>PVJD01002817.1:0-186182 GCA_004026545.1 Mormoops blainvillei | reverse complement strand
CATAAAGAGTGCCTCACTGTGGTGTGGCCAGACATGCCACTTAGCCAGCAGGGTGCCTGTCTGCCATTCCCTACCACATGAGCTTGGACAAGGCACCTAAGCAGAAGTGTGAGATGTGGATTTGGAGTAATGCAGACCTGGGGTTGGAGTGTGGCTTCTCTACTTACTGTGTGATCTTAGGAAAATCACGTAACATCTCCGAGGTTCAGTGTCCCCACCTATTAAATGAGAGTAACCAGAGCTGCTCCTCCAGGGGACCCTGGAAGCATCCCCTGGTGCTGGGTTTACTAGAAGATGAACAGTGACCTGTAGCTGGTACCAGAGAGGTCAGGTGGACAAAGGTAACCTGGAGACATGGGCTGAGGGCAATTCTGGAAGCTCTGGAAATGGGCTGCCTTCTTCTCCCCTGTCTTTTCTCTTCTTAGCTCTCTAATATCCTTTCAAAAACTCCCCCTACCTTCCCCCACAGAGGACAGGAATACGTTCCATGGATAGAGTTCAATCTCCAGCTCAGTGTTTTGGGCTGATTCACACCCACAAGCCTTAGCATTTTGACACCACCAGATCAAACCTTCTTATTTCGCTGCAGAATTGTGGGGTTTTTCTCATAAAGTGTTTACCAGGTATGTAAAATATAATCACAACTTTATGAATATGAACTAGATTATTTTAATGATTGCAGGTAATTTAAAACTTAAGGGCAATCACATTTGCCAGCCATCTTCTGGTGCTTTAAAAGCACGAGTGAGCGGCTCTGAAGAGCTGTGGTCTCGCACGCCTGCTTCTCAGCGACATCCCCGCTCCAACCCGGTGTTACAGTTATCTGATTATTGTAATTGATGACATTAGAAATAAGGAAGCCGCACAGAATAATACAGGCACCTGTCATGCCAGAGTGGTTTTATTCATTGTCAGAGGAGTTCATGAAGTCGAAAGAAGGCATTTACGTGGGCTGGAGCCGTACGAAGCATGTTCAGTCCTTTCTTAATTTCTAAATAAAGTTATTAATTCCCCAAAGCCTATTGTAACTGACAATTGAAATAAACCCTGTACACCCCTGTACAGTCTTTCCTGCTCCATACCCCTGGGAGTCCCACGCTGTCACCCAGCCCCTGCAGGAAAGCCTGCCTTGCTTGTCCATGGCCAGCTCTGGGACCCCTGCTTTTCTTTGTCCTGAGGTCCCCAGCCTTCGGCTTTACTCCTCATTATTGCTTCTCTCCCCTCCTCCCTTGGGGTACCCTATCCCCAGTTTGACTGGAGTGCTAGGGCCTTTTGGGTCTGACACAGGACTCTGAAAGATCTAGAACCCCACACTCTCTTTTTAGGGGGCAAACAGAATCTCTATAGAATTCTGCTGTCTGTTTTGTAGTTAAAGTTACTAACCATCGTTGATTGAATGTTACAATGTGCCAGTGTAGCTTTTAACAGCTCATGGATTATTCACTGTAATGCCTCACAACTGGCTTGTGTTAAAATTTTTATTATTTTCATTTTACAGACAAGGACACTGAGACTCCGAGAAGCTAAATGACTTGCCTAGGTCAAAACAACTTAGTTGGTGGCAGTGACAAGATTCGAACCCAGGTTGGTCTTGCTTTTTTACTTGCTCTAAAGTGGCTTTTCCTCAGAGAAGTGAGGAAGGGGGGCAGGAGGGGAGGCGTGCAGGAAAGCGTGGGTGCAGGGGTGTAGAGGAGGGAGGGTTTGGCAGTATTCCCGACTAAGGGCTTTGGGGTTTCCTGAGAACTTGGAAGCAGGTCCTTGGCTGAGCAAGAGAGAAGTTAGTTAAGTGGTGGATTGGAGATTTGGAGATTTGCAGAGAGGAGAGGGATTTTAAAATATGGGGGGGGGGGGGGAATTTATTGATAAGAAGCATGAAGAAGGAGTTGAGAATTGAGGTGATGGCGATGCCTGGAAATGAGGAGAGACCCCAGGCCACATTGTTGTGTGGTGACCTTTCAACCATACCCAGTAGCCATGGAGATAGGGAGGGAGTGAACAGTGGCGAGGAGAGTGGGTGCTGGGCTATCTCATATTTGCCATTGCAAGGGTGGCAGAAGCATGAGTCACATGGGTACAATCCACTGACCCTAGGCGACCACATCCAGAGTGCCCCCGCCCCCACTGCACCTCCTTGTCCACCCAGAGCTGCATTCTGCTGGGTGACTCTGCAGATTCCCAGCTCGAGGACAAGGTTAAGGCAGGACAATTTTCCTCTCATTCCTGCTAATTTGCTGCTTCTGCTTAAGCTCGTAAAAAGTTTCCTAGCAAAACCATTCTGGCCTGAGTTCCTGCTGTATCCTGCTGAGCTGCTGTAATTAAACTTTGATTAGCCAGCTATAAATTCCTTTTCGGAAGCTATCATTGCCCTTGGAGGGCCTTGGAGGGCCTTGGGTGCACCAGCATCCTAGAACTTGGGGTGGTCAGCAAGCAGGTGGTCAAGGATGGAGGCAGGGGCTGTTCTGCTCAGCTGAGGTGGGGATGTTCAGGAAAAGGACCCAGGCTGGCCCGGGCCCTCCCAGAAATGGGACAGCGGTGGGCTGGGGTTCCAGGAGTAGGAGGTGCTTGTAGGCACAGCCCATCTGGGGGGCCCTTTCTGGCCTGTAGGCCCCGGCCAAACATATTTTCCTACCATCACAAGCTTGTTGCAAAGTCAGTTTTATGGATGCACTAAACCTGCCTTTTAAATTATCGTTAAGTGTAATAAAACGGCAGAAAATTGTCAATTTTCCTGAGAATGTGAGTAAAGTGAAAGTTAGTTACTTGTCGGCGTGGGAGCGGTGGTCCAGCTGTGTCTGTGATCGGAAACAAGCCTGAAAGCTTTGTGGGAACAGCTGTTTTCGGATTGAGCCACCAGCCTTAGATTTTATTCTGAGGGGATGAGGAGGCAGGGAACTGAGGCCCTGCAATGTCTGCAAACTTACCCAGAGGCCAATGGGGAGGGAATGATGGTTCAGAATGTTCTCTCACCAAGGTCCCCACCTCCTACCTTGAATCATGGCCAATCAAGTTCCTGCTAAGAACTAACGTGGTCTAAGATGGTCTGGGCTATGTAATGGGGAATGGAGTTCTGTAAATGTGTAGCAACTGGCTCCCCCAAAATAAGCCAACCCCCCCCCCAAAAAAAAACCCTCTGATATATAGTGTTTACCAGGTTCCAGGGTGTAAATACTGCCAATTTCACAGTACTGATGTGATATCACTGAACATGGAGTTTGGAAGAGATTTGTGCCAATACACCGTTATATGGTATTTCCAGATTCTATGGCTGTGAATAATCTCAAGATCATAGATAATAGTAAAATAATTAAGATGCGATAAGTTTTGAGCATGTATTACCTTTGTTTATATTATAGTTTCTTTAGTTGTGAATTTACTCACTTTAATTTTTTATAATGACTGTGTTTAACAGCCAGCTTGAAAATCCTTGAAAAATTAACCACCACCCACTTCCACACAGCACTAGGAGAAGGTCTGGAAGTGTCCTGTTAGATCCCAGAATCTCCAAAGGCAGGGCTACCTCTGTCTTGCTTGCTGTTGGATCCTTGCCACCAAGCTCAGTGTTCAGTGCTCCATAAATGTTTCTAGAATTTATGAATAACAGGTGGCAGGAAATGTCCCTTGCAATGCAAGGGCGTCCCTTCCTTTCTGTGGCAGGACTGGTTCAAAGCCAAACAGCTCTTCCCTCCTATTGCCTGGAACTGTTAGGAGATCGCCAGCGCCAGCGACCACACCAGGCCACCTCCTCCGCTGTCCCCACCTACACATCCCTGGCTGGGATCTGCTCCCCTCAGGGCAGCTGTTGCTACAGAAAGCGAATGGACTTTGGAGCCGGACAATCTGGGCTAAAATCCTGGCTCCAGCTCCTCCTTGCTGTGTGTCCTTGAGTGAGTTACCTAATCTCTCTGAGATACATCAGATAGTTGGAAATGATCTCTTCCTCTGTCCTTTACCCCTTCAACAAATATTTACGGAACACCTACTAGGTGCCAGCCACTGTCATAAAGGCTGCAGACGCACAAAAGAATGGGGCACAAAAGAAAAGGCAGACATGCATATTTAACAACAGTTTATAAGACATTGTAAACTGTGACGGGTGCAGAAAATGGTTTATGAGAGGCAATGATGGGGAGCCTGGTGCAGAGATGGTCAGCGGGACCTCCAAGGAGGAAAGAGCATGACCAGCATGGAAGCTGAGCCCGATGGATGTGAGGAGTTGTTTAACGACAAATGGGAGGAAGAACGTTCTAGGCAGAGAGGGCAGCAAAGACCTATGTGGGAAAGTGCTGTTGGGAGTTCTAAAGAGGGGAGAAAGTTCCTGGCACACAGTAGGAGCTCAGTAATTATGCCTTCCTTTCCCTCTCCCTGCCTCTGGTTCTCAGTAGGTCCGAGGGGACAGGACAGTGACTGCCCGGGATGAGAGGCACTGGCCCAGAGTGCTGGGCACCAGCTGGAAGGGCCGGGGAGGGTGGCTGTTCTTGCAGGCTCGGGCCCCTGTGCCTCTGTCTGCCTGGGCCCCAGCCCTCTGTCTGCCGAGGTGTCAGCCTGGAGGCCCAGAGAGCACCGCCAGGACCAGTCCTGGACAAGGATTTTAGGGCAGGAGTTTTCCAGGCTGTTGTCGAGGGCATTCAAATGGCTCTGCGGTCCCTCTCATGAACGTGTGCGCAACTTGTCTGCGTTTATCCTGTGCACCCCCAAATCCCGTGCAGATCTCATTCCCTCTGCTTTGACCTGGAGCCAGATTCCTTCTAGTAATTTATGGTTTGTATTTTCTATCCTGACCTTGTGCTCTGAATTTTTCTGACCTCATTTTTCCTTACCTCAGTGTTTGTTTGATGTATGTATCGTTTTAAGCTGCCTTGGATTTTTGACTTCCATGTGGTAGGAGAAATTAGGTAGGGAAAGGAGAAAGGAGGAAGGGAAGAAGGGAAGAAGGAAGGAAGGAAGAAGAAAAGGGAGAAGGGAAGGAAAGAAGGTAGGAAAGGAGGGAGGGAGGGGAGGAAAGGAGGGGGGAGAGAGAGAGAGAGAGAGAGAGAGAGACAGAGAGACAGAGAAAGACTGAGAAATGGAGATATAGAGAAAGAGAGAGTTTAATGTGGTTCAACTCAGGAGCCTTCTGAGAAAACCAAAGACCTGGATCACAGGGGCAGTGTCCTTGATCGCTTACTCTGTGTAAAGCCCCGCTCTGGGCACAGGAGAGGCTGGGCAGAGCAAGGGAGGTCAAAGGCCTTGGGCAGACTTTGTATTGTGACATTCAGGATGTTGTGAAGGCACCACCGGAGTGTGGCAGCAAGTGTAACGAGAGGTGGGTTTGTGGTCTCCCCCGATCCAGGGGACCACGCTACTCCCACCCCGCGGTAGCTGGTCACCCTGGACCAGCAATAGGTACATGAGCAGACTGGTTGTTTCTGGTACCAGGAGCGGGGGGCGCGGGGGGGGTGTGAGACAGAGACCGAAGCAGCCAAGGCCGGGCATGGAAACGAGGAGCAGTGGACTGAGCCTCTGCAGGCCCAGCGGCACCTGTCCTGTGCCCAGAGGCACCACTGAGATGTGCTGGGCAGAAGCCAGGCCTGGGACCTTGGGCCGCTAAAGCAGCAGGGGACATGACAGAGCCATGCCTGCTGTGGTGGCTTCTGGGGCTTGACCACTGCCTCCACAGGCCCTGCTTGGCCCAGGGTTGGGCTTGCTCCTCATGATCCTGTAGTGACCCTACCTCCTGAGGTCCGAGTCCTGGAGCAATGTGTCTGTCCTTCCTGGAGAGACCTCCTCTGTTAGTTACACGAAACCTGAGGCTCCCCTCCTGAGGGTCACTTCCCAACTCTGATCTGCCTCTGCTCTCTCCAACCTCTCACCCCAACATCTAGTTTTGGGGGCTGACCTCCAGCCTCTGACCTCCTGATCTTGGACCTCCCCCACCTGGGGCTTCATGCAGGCACTCTGTAGTCCAGCGGGGGCAGGACTACATGTGAACGGCTCTCAATCCTTTTTCCTAGGGTGAGGGAGGAAGTGGAGGGGGAGGTGACTTTGGGGTGGCCCTGCCCTGCTAGTGTCTTATAGTCTAGTAGCTGCATCCACATAGCACCAGAACAAGTAGCCCAAGAAGGAAAAATCTAGCATTAGCATCAACCAGCAGAAAAGAATTCAACCAAGTAGTCAATAAATATTGAATTGAATTGACCTGAATAATCTACTAATAACCAAAGCTACTGTATGTATATCAGGATTTATACGCCTGACATGTCACTTACATTTTTCATCTAATTCCCAGGTGACCTCTGGGAGAAGTACTATTATTTCTCTTATATTACAGGTGAGAAAATTGAGGTTCAGAGAGGTCAAGGGACTTGCCCAAGGACACATAGCAGGAAGGTGGTAGAGCCAGGATTTGAACCAATTGGCGTGGGCCAGTGCCCCACGTTCTTTCCACTCTTAACTATTGTCCCTCATTTCAGCCTCCATTTCCCTCTGTAGAAAAGAGATAATGACAGTACCAGCTGCATGGCCTGGCATCTTCGTGACTGGATTTTCTCTGGGGCTCATAAAGTACCAGGGGGTTGGGGAGATGGTCTCCAATGTCAGGCCCCAGCCTAGGCTGGGCCCCAGTGCCTCTGGGTCCTCAGGGGTCCCCCTTGCCTTGCCTGGAAGGTGCCATTGCCAGAGAACAGCCACCATCTCCCATGACTTCTTTTCTGTTTATGTTCAAGGGCCACTGTGTGCCTGGACGATGAGCCTTAGGAAATGCTGTTTGTCTCTGAGCTCCATGGAGCAGGGCTGCCTGCGGAGTGGCTGAGCCAGCCCACTAAGCCCTGCACCCAGGCAGTTCTCCTGCACACTCCTCCCACCTCTGCATGTCTCAGAAATGCTTTTTAAGCGGCAGATATAGCTTATGTCTCCCCTGTGCCAGCGGGGCACCAGGAACGCTCTCAACCAACGCTGATGGCTGCCCTGATACTCAGAGGCGGACTCGTTGTTCCTGGAGACACAAATGCTGAGGGCGGAGATCGTGGGGGTAGGGGAGGAGTCAGGTTCTAGATCAGAGAGGGGTTCTTGCTGACAGGACAATAGCTGTGGGTACTGAAAGGCTCCATTGAGTCAGAATTCTTCCCCCATCCCAGTCCAGACCCAGTGCCTTACGTTCCCCCATTTGCGCCCTTTGGGTGAAGGACTTAGCTCCCAATAGCAAATCAGAATGCAAATGTGCTGTCTAAACTGGGTGAGATTACAAAACAGGACCCAGTTTCTTTCGGGTCCTCCCAGGCCTGGGAATGCCGGGAGTCAGGCTGAGGGAGGCAGTGAGGCGGGGTGCAGAGCACTGGCTTGGAGTCAGAAGTAACCCAGGACCCAACCGCACTCTGATTCCTACCAGCTGGGCGACCTTGAGCCAACCTCTTAACCCTTGCCTCACCTCTAGGGTAGAGCTCGTGGTGGGGTCCATCTCAAAGAGCTGGGAGGACTGAATGGGAGAATGCACATGAAGTGCACAGCACAGAGCCTACTTCCTGCTAAGTGACTAAGAAGAGGCTGAAATCCTGTGGAGACCCCTGGCCCAGGGCCCCATGTTTTCTCTGCCTGCTGTAGACCACCTCAGCTCAGGACAGGGGGTATCTATGTACCCTGTTCGTTTCTCTTGGTTGTAGCCCTAGCTCAGGGATTACTTTCCCGGGGTGCCCTGGGATCCTCAGTTGTTCCAACTCTCTTCTGAGACTGTGGGCTGCTCCTCCATTCTCCTGCCTGGATCCCTCTCCCCTGTGCTTTCTTCATCCCCAGTTCAGCTGGAGCCTGTTCCCACCCCCCTTGCCCTTGTCCATCCATCCCTGGCCCACTGCTGGGCCCTTGGCATCTCCTGGTGCCTGTGTCTCTCATCTCAGGTCTGGGGCTGCAAAATTCACATACTGCCTTCCAGAGGCCCTGGGAGCTGCTGGCCACTGGTTTTTTTTTTTAGATGGAGTCCTTGAGTATTAGAGCTGGAGAGACCCCTGAGAGCTTCAGTCTCAACCCTGTCATTTTGCAGAGGGGCACACTGAGTGCCTGGGCAGCAAAGGAACTTTTCTGCTGGTCCCTCTAAGTGCCTTCTCCTCCTCTGTTTGCAGGCAGGAGCCGCAGTTCTGGGGTTGGATGGGGGAAATATCCGAGAAGGACCTACCACTCCAGGAGGAACTTTCCCGGGAACTGAGGGATCTCTTGACTCTTCAGGGGCCCTGTCTCCAATAACCTGCTTTCCTGATGATCTAAGTAAGAAGCTGTGCCTTCATTATCCTAGTTAGCCTCCAAGGAAATAAAAATATGTCTCTCCTTTACCGTGGTTTTTGTGCTATTTTGCTTTTACAACCATTCCCTTTCAAGTGCATTTAGCTTTAAGCTCCTCGAATCCTGTTTAAGTACATGGGGATAAGGCATCAATGAATGGAGTAATAAATAGAGAAATGGGAAGGGTTGTGAGTTTCTTTTCTCTCCCTCCTCTCTTTCTCCCTCCCTCTCTCTCTCTCTCCCCCTGAAGCTCATATCAAATGCCCAGCCCACACCAGCGCTGGGCCAGGCCCCCCAAGGAAGGAGATCGACCTTCATCTGAAGCAGAGAGCTCAGGGTCTTGGAATGAGGCCTGTCTGGCTGCTCAGCCTGGACCAGCCCCAGGTCATGGCCAGCTCCGGGCCACCCTGGGACCTCAGACCCCATTTCTTGGACTCCTGCTTGTATGGGTCGAGGTCGGTTTCTCTAGAAGCAGAGCCTGAGACGGGGACTCGAATGCCTGTAACATGGTGAGGGGATGCTCTTCCAGGAAAGGGAGCGAGGAGGCAGCAGAGGCAGGGGCAAGGCCATGGTGGTCTCAGCAGGGGTGAGCTTCACTCAGCAGGAGTGTGCCCCACTGCTGAGCTCTGGAGCACAGAGAGCACCATGGAGTTGGCCCCATCTTAAGGAAATGGGGAGGCCTCTGATCTGGCCACATTGGAGGTCATTCGTTGGCTGTGAGCTGCCCCAGGTGCTGGGAGATGGGAAATATAACCTTATGGATGAAGAAGGAGCTGAAAAGGGGACGGGTGGAAGCCATTACCGTAAGCTGACATTCCCAGAGGAGGAGGAACGAGTGCATCATCCAGGAGAAGGTGACCTGGGCGGGGAACCTACTTTGACTGCTACAGTAGCCCCGCATCTCCAGAATGGGCCTCTGCCTCCCTCTCAGGCTTCCGCGTACCCCTGATTGAGGCTTTGCCAGTGGCCAAGCCCTGTGCTGAACATTTCAGATCCATCTCACTGCATTTTTACAAGCTCACAAGGCAGGGCTTCTGAGCATGTGTTTACTGAGGAGGCTCAGAGAGGCTGAGCAATTCACTGAAGGTCACACAGCTGCTGGGTGCTCCGGTCCCTGTGCTTGCGAGACTTGCCAGATTCCACTTCAGGAGACCTTCATTGTCTCCTGCAGTCCAACTGCTCAGCATCTTCTAAATCGTTTCCTTTCTGGGCTATTGGCTCCATTTCACACATCGTTCTCACCCACAGAAGTCTCTCATTTCTAGCTTCTGGGTCCCTCCCCCTTTTCATCCCATATCTGCCTCTGGTCCCACCTCCACTATCTTCAGGGGCCTGAGTTCTGTCACGAGCTGGATATTTCCGACTTGCCCACAAATGACAGACATCTCACTGGAGAGAGATTGGGTTTGCCACCCCTGTCTTGGCTGACACCTCCATCAACGGAGATCTTCCTAAAGACAACAGACATTTATCCCTGACAGTCAGAGGCACAATTGTAATCAGATGCTGAAGGCCTGAATTCTGTGTTGTCAACAAATTGACAGGGCTCTTCAGTCCGTGGAAAGGGGCCAGCGGAAAGGGTTGGGAGGGCTTTAAATAGCCCGTCCTCTGCAAAATCCAGCTCCCCTGGGCCAGGGCTGGGCTTCAGCCACAGGGCAGCAGGGTGCCTCGCAGGACACATGACAGAAATGAAGGCGAGACTATGAAAATCTTAGGCAGAGTGTGAGCTGGCTCTGGCTCTAGAAAAACAGACTGGATATAGGTGCAGAAAAGGGAGAGTGACTTAAGGA
Source organism: Mormoops blainvillei (assembly GCA_004026545.1). Taxonomy (NCBI): domain Eukaryota; kingdom Metazoa; phylum Chordata; class Mammalia; order Chiroptera; family Mormoopidae; genus Mormoops; species Mormoops blainvillei. The sequence continues at coordinate 176,148 of PVJD01002817.1, read as the reverse complement.
TGGTGGACGATGTCCCTGAGCTCACCAATACCAGTTCTTTTCTCCATCCTGGGTACAAGGAAGACTCATTCCCACCCCTGATGGCAGTCACACAGAGTCATGTGTCTAGTTTTAGTCCATGAAACGTGAGTGGCAGGAATGTGTGTCCGTTTTAGGCTGAGCAAGTAAAAAGCACTTATGCAATTCTTTAGTCCATTTATTTCTTTGTTGAGGAATTATGGAGGGGCCCTTGTGTTGAGACAGTGGAGCCACAAGATCAAAGCAGCCTGGATCCAGTTTTCACAATGGAGGACAGCTGTCGCAGAGAGTTATAAGACCCACAGAGAGATAAATGTATGTGAGGAACATCATATTGTTAAGTAAGCCACCAAGGCATTGGGGCTGTTTGTTGTAGCAGCATATCCTAGCCCATCCCATCCCATCCCATCCCATCCTGACTAATGCAATCGCAGTTCATTGTTCACCTACTATGCATCACGTATTGTGGCGAGTGCTTTACTTGTTTCATCTAGCCAAATCCTTGCAGCTCCCCTTCCAGGCAGGACCTTTTATTAACTGCATTTTACAGATGAGGAAATAGACTTAGAGGGATTAAGTCACTTCTGCAAGTTATCACACAGCTAGTGGGTGGCAGAGCTGGAAGTCAAGCCCATGTCTGTCTGGTTCCAGAGCTGGGATTCATTGTTAATGCACCAGTTCCACAGAAGTCACCTTAGTTTTTCCTGTCCTTATTGGGCTCCCGGAACCAGGGCTTGGTAGCACCTGGAGGAGTATTTGAAAGCTGTCTGCAGAGTGCCCTAGGCGCCAGCAGAGTCCCCAAGTGAAGTCAGCCAAGGCCCACAAGCACAGCAGCCTCTGCTCACGTGGAGTTTACAGTCCAGGGGAGGAACCAGCCAGGGAAGGGCGTGGTGGCTGGACTGAGGTGTGTGTGCGAGAGTGTATGTATGTGTGGGATGGAATGGGTTCAGCGAGGAGGCTGGTCTGATTGGAGGGTACAGTGTGCTGATGGGAGGGGGCAGGGCGTGCCCCAGGTCGGAGAGATCACGTGGAACGCCTTGGCCTCTACTGGGAGAAGCGGAGGTATGCCTGGTTTACTAGGGGCTATGGCTCTGCCCTCTACTCATCAATCCACCCCAGGGGGACCCTGGGCTCCCTGACCTTTTGCTTGGGAGGTGGGGGACTGCTTTGCAAGTTGTAGAGTGGGGCTATGTCCCCGGTAAGCAGAGCGATAAACCCACTTGCGGGCTGCAGCCCTAGGTACACTCTCAGAAGGCAGTGAGCAGCAGGTGTTCAGCTCAGTTTCAGCTTTTGTAGAATGAGGGACTGACTTCGGAGCTGGGGATAAGACCGCATGTAGGAGAGAAAGAGGCACACAGACATGGGCTCAACCCGGCTTTTCCCACCTGCCCCGAGTGACCTTGAACAAGCCTCCTTACTTTCGATTGTTGGTTTCTTCACCTGATAAAATAAGGACAAGCACATTTCTCTTGAAGGTCACTTGTCAGGACTAAACGGCACATAGTAACTTTCTCCCCTTCCCTCTCTCCCTTCCCCCTCTTTTGAGAATGCTCCCTCCAGCAGCCCCTGGATAACAGAGGCCCAGGCCACAGGTTCTCTCTGGTTGGGGAGCTCTCCTGGGCCCTCCTCTGGACCCACGAGGGGGCCTGCCCTAGAGGGCCACCTGGGGCCCAGCTGTGGGTGACCCTGCCTTCATCCAGAAAAGAAAGATCAACTTGAACATAAAGCTCCCCGACTTCTCCCAGCATCACGTCCCCGGAGGCAGTTAGCAAGCGGAGTAATGTATGGCTCCATTTTTAGATGTTGCCGAATTCCATTTGCTGGAGATCTGTGTTTTATTGCCGTATCAGTGTTTCTAAATTGCACTGTATTTTCTTAGCTTGATGGGAATTTACAGCACTGGGATTGGAGCGAAACTGGGCTCTCCCTGAGGCTCGGAAATCGCCGGGGTCGATGGCTGCGGCTGCCGCCTCCCTCTCGAACAGTTTCTGCTAATTATTCATATTAAGAAGAATTTGAATCTGAGGAAGGATGCCCAGGAGGCCTACTCGGTGAGATATTCGTGAAGGCTTGGGGGGGTGGGCGGCTGTTCCCCGTGGGGATCTGGGCTCCCCAGGATGAGGTGGGAGGGCTGTGGCACAGGGTGTGCCGAGGCGGAGATGAATTCCAGGGAGCTGGGGAGGGCCCAGCCAGCTGCCAGCCTTGGACCCGGCATGTCCCAGGGAGCACTAGGCATTAGGTTGACAACCTAAGTAACAGGAGCAATAATGCTTCACATTTGAATGTCCCTTTAGTGGCTTCGAAGGCTTTCCGTGTCTTCTTGATTCCCCTGCGGACAGGGACCATCGATCCCATTTTACAGATGAAAGAACTGAGGGCCCAGGGCGCCAAGGCACACAGTGGAGCTGGGGTTAGAACCCAGGATTCTCTGACTCCAAATGGGTGTTTACTCGCCCTCACACACTTTGTGGGTTTTGTCTCCTTTCCATTTCCACCCTGAAGACTTGAGGGGCGTGGTGCTCTCGTTTATGGAGCTCTTGCTGTGTCCAGGACTGCGCTAAAGTTTCCGGCATCACCTCCTTTAACCTGTCTGGAGGAGGGTGTTACTCAGTCCAGTTTGTAGAATGGCCCCATGATGTTCAGTCACTTCTGCAAGGTCACACAGGGACTCTTAAGTGTCAAGGCTTGAGGTTCAGTCCCAGAAATATCTGAGTCCAAAGTCTGTTCTCTGCTGTCCCGCTCCACTGCTTCTGGTGACACCAGCTAATCTAACTCCAGCTGATGTAAGAACGAGCTGCCCCAACTATGGGTGGGAATCCTGATGCCTGCTGGGAGTCAGATGGTACCTGTCTGGCTGGCATTCAGCAGGCCCTGCGCTAGTATGACAAGGGCTAGGGTGCCCAGGCTGCACCTGTATTTGAAATTCACAATCTCCCCAGCTGCAGCTTCCCATGGTGACACAGGACCATCCAGGGCACTGGGCAGGGAGAGGGGGCAGTCCTGCGAGGATCCAGCTGGGGACTGCAGGAAGTTCTGGTCTGTCCCTCTGGCAGGCCTCTGCAGTTTATCTCACTTGGCAGGGATCCTCTGTCTAAAAGCACGTCCGACGTTTTGTGCAATAAAGTTAATGGACTTCTCCATCTTAGAGCAGCTGAATTCTCTTGGAGCAGATGCTGAGGGTTATGGATGTTCTAATTAGGAGCTGCCTTTGGTATTGAGGAAAGAAGGGGAGGCTTATGACGTTGCACGCTCTGCAAAGACCCCCTGCTAAAAACTGCTTTCTCCAAGCTTGCTGGGGCAGACACGCTGCCGCAGAGGGAGAAGCTTCTCTCCTCTCCCACTTCCCTTCCAGCATCAATGGTCCTCATTTCTAGAAGGGACCAAGGGAACCAGGCAGGATGGCCACAGCCTCCCAAGTCTGAGCAACCACAAACAGGGCTAAGTGTTGCAATCAAATACAACTTACAACCAAGTTAATCGGACACATTTATTGATGTGCATAATTGTTATTGGACTGCACTGCAATTAGGCATAAATGGTAGGCTGTTCCTGCAAGCGACTATAATTAGTAATTCTTGTTTTTGGCCCAATCAAGTTTGGATTTTTTTTCCCTATAAGCCTAGAAGTTCCCCAATGTCTGGAAACAGCATTGATTATTGACTGTCTTTTGATTCACTCATTCATTTACTCATTCACTCGTTCGTGAAATCTACGAAACTGAGGCCCCAGCCTGGAGGCCCTCTGCCAATGCTTCCCTGGTGACAGTGGGAAGGTTGTTCTATTTCTCTGGGCTTTGGTTTCCACATCTGTAAACTGGGTGTGGTCTCCCTCGGCTCCTAGGGTTATGGGGAAACTTCTGTGAGACGAGGTCTGCCAAGTGCTAAGCACAGGGTCAGGCCTGGAGTTGTCACCCATCTACCTGGAGCATATCATCATCATCATCATTATATTATTAATGACGAGTTCTGGAAAAGAAAGAGCTGAGCACTAAGAGCTCTCAAGCCTTTGATCCTCAGATGGGAGGGCAGTTGTGAGCCAAGAGGGGGTCTGTCCCTTGGACTTTGCAGGGGCTGGAGGTCAGGGATATGCAGAGGGCACGGGATTGGGTTGACATTCGGCTTATGGCAACTCTTGTGACCGCATGCTCACTCATTGGTGAGAGGGGCTGGGAAACTTCTGGTTTTCCACATCTTTGTCTCCCCCTGCCCCGCCCTTAGGAAACGTGGGGCTGAGTCAGACGTCCCCCGAGAAGGAAAATACCCACAAAGGGCAGGGGCTCTTATTAAATGTTTGGCCCTCTTTCTGTCCCAGAGGATGCTTTATCAGAGTTTAGAGAAGTCTTAGTGACTTGAGGCTGGATTGGAGAGGACGAGGGGAAGCTGATCCTCACTGCAAACTAAAAGTAAAGGGTTTAGGCCAGAGGGACAGAAGCCGGCAACCGTTTGGAGGAAAAGCTCTCCGCCTCTGGCAGCTGTTAGATTCAGAGGGGAGGGTGTTTGCTTCGCCAACACGCCTCGCACTGGGAGAAAATGGCCTGGGAGGTGCCTGGAGCAGGCAGGGACTGGGGCGCTCTCAGTGAGGCTGGAGCCGCAGGAAGGAGCTTGGGGGAGACCTGGCAACCTGCACTGTGACGGAGGGCCAGAGGGCCAGGAGATAGCGAGCCCTGCCCTGGCGCTTACTCACTGGGTCTCGGGCAAGTTATGCAGCCTGTCTGAGCCTCAGGCTGTTCATCGCTAAAATGGGGTCATCGCAGATGCCGTCAGTGTCTTAGCACATATTTCCAGCCCTGTCACTTAGGTACAAAATGCCCACCTAACTTCCTACTGTCACCACTTGCATTGCTCTCCCGGACGGTTTCTCTGGCCCTGGAACCTGCCCTGCCACCTGTGGCCGGAAGCACTGCGGTTGGACAGCCTCCAGGGATCAGCCGAGCCCAAAGATTGGTGTGTACGCACCCCAGCTCTCTCCCCTTGAATGGAAACTGAGTAGTGTATTATATGTTGCGGCAGTGGTCCCTCGTGAGATGCAGCCCTGTTGCTTCTCATCTTTTCTCTTATATCCTGCTGGGCACTGACAGCTCCGTCTTCAAGGGGCTCCAGCTACTGAGGAATTGGGGACAGAGCCTGAACCAGGCTGAGCTGACACTTGGGTCTTTGGAAATAAAGGACTAGGGTTCTCTGGGAACAGAGGTGGGACCTGGGGGCTTGTCTGTCAGGAAGCAGCGTGTTCCAGGTCGGGGTGGCTGCTCCGGAAACCCTCTCCACAGGGACTCCTCATCCCAGATCTGTCTGGAGGCCAAGGCAGGCAATAAATCCCTCGATGGAGCTGGTCCCAGCATGGGCCACCCTGCAGAAAGACTTCTTCAGCGGTCTCATTTGCATAAGATAATGAAACCCGCAGTAAAAATAGTAAAAGAAAAAATGGCCTGGCAACTTTGTTTCCATAATGACAGATGCTTCTTAAAACACTCAGCTTCTGTTTCCAAGGAAGTGCCATCAAGGCCCCAGGAGTAGGGGGGTTTGGGGGGTCGGGGGAGGGAGAACCGTGTGCTTTGGCCCAGCCTGATTCTCAGAACGGAGACCTGCAGCCCCAGGCGTGCCAGGGCCCTGACTTCCTCCTGCTCCTGGCTCACTCCAGATGGACCTGGGGGACAGAGACGGGAGAAGGGAAACTGACAGACCGGCTCGGAAGAACTCTCACAAATAGTAAGCCTGATGCCTTACGCTTAACATACACTTTCCTAGAAAGCCTCTCTCTCATGTGAGCTCCCTGTGCCAGTCAAAATGAGCAACCCTAAAGCACAGGTGAGTAAACTAAGGCGTAAGAATGAATGGTCCAAGGTCTTCTGCTTAAAATTAAGGCAGCAGAGGGACCTTCAAGCTTGTCTCTGATTTAGAGTCCCTGTCTCCTGTGATAGGAGGTCCTTGCCATAGGAAATGGCAGGAGGGAGGCCAGGTCCCTGACCTAGAGGGTGGTGGGGACCGGTGGGAGGTAGGAGCCAGCTCAGTGGGCCTCAGACCTCTGTGATCCACGTGTGGTGACCAAGGTCGAAGGAAAGGGAGCCCTTGACATTAAGGGTAGAGTTATCTGGGATGGGACTCCCCCAGGCCTGAGGCTGAAAAAGAGCCCAACAGAATCTGCTTCAGAACCATTTGGTCATGTCACCTCCAAGCTGCCAGGGCTCCGCAACGACTGACTCAGAAGAAGAAAAAATAACAACTGTAATGATGATGATGATGAATAAAATAACAAAGAAGGACTTGTTTCCCCAGCTCCGAGGGGAATCTCCAGGCTAGTCTTATTAGGCTAAGGGTGCAGGGGTCCCTTGCCACATGCACCTTCCCTCTAAGTGTTCAGGACAGAGACTTAATTTCCTGATTCAGTGGACGGGGGGTGAGAGAGGGCTCAGGATATGCCAGTGGGGTCACCTGGCTCCCCAGGAAGTGGTCCTCACAGAGCCCCTGAGAAGGATGCCCAGAGTGACACATCTCCCCAGGCTCTGCACCACTCACGCGGTGGGGCTGGGACCCGCTCCCTGGAGCGACCTGGGGCTGGCCACTGAACGTGCACACTCAGGCAGAAGCTGGGGGCGCCCTTTGCGCCCGACTCCATGTCTGTCTGGTGGTCCCTTCCCGTGTTCCCTCCTCCAGCCTGTGGAACCTGTGGCCTAATTTAGGAGGTGGTGGAAGGGGAACAGGATCACATGCCCTGCCAGATGTTTTGGGTCTGCGACTGGGACCTAGACCTTTGCACTTAAAGGCTGAGTATTTAGCCCCCTTTGTTTTCAGATTCCTCTGTGTCTAGGCTAGTTGGTTCTTGGTATTGGGGAGGGGCCCAATCATTTCTTACTCTCCCTCTACCCAAAAAGCTATCATTGGGTGCCTGGCATGTACAGACTTATCAAATCCCTATGACAACCCTCTGAGGTGAGTCATGGTCTCCCCATTCTGCAGACAAGGAAATTGAAGCTTAACATAAAACATAGCAAGGGACAGAGCCCAGGAAGGAAGTGAAACTCCAGAGTCCCCGATCCTACTACTTGGTGGGGCTTGTCGTCAGCCTTAGCAGAGGGGCCCTGAGTGATCTAGAATCTCAAGGGACTCTGGGAGTCCCTCCAGCCTAGACATTCTGGGGCTACTTGAGAGGGAAGGAGATGGGTGTGCAGCAGGAAGCACAATTAATAATCATTTAAGATGGGAGAGAGTGAAGGCATAAAAGGGGGCAGGTTCAGCCCTGCGCTGCTGTCGAATGGGGTGGGTGGGGTCTGAGCCTTCATAGCTTGGAGTAGGAGGGTCTCCTGTGTCTTGTGCTCATCACTACCTGCTCTACAGCTTGGCTACTTACTGCTGGGCAGTGGACTCCAGCATCACTTGGAGTTTATCACTTGGAGCTTGTCAGCAATGCAGAATCTCAGACCCTCCTGGACCCGCTGAGCAAGAACCTTCATTTTTATGAGATCCCTGGGGGATCTGTGTGCATGTGAAAGTTTGAGAAGTGGAGTCTCGAGTAGGTACACCATCTCAGACACACCCCTTCTCTAAGAACGTCCCCATCCAGTGCCCTCTGCTCAACGGGTGGCAGGTGATTGGGAGTGGGGCATTTTCACTCTTGGTAGTTGCTGTTGGGCCATGCCGCAGGGGGACTTGACCGAGAACTGGGGTGACCATTACCAGCCATGACCAGGAAAGGAGAAAGGGAGAGTGGGGATGAAGGTGAAGAGAGAGGGATAAAAAAAGGAAGAGGGAAGCTTGACTGTGCTTTCATCAGACCCCTTATCATGAAGCCTCTTTTTGCTCCAGTTAGAGTAAGTCTTTGTTCATGTGATCCCTGACTGAGGAGCCTTCTTGAAAGCTCTGCTCTCGGGGGTCTGGTCGGGTGCATCGGAACTAGGAGCAGGTGTCCAGGTACCTGGAGACAGGAGGGGCATGAAGGGGATTGGCCGATGAGAGGCCGAAGCAGAAACAGTCCAGCTAACGGCGACTGGGGCCGAGCCACGACAGTCACGTGCTGCCCCCACCCCGAGGCCCACCTTGAGCTCTGGCCCCCTGATTCCTCTCCCTTCCCTTCTTTGCTATTCCTCCTTCAGGAGGTGGCAGGGAAGGGACGGATTTCAGGACCTCATATCTTGAGGAGGAGGGTTCTGGGAGGCGCAGGTTGGTGAATGTGTTTAGGGATCAGGCTGCCACCTTCGGTGTTCCAGCTCTGGTGTGGAAGACCGCACGGACTGGCTATAAGACCTTGAGCAAGTCCATTCACTTCTCTGACCCCCCGCTTCCTTAACTGTGAACTGGGAGGTAACACTGCATACTTCAGGAGATCAGTGTGCAATTCCTGGGAAGTAGGTATACAGGGCTCATAGCGATGCCTGGCTGGTACTAAGTGCCTGGTAAGGTGGGGTCCATTTTCCTCCTTGGCAAGAGAGAGAGAGCTCAGTGTCTGCGGAGGTCACCCAGGTGGAAGTGGGCTCTGAGAGGTAGAATCAGGGACCTCTCAGAGAGGCTAGGGGGCCCAGAAGGTTTTTGCCTTTCTCTGCCCAGCCCACAGATAATCAGGGCCACCCCACTATCCTCAGATGTCTGGCAGATGCGAGTCCACAGCTCAGCGTGTCACAGATGGGCTTCTGGGCCAGGCTCTGAGCTCTGCGGGAGGAGTCTTGCTTCACTGCTCACCACTGTAGTCCCAGAGAGGACTCAGCATACAGTAGGTCCTGATTCTCCTTCTCCTCTTCCTCCTTTTTCTTAATAAACATCACTAATCACTTATTGTTGGCTTATGATACGCCCAGTCCTGTGCTCAGCACTTAACATGCTTTTTCTCACTTAACAACCCACAGCCACTCTACAGGGGGTGGTGGTGGTTGGGGTGAGGGGGGTGGTTCATGATCATGCACTTTATTGATGAGGAAATTGAGGCTCAGGGATGTTAAGTTGCTTGTTTAAAGTTATACACCTAGTAAGTGGCAGAGCTGGGACTCATACCCAAAATATTTGTTCTATGAATGGACGGATGGATGGATTGAGGGTGGGTAGACAGGTAGATGGATAAACAGAGAACTGGTTGATGAATCAGTAGGTGGATGGAAAGACATACATAGGTAGACAGGTGGGTTATTTGATGGGTGGATGAATGGGTGGATGAAAGGATGGGTGGATGGATAGACAGGTGAATGGTGGGAGCTCTACCTGTTTCTTTACCCCCACTGTGGACCTCATTCCTACCAGGCCTCTTCCTTTCCTCTTTTCCATATTACCCCACTCCCTGTTGGTTTTGGAGTCTACTCTGAACCCCACCATGTTCACTCCTAAGGAATGGACCTTACCTCTGCCTCCCAATGGAGGCTGACAGATATTTTGCAGCCCAGGGCCTCTCCCTGCCTCTTGCCTGGCTTGGACCCAAAACCTGTTCCTGGGCTGTGGCTCCAGGCTGGGCCAGAGTTTTCAGACACTATAGCCCAATGGGTCCTGAGCTCGTCTCCATTCTGCAGGGATTTCTGAAGCATTGGCTTGGCTCACCCAGCACTTGTCAGTTGGTGGAAAAGGGTGGTTCATAGTTTAGATTTTTCCAACCCCCATATCTCCCTATAGAACTTTCCAGTTTTCTCAACCCTCCTAAGGCAAAGAACCTGGATACCATGATTTTATTATGTGGCCCTTCACTCCCTCTGGTCACAGCTGATTGAACCACAGGTGACCAGCTGACCCAAGCTGGTCCAATCACAGTCACTCCTCAGGAAATTAGAGTGGTGGCCATTCTGACTGAAAGGTGATATGGAGTGGGGGTCTGAACTGCATAAGGGTCTGAGACAAGGGTGAAGGGATATAATATGTGTCAAGAACTCAGCATAGCACCGGCCACATAGGAACTGCTCAGTTTAGCTACGATTATGATGATGTCATGGAGGAGCACGGAGGGCTCTGGATGTAAATTAGTCTTCACCACTAAATGTTTGCAAGAGTTTGGAGGGCAGAAGTGAGGCAGGTGCCATCTTCCTGCCCTCCCCACCCGCCACCCTCCACTTTGGGCCATTTTGTCATCGGGAACATGAGGTTTTTCCAGCGTCACTCCAGTTTCCATCTCCAACCTCCTGGGTGATAAGAAGCAATTGTGCCAGAGCAGTGGTGGCAACAGATGCTCTATCTTGGGTTTTGAGCCCCGGATTGCAGCTCTGGGGTGTGCTTTTGCGTCACGGTCCTAGTACCAGTTTCAGTGGCAGCTGCCACCTGGGGTCAGTTCTGTGTTGCTCTGGGAGACACAGGAGCCCGAGCTTGGCCTGGCTCCCTCCTCTCTTCACTGATTTTGTAACCATCTGAGTTCAGTCCCTTCCTGCTTCACATGCCCCAACCTGAACCCTTTTTATATGGACAGTTTCCAACTCCCAAGAACAGTTGACTTAGAGCTTTCTCATTTCCAGTTTGCAGACGCTCAGGCAAGATCCCTGACTGACCAAGGCGGGATAAGAGGCATACTCACCCTCCCCACCCGTGCCCAAAGTGACAGGGTCACGTAAGGACGTGGCCACCCCCGAGGCAACTGCGTGGATGGAGATGAGCTGGGGAGGGACATGCCCACGAGAAGGGAAGACAGAGGTCAGCCATGGCAAGGGCAGACACTATGCCCTCCATGTCTGAAATGGGAGCCAGGACCCTGGGCTGGAGCCAACTACCTGCTCAACACCAGGGTCCCTGGCCTGGGACAGTCCGCCCTGGGAGCTGACGCCACAACTTAACGGCCCGGCACCCTCTGGTTCTAGGGAGGGAAGAGAAGCAGAAAACACAGCTCGAGGGGGCCCTGTTTTCTAGAAACATTTCTTTATTTAAAATTTAAAACCATATTACTTCATACAGCAAACTGTGCACTTTGATATATCACAGTGTCTTAAAAAGGAAAATAATCGGATTTGTTTGGAAATTTATTTACATTAGCCTAGAATGATTGGCAAGTAACACAGTTACTATGAAACCCAAATTGTTACAAAATGTTTACAAAAAACTATATTCATAGAAATTCTGCATGTCCACAAAGGGCATCCCCTGAATGGCCCAGAGACCAGTGTGTGGGAACCATGTTGTGTGGGAGCGGGGGGCGTCCAGGCACTCTGGTCTGGGTGGTGGGACAGGCCAGGGGTCTCACATGGTGCTGGCTGGGGGCTCAGCCCGCGGCTGAGAACCCAAGGCCCCATCATGGGAGGCCCAGCAGGCAGAGATGGGATGGGGGTTTGGAGCACAGTGACAGGGCCCTCCCCAGGGGCTGGGCTCAGATGTGCTCTGTCCCGGGCCCCTGGGGCAGACCCAGAGTTAAGAGCAGACCAGCCAGATGCAGGGGACTGAAGCAGAGGACAGGCTGCTGACCACAGGGAAGCGCACTCCAGACTCCTCCCTCCCGCTTGCTCCAGAGATGCTCTGACCCGTAACAGGGCCGGACCACTAGCTAAGGGATCAGCATTGCAGAGAACAGATGAGTCTGCAGGGAGGGAGATCTGCCATTTCTTCTGGAGGCTCTCTGCCAACTGCCCCGCTGGGGCAGATGCTATAGGGGAGAGAAGGCAGACGCCCGGCATGGGCTGTGCTAGGACAGGACGTGCCTTGTTGGTTTCTCATCTTCCACTCATGCCACTGGTCTGCTCACATCTGTTCTTTCAACAGCTGGCCTCTGGGTCACATGGAGCTGGGGAGGTTGTCTGAGGTGGGACGGGCTCTTAACTGACAGTGCTGGGTCTACGGCTGCTTCCCTGCACCTGGAGGCCTCAGGGTTTTGATCTGTAAAGTAGAGACACACTGCGGGGTGATGTGAGGTCTGTTCTAGAAGGCAGGGGACAGAGGGTCAATAACTAGGACACTGGGACATCATACTGGCATGCTGGCAATGTCTTTGGGGCCATTCTCTTTAGAAAGCGCTTTCATTAGCCATGAGCTGTGCCCATGTGTGGGGATGAGAGTCTGAGGCAGAAGCCTCTGATGCCTACAATACTCCATCCAGCCTTTTTAGGGTGTTCCAGGTGGAACCGGACGTCAACCTGGCAATTGTGCAGACAGGTGTTAGAGCAGGTCTCAGGAGCAAAGTACTGGCATGATATTGCCCCCAAGTCACAGGCCCTGCTGTCCTGCTTCAGACACTCTCAGATGGAGACATGGCTCTTTTGCCACTCCTGTCCCTCCCCAGGGGGCACCTGCTGTGCAGAGGCCCATCTGCCAGCCTCCACGGCTCTGCCCTCTTTCTCAGGGTCTGCAGTTTGGGTGTGTGCAGGCCTTTCCTCATCCCCACAGGGCTCTCTGCAGCCCCTGCCCCAGGTGGCCTCTGTCCTGGACTGTGCTGCTGTAGCCCCCATCTCTCACCTGGTCCCCACCCATACTGGCTGGGTTATGTACACTCCGTGTGCAGACGTGCGGGGAGGGGTGCATATACACATGGGCTACAGGTCATATATACACTGTGCATATATATATATACAGCATATATATATATATATATCTTTTTACATTCATATATATATTGTACAGAACATTCACCTTCTACCAAAAACAGTTTTGTGACTTCACGTATGGCCTCAGCTCTGAAATTTTAACTCCAGGGCAAATGCAAGACTGACACGAAGATTTGAAACCGGCATGGGGAGAGAGGGCAGGGCCCTTCCACAGTGGCAAGCAGTGGGGCCCAGTCCAGATGTGTCCACCCAACTTAGGAGACTGTTCCAGATGTGTCTATTCCAGTGACCTGTCTACAGGGTTGGGCTCCTTTTCTGCATCTGTTTAGGGGGCTGGTCCGGTCCCAGGTGTCAAGTCCATACAGCGATTTTGACCAGAGTTAGGCCCTTCCGAATGGTGCTCCACGCTGGACCGTTCCAGATGCAGGCCAGAGTTCAGCCTGTTTCCAGATGTGTGTGTACATAGCTGGGGATGGCTTGGGGAGGGATCAGCTTCATGCTGAGTGAGGAAGAAGCAGCTGCAAACCCCCACACAGCACCCCCTGGAAAAGAAGGCAGGGAGGGAGCTTCTGACTGTCCCGGTCTGACTTCCGCCTTCCGAGAGCTTAAGGGTGGGGGGTGCCTTCTAGCCACTTGGAGTTTCCACCTAGTCCTGCCAGACCCCTGCCAGTGCCCAGGTGCGAGCCAGCATGCTCCTCCATTTGAGGCAGCATCTTGGCTGTGATGGGGGTCTGAGCGGTCACAGCAAGGAGACCAGTAACAGGTCGGGGGAGAGAGATAAGGAGGGCTCGCTGTCCAAAAGCCCAAGGGCCTTGGCGGGGTGTGTGTGTTTCTCCTCACTGCTGCCCCTCAACTTGGCCAATCTGAGCAGGTTGAGAGGAGGCGCTGGCATTTTGAGGTGGGAGATGGGGGTGGAAGGTAGGGGCACTCTGTGGGGCCAGGCAGGGACCGTAGCACCTGCTCAGGCAAGTCCCATCTTCTGCTCCCTCCAAACCAGCTTTTACACTCCCCATTACTCCCAGCCCCTAACCTCAGTGGCTCCGTGCATGCACCCATGTGCACCCCCGCAGCTCAGTCTGTGACCGCAGGCAGGTGGGCCCAAACTTGATTCCACGTGATCCACCTGGCTGGGAACACCTTCTCCCACCTCCCAACCCACACCCCCCAAGATGTAGCAGAACCTTCAGTACCTGGGAGAGACACAGCTCACACTTGGGCAGAAGTGGTTTCCACTGCACTTTGAACCTTGGGCTGGTCTCAAAGACAAACACAGGACATCAGCCAGCAGTTGAACAGTAGCCACACATATGGACATAAGGCTCAAATGGGAGGGAAGATCAGGCAGCACATCATCCCACTTCCGTTTTGGAGCCCCCCAAATCATTTCAGTACCTTTGGGGGCCTTCCCTAATTCAGTTGTATCTCTGATGTCCACCATTCTTCATTCCTTTGGTGAAAAGTCTTCCTACCCCGTGCCACTGCCTTTTCTTTCTCTCATAACAGTCTGTCCACGTGCATAGCCTCAGAAGAACATGACATGTTCATGGATTGTTATACGTCGAGGCACACACACGTGTGTGTGTGATATGAGCATGGATGTGAGCATGTGCTAAGAAATTATATTGGGCGAAGAAAGACAGCGGTTAATATCTGTGGCTGATGAGAGCAAATGGGCAAATACTTTCATTAGAATCCTGTTACCTGGAAATTGCAAAAATATGTCATTTTCCCCCTTCAAACAGGGCACTCTGCCTAGGGCAAAGGCATCACCAGCCACGAGTCCCTGAAGTTTTGCCAGCATCTGGCCAGTCTCCCCGCACCTACACCTAGACAATCTCAGCAAATCTTCGTGACGAAAGATCTCTCCCCATGACAGGAGTGCAAGCCGACCCTGGTTCCCTGCTTTCCTGATTGTCTCTGCTCCTGCAGTGAGCTGGAACATATGTGCGTGTCTGAACACAGGTGTGAGCCTACACGCACTCACAAACTCCAGTTCCACGCGGCCTCTCTCATACAACAGGCACTGACCTCGCTGCGTGTCTGCCTGGCTGTGTCCTTTCTCCCACTCTCCGCTGCACGTGTGAGCCCATACACACCTGTGTGCGTGCCCTCACACGTGGACCCCTTGGTGACATGGCTTCTCCTTTAAAACATATTTGGCAATGCCGCAGGTTTTAGCCTGTCCTCTGCCCTCTGCCATTTGGTGCACAAATGCACACACATGCTCACACACACGTGCACGCACCCATGCGTGCATGCATATATATACATATACTCACCAGAACCCCGTTATGACATGGCTTCTCCTGTTTTTACATGGACAGGGCTCTGCTGCTTGTCCAGAGTTGTCTCCCTCATCCCCAATTCACACTCATGCTCCTGTGTGGACACACGCACACAGCAGAACCCAAAGGATTCTATTATTGCATGTCCTGGACTCCGTAAATGTCCAGATCTGTCCTCCTCCCGCAGCCCCGCAAACTCACACATACAACACACAGATACACGCTTATGCACACACACACTCCTGCACCCAGAAGCTCACGACAGCATGGCTTTTCCTATCATTACATGTGTTGGCTATGCTGCACGTCTGGCCTCTTCTCCCACCTCCAGTGCACACAGCCTGGCGGAGATGCTCTGATTCTGGGAACCAGCTGGTTTGGTCCTGCAGCTCACAGTTCATAGGAGGGATAGTACTTATCACATGAGTCCACTGTGCTCTCCTGCTTTGGAAGTCCCTGGGGGAGCTAGAGATTATCCTTCACCCCAGCTGAGAAGGTCCTTGTGACCTAAATGTAGCTCCTCCCTAACCGGGCTCCTCAAGCAGAAACAGGAGAGCAGTGGGAGGGGGCGGCTGGTGCTTCTGGGCTGCTGTCTAGAATCACCAGTCTGCCTCCCCTGCTCAAAGACTGCCCTCTGCCCTTGGCTGTGGGAAGCCCTGCTGGCTCCATCACATTCTCTTTAAGGACACTTTGCTCCTAACCCTTCTGTGTCTCATTCTTTTTCCAGAATCTTAAAGTCACAGGCCTCTAGAGCAACCATCACAGCTAGCTGGAATCCAAAGGTCATCTGGTCTACCCCTCACTGCTACCCCACCTGCTACCACTTCTCTGCTGAACTCCCATGTCCCATAAGGTCCCAGCTGCTCTGGACAAGAGACTGGGGCCAGGGTGGCTTTGTGTCTCTGAATGGGCTCTTTGGTTATTTCTCCAGGGGGCAGCTCCTCTCTTCCTACCCTTGGGGCCTCTACAGCCATGATATCCTGCCCCTAAGAATTTCCATTTTGGGTAAGTCCAGGAGGACTTTAGAGCCCCTCTAGTTTTCCCCGTCTACCCCCAAGGTTAGCCTGTGCAGTAGGACCTGGACCCCTCTTTTGAGGAGGCCTGACTGGACTTTCACTTTAATTCAGGCCACTCTTCTTCCAAGATGACCAAGGGTCTCCAGGCCAGCTGGCCAGGGGTGGGGAGCTGCTGATGAGTAGATGGCAAAGAGCCCAAGCCCCCTAATGCCACCAGGGGTTAAAAAACAGCTGAGGAACCAGCAAAGTAAGATCTGATGATTTGAGGGGCCTGTGGGATTTCCACGGAATTCGCTGTTCCTCTGGGCTTCAACTATTGGCTGAGTCTCCGGGCATCCTTTTTGAGAGATTCAGGGGGTCTTCTCTCCTCTGGCCAGAAAGTGGAGAAGAATTTGCCCAGACTACTCCCCCACTCTTCTAGAGAAGTAGGGGCCATTGGACATGGTCTGTCAGAATTCCTGCCTCTGTGCATTCTCTTCTTTTCCAGACCCCAAACTCCTCTTTTCCCCTAAGGGGCCCTCTGCCTTCAACTTTGCCCAAACAGGGGCTGCCATGGGTGGTGCTAAATCCAGGAGTTCAGAACCACGTGAGCAGCCCTGGGAGGATGAAGTCTTCTCTCTGCCCGGGCACATGCGATGGCCATCCTCCATCTTCCATTCCCACTGGCAGTCCAACTATAACATCCATAAGATGCCCAGGGTTTGTGTCTCTAGTCTCTTAGTAAAGCCCCAGGGGACCTGGGTTCATGTGGAAGGAGTGGCAATAAAAGAGTGGTTTCTATTTTCTTTGGCCTCTGCGGGGCCATGGTAGAAACTTCTGACTGTAGAGGAAAGATGAGGGGCAGGTGAGTCTGGCCTGAGAGCGGCATGTGCTTCCTTTGGCCTTGGCTGTCTCGGCTGGCAGCTTTAGAAACCCACAGAAGAAACAGGAGGAGAGTGAAGCCCAAGCAGCTGGCCTGGGGGCCTGCTGGTTTCCTGGTAGGTAAGGGCAGAGGGCTCCTGGCCCAACAGGCAGGCAGCAGCTCTGGTCCCCAAGCCCAGTGTGGGGACAGGGGACATGCCTTCCAGTCTCCTTTGTTTTCCTCCACCCTGCCCCTCAGGCCTGCAGTCCCCACCCTACCAGTGCTTAGGGGAACACAGGGGCCAATGATGTGCTGCAGGTCATGCTGTCCTTGCCCGGAAGTCGGCGATCATTGAACGTGTGCATGTTGATGACGGCGTCTGTCTTGACCATCATGGGAGGCTGCGGCTTGTGCTTGACCCGACGCTGGCAGGTAAGGGAGAAACGGATCTCTTCGGCCACGGTGCTGCAGAATGAACGCTGGGGTGGGGGGTGGGAGGAAAAGGGGAAGACGGGTGACACCTGGCCCCACAACTCCAGCCAACTCCTGCCCTTGCTCCTGAGCCTGTGCTAAGGCCACCAGGTCTCTCTTACCCCTTCATCCCACCCGCTCTGCCCCCTGCAGAATGATTCGTTTGTGTGGCAGCCTACAGAGCATCACATTCTTGTTTGGAGACTAAGGTAGCAGGGCAAGTAGCATCATCTTATCCCTATTTTACAGATGAGCAAGCCGAAGCTCTGAGTGGTGTATACATTAAAGTTGGAGGAGTTTACCTGACTAACTTTTCTCCACTAGATGATGAGAGCAGGAACCAGCCAGTTTCTTGCCCAGGAGCCCAGCCTCTAGCACTGGTCCTGGTCCAGTGTCAGGGTTTGAGAAACACTTGATGAATGCGTGGGTGACCCCTCTCTTGGGAGGGTTTCTGACTAAGGGGAGAGTCACTGTGCTCCCGCTCAGGAAAGCCCAGCATGTGTTTCTCAAGATGGGCATCTGGGAGGTAGGTGCCTGCAGTGCCCTGAGTGGTAGCGGCCTCCACTGGCCTAAGTACCTGTGAGTACCCGAGAGGGACAGCAGAAGTGCAGATTGCACCCAGGTATCTGATGGCAAAGGCTGTCCTGCAGTTTGCCTGGAAGGCGGCGGGGGCTACCGGTGCCTCAGCTTACCCAGTGAGGCCAGAGCGTCAGCCTGTACAAAGGCTTTGTGGTGCAGGGGAATGAGACCTGGCTTCGACTTCTGGCTATGCCTCTGCCTAGCTGTGTCACTTCTCCAAGCTTCTCCTTGTTCACCCGTGAAACACGGAACATCATCCCTCCCCTCCCCTTCCTTATTCTTAAAATGTTGCTTGAGCCCCTACTATGTGCCAGGCACTATTCTAGCTGTTAGGCATACAACAGTGAAAATGACAGGTAAGGTCCCAGCCTTTGGGGACCTTATGGTCTAATGATGAAATAGAAGCAAGTAATAAATGTGGAAACATAATTTCAGACAGTGGTAACTATTATTAAGAATAAATCGATGAAATGGGCTAGAGTGGGGTTGGAAGTAGGGACAAGGTGGGAAGGTTACTTGGGAGGTGACACTTGAGCTGAAAACAAATGACCAGAAGATGTGAAGAATATGGCGCTCCGGGGGAAGATCATCTCAGGTGGATAGAACAGCATGTGCAAAGGCCCCGAGGCTGAAACACGTTTGGTGCCTTAAGGACTAAAAGGGAGGCCAGTGTGTATGGAGCAGAGAAGGGGTGGGGGTGGGGTGGGAATGAGGAAGACAGAGAGGTGGGCAAGGACCAGATCCTGTAGACTTTTTGGTGGAATTTAGAGTTCATTCCAATTATAATGGAAATTCCTGAAGAGGTTGCGCTTTTTTTTTTTTTTTAAATGTATCGTAAATTTTCCCTAGCTGTTCCTGATTACTGGACATTTAGTGTTTTTTCTATTTTTTTTCATGCGATAATTCACACTTTGATGAACATCTTTGTAAATAAAACCACATATATCCTTGGCCACTTCTCTTGGGTGAATTGCTGACTCAGGTTTACTGGTTATAAAGGCCTCCGTTTCATTTCTGATGGATGTAAAAGCTGCCTGCTTTTAATGGTCCCCTGTACCCATGACTGCTACAGTCTCTTTCCGCACTGGCCCTGTACTGCTCCGAGCTTCGCTGTGAGAGGTGCTGCCCCCAGCACAGCGGCCCTCAGCGCAGGTGCTCATTGAAACCACCCTACACACTTTCTTAAGATGCCAATGCCAGGTTCTACCACAGACCAATTAAAACAGAGCGTCCGGGAGTGAGGCCAGGGTATTAGCACTTAAAAAGCTCTCTCCCCGTGGTTCTAATTTGCTCTGGGGACCCAGAACCACTGACCAGCCATGCTTGGATGAATCAGACAGGTTCTCCCATCTGAACGCTGGGACTGGACCTCTTAACCCTCTTCTTTTTAAAACTTTTAATTACGGAAATCTCCAAATACATGCAGAAGTAGAGAGAACAGTATAATGAATCCCTATGTGACTGTCACCCAGCTTCAGTAATTACCCTGGAGGGTTTTATGCAGGGGAAGGGCATGGTTTGAATCCAGTTTTAAACAGGGCACTGACTGTGGATGGACAGCGGGTGGTAGAGAGGAAGCTGGGGGGCAGGAAGGCCAGACTGGAGGCTGTTGCGTGGTCCAGCTAGAGATGATGGGGGCTCGGCCTGGCGTGGAACCACGGGGATGGGGAGGTGTGCTCAGAGCCACCGTGAGGTGGGACTGGCTGGGCTTCCTGGGGGATGGGACACGGGATGAGCTATGATGAGGACGGGGTCAGGCACTACCACGTGCCTGGCACACAGGAGGTTTGACAACAGCACAAGTCCGGTCCTGCCCTCTCCACCCTCCCTCCCACCCCAGTCCCGTGCAGCAGCCAGTGCGTGGGGCTTACCTGCTCTCGTTCTGCTGTTTTGCGGAGCTTGTATACAAACTCGCCCACGGCCACCAGCACCGACAGAACCAGCCCAGCGGCCAGGACGATGAAGATGCCCCCGATCTTCTGGATGCCCAGGGCGCTGGCCTCTTTGTTCTCCTCCTCGGGACAGCCACTGCCCCGCCACCACTTCTCCTTCATGACGTGCAGCTTGTCCTCCTCTTGCAGCTGCAGGATGGCGATGGTGATCTTGTCCCGGTACGGGGATCCTGGGTTGGGAAGGGGGACGGATGTCAGCGGCACTCGGTCCATCCTAGGTGCCCCTGACAGCACCCTGGTCAGTGTCAGCCACCGTCACTAGTCCTCTTGGTGAGCTCATAAAAAGGGGGACCCTATTGCCAGAAGTCCTCTCTCTCTAGATGGTGGCATCTGGGTGGGAGGAAGGGTCCTCCCCCTGCGGTAGGGAGTCTCGCCTATGGATCCCTGTTTTCACAGGCCCCCCGACGGCACACTGTGCCTGGGTTGGATCAGCAGGGGTCAGGCCAGGGACAGGAGGCATGACCTCTGAACTGCCCCC
This sequence comes from Mormoops blainvillei, assembly GCA_004026545.1. Lineage (NCBI taxonomy): Eukaryota > Metazoa > Chordata > Mammalia > Chiroptera > Mormoopidae > Mormoops > Mormoops blainvillei. Next base: position 156,087 of record PVJD01002817.1, on the reverse strand, counting down.
ACCTCTGGGTTTGCCCCAGTTCTTTGCTTAGGCCGGGGCAGACCTTACAAAGTACATGGCTCCACCTCTTCATCTCTGGGTGGAGGAAATGCCACCTTTCTAGGCTCAGTGGCGTGAGCTAGGAGTGGAAGCAGGAGACTGTGTGTGGGAGTGGATGCGGGGGCCTGGACCAGCCACACCCGCCCATGCCCCTGCCTGCGGCCCCTCGCTCACCCATGGGCGTGCCGATGCCATAGCCCTTGGAGTCGATGAGGCCCCCGATCTGGGTGAGGTTGCAGTTCCTCTGGGTGACGTACTCGATGGTGGTGGACTCCATGAGCAGCGCGTAGTCCGCCGTCAACGTCCTCTGGATGCCCTCCTCGTTGTTCTTCACCAGCGCTGAGGGCTTGCTGCTCATGAAGGCCCACATCTTCTCAAAGGTGGAGATCTTGGATTTCTGGGCCGCGAGCGAAGGGGCGGAGCACACACAGTTACCAGGGACCAGGCACCGCGCACCCGGCCTAAAAGGGCTCTGGGCAGGGAACTCTGTCCGCAGTGCTCAGCCTGAGGGAATGCTACCCAATGCCACCCCGTGCCACCCAATGCTCAGACGTGGACACTAAGGCCTTGGGAGGGCAGGTCCCAAAACCCCAGGCTGGCGAGTGACAAAGCCAAGATTCAGACTCAGGCCCATCTGTCTGGAAACCCTTGGCTCTCTGCCACAGCACAAGTGGTTTTCACACTGACTTTTAAAAAATTAATTTTCTTTCTCTATTTGTTTATTAAATAATTACATGTGCAGGCACTGTTTGAAGTGCTTTGCTGCATTTATTCATTGACTCCTCACAGCAAGCATAGGAGGCAGGTACATTAGCCCCGTGTTATAGATGGGGAAACTGAGGCATGACTAAGTAACTTGCCTAAGGTCACTGAGATACCAAGTGGCAAAGCCAGGCTTGAAATACAGACCTTGTGGCTCCAGGGTCCATGCTCCTAACCACTGAGCCTCACGGAAGCCATCGTGAGGGTAGAGAGGGAGAGGTGGATGGCAACGAGGGTAAAGCTCGGTGGGTTCTGGGTCCCCACTTCAACCACAGTGGGCCCCTCTCATGCACTGTGTCTCGGGAAGGTTTTGTCTGAGGGGAGGGATCCTGTTCCACTTCATCACAGGGTGAGAACAGCAGAATAGGGCTGTCAGAGCAGGTGTCTGCAGGCCCTCTGCCCTTTTGTCCCCAGAGCGCCCTGGCATAGACGCTGCTGCGTGAGTAGAACCAGCATCCCTTAGACCAGGCCTGGGGGGCCGGGTGGGCTGCTGCGCTTCTGCTACCTGGCTGCGGAGACTCAGAGAGGGCACCAGACGCGGGAGAGGGGGCTGACGCCGAATGTACCCTGCTGCTGAGGAGACTGGGCAGATCGGGGAGCATGGCCTTCATGAGGTTTCTTGGGAACGTAGTGCCTGCCAGCCGCCTGCTCCCAGCAGGGATGGGTCCTGCCCCCACTGATCCCAGGGGAGCAGGTGGCTCCGCAGGCCCCACTGTACTGGCAGTTTCCAAGTCTGGTTGTGCCTGTCTGTGATGTCAGCCTGTCTGACTGGCACCCGGCCCAGCTCCGGTGAGCATGATGGCATGGGTGTGCTCCAGCAGGCTGGTGCAGGGCTGGGGGATGGACAGGAGATAGGGAAGAAACTGTGTCTGCCAGGAGTGGGGACAGTGGGGCTGAGGAAAGAGTACCTTCTAGTCTCCAGGTGCTTCCTAGCCCCGTAAGGACTGTCCCCTCTGAAACTGGCTCCTGCAGACCCAGGCACGCTAGGGGGAAGGGAGGCCCCAGAGCCGCAGGCAGGGCCCCACTTGGAATTCCATCTGAGCCCAGATTCTGCCAAGTACCAGTGACAGCTCCTTTGGGCACAGGGTCTGGGGGCACATTCACAGACAGGCAGCCCCTCCCCCACCTGCAAATTTATCTGCCCCCAAAGCCAAAGGCCTGTAAGGGCTTAGATGTCTGGAGCTTCAGTGGGCTCCACCGGAGCACAAGCTGGCTGTTCCCAGCTCCTCTCAGGCCTCAGCCTGTCCCGTTTTCAGCTCTTTCTGCTCTCCAGCTATTCCTCCTCCATAGTTAATTCTTTCACCTCTGCAACTCTTGCCTCCAAACCTTCCATTCTCTCCAGCTAGCGCATCCTCTCAGCTATTCCTCTACCTCAGCTCCTCCTGCAGCCCAAATGCCCCTCCCCCCACTAGCTACTATTGTTCTTGAAAACATTCTCAATGTCCAGCTCTTCTGACTCACCAGACATCTTATTTTGTACATAATTTCTGATATCCAGACATCTCTCCCCTACCCCACCCAGGTTCTTTGATCTCTCAGGTCTTTTCTCACTCTGCTACTCTGCTCTAAGCTACTCACAGAGAAGCTTCTCTATGGTTCCAGTGATCCCTGTCGCTGGGACTCACGTCCTTGTGTAGTCTCCTACCCCTGCATGTGGGCTGGATGTCCAGGCTTGCTTATAAGCGCCCCCAGTAGCTATGGGAGGTCACTCTGGAGAATAGGTTTTATGAGACTGAACTACCATCCCCCTTGTTCTCTTTCTTGCTGCCCTGATGGAAGCCAGTGGTTGCCGTGTTGTGAGTCACCCATGGAAAGGCCCACAAGCCAAGGCACGAGGAGCAGCCTCCGGGCAACGGTCAGTGGAACACGGACGCCCTCTGGGCAGCAGCCAAGGAGGAACTGAATCCCACCGAGAGCCACGTGGGGGAGCTTGGAATTGGGGCCCTGAGATGACTGCAGCGTTAGCGGACGCCTTGGATGCAGCCAGTGAGAAAACCAGTCCAGGGGGCCTAACCAAGCAGTGCTGAATCCTGACCCACAGGCCAGGAGAGCACAAGTGTTGTTTTAGGACACTCAGTTTTGGGTGATTTGTTATGCAGCCCTGGATAACTGACACACTCTCTTACCCACGCACACAAGCTATTTCTGCTTCCAATATAGTTGTTTTGTTTTTCAGATAATCACTTCTAACTACTCCTCGAATCAGGTTACCCACGTCCTATCATCCCTGCTCACCAGGTACACGTGCTCACAGATGCTCTGCCCTCCTGGCTGTGGTAACTAAGTGCTATTTTCCCATCAGTGGCTCCTGTGCCTCGACTCCTTTTCCATCCCAGTCTTTCCTGCTTTCTAAACCCTCCTTCCGCCAGAGCTGGGGCCCAGGGGTTGACAAGGCCATCAGGGCTCCCTTTACATCTCCCTGGCATGCATGCACTCCCTCCCTCTCTCCCTCCCTCCCTCCATTCATCCACTGTCCCCTCATTCATCATGTGCATGTTCTCACCCATTCTCTCATACACAAACACTAATAAATTCAGCGAACTACCTGACCACCCACCTCGCCTTTTACCTATTTATCCATCCATTCATCCAGCTAGCCAACCATCTGCCCATCCATCCATCCTCTTACCCCTGTATTCATCACCAACCATCCATCCACCTCGCCACCTCATCCATCTTACCCGCTCCCTCTTCCATGCACACAGGCAGCCATTGGTAAAATCTCGAGCCTGGTGAAAGTAACTCGACGATGAGCCGTTCAGGGAGCCCTATCCCACTCCTTCTGTCTCAGAGCAGAATAGGAGTTTGTTCTTATTCTGCAAACTCCTCTCTGCATCCTCCCCACAACACCCCATTCCTCCTATACACAGGCATGCCTGACATCAAAACATATGCTCTTTCCAGTAACACTACACCATGAAAAGAGACAGAAATTTCCAGTGGGGCTGGAGGGAGTGTTGAGGCAGACAGACTTTGAGGAAAGACACATGAAAGCCTCCAGTGGTAAAGGAACAGGAAGCTGGCTGTGATGCTGGTTTCAAGGGGCTCTTCTCTGCCGGCTTCAGGGTCAACAAATTCACTACCTTGATCATCTTTAGGCAGATGGGTCTGAAGTTTACTTCCCTCGAATGGCCACCCCGTGTGCTCATCCTATAACTTGGGGCCTCCATTCTCACACACATCCACTCATGGGCTCTATCCCTCTTAAGTTCTCTCCTTCTGTGATGCTGTGATTCCGGGCACATCCCTGAAAAGCTTCTCTCTGGCATGTATGAGACCAGGAGGGATACATCCGGGGTCCCTCCTGGAATTTCAGGCCTCTCTCCTATCTCCCTGGGCCTGACCACCGGAGGCCTAAGTTCCTATCACTGGCCCGAGCTATAGTCGCCACCCCAGGGAACAGTCGCACGTACCTATGGCTCCTGCGTCATCCTGCCTGTCCCAGTTTCATTGGGAACCTTAATAAGCATTGCTTCAGGGCCAGTCACCCAAATCAATTAATGGAATCGTTTGGAGCAGCCAATTCAGGGAGATGTGCCAGGATGAAGAGACTTTTTTTTATCAGTAAAATTGGCAAGAAAGTAAGTTTCAGGCTCACGACTTTCAATTCCAGCCTCCTCAAAGGAGTAAATTGATTTTCCCCAACTGAAGATACTTAATCTTGAGAATTTAACATTTCTGTACAAGAAAATGTATGTAGGTATATATATATATCAATTCCGAAGGGAGCTGAATCCCAGGGAGCGTGCGTAGAGAGACAGTGGCAACGTGATTCCATGCGAGACCAGGGGTATTTTCCATGTTGAATAGGAGACCTTTCCCAGAGTAATTGGCTTTCTTATCCCTGGGCGTGGAGTCTTTGGCTTTATCAGATCCCCATACCCGAGCAGTTAATCATGTCTCTTGGCTTATTTCCGTGGGGACCAGGAGGTTTTCCCAAGTCTGCTGCTTCTGCCTGCCGGGCCAGGCCAGATTGGCTGACCCTCCAGCCCAGCAGGAGCCCCTGCGATCTGCCGGCACATGCCCCTGAGGCTTGCCTGTGCGGGGCTGCAGGTTGGTCCCTCTGGGGGCGGGGCGGTGTCAGGAGGCGAGGGCTGCAGGCTAGGGTGGAGGCGGTGGTGGGAGGGGTCAGCTCCACCACAAGAACTCTGATTTTGAAGGCCAGTTCCTTCCGTAACCACAGGCAAGTGACATCACATCTCTGAGCCTCGCTTTCCACACCGGTAAACACAGGTTAGCTGAACACCAAGGCTGGCCGGTGAAGTGCTTGGTGAGTGCCCGGCACCATTATTTCTCTTTGAGGCTCTTTCATTCTCTTTAAGGCTCAGTTTTCTCACATAGAAATTGGGGATAATAATTTCCACAGTACAGAGTTGCTAGAGGTTATAATGACACAATACTCAGTGAATGCTGACAGGGGCCACGCAGGGTACCGTTATGAGTAAAGAGTGCCGAGCAGAATTTTGATAAACTGAAGAGAGCCATGCCTCTCAGTCCCGTACAGTGGTTGCTCTGTGGAAGGGCTGGCTCCGCGATGCTCCGTCTTTCACAATTTCAAAAAGCTAGAAATGTGACTTTTTTTAAATGCAAGAATCTTCCAATTTTAAAATGCTGGCAACCAAATAAAAAATATAAGCCATGTGTGGTCTTCAAAATTATATTCTGTGGGCTGAAGAGGTCAGTCTATCACTGGTTTCAACAATCAACAATGAGAACAGCATTTATGGCACGCGTACTCTGTGTCGGGTGCAGTTCGGAGCTGTTTAAGTGAATTATCCCATTTAGTCATCTCAATAACTCCGGGGACGGGGTGTCTTGTTATTATACCCATTTCACAGATGAGAAAACTAATGCACAGAGAGGTGCTCAGTAACTGAGTGGTTTTCAATAATTTCCCCGCATCACTGGCTCTCCCCCTGCACCTGTTGCTGCTCCGCTGGCCACTCTGGGCCTCTTCTGTTCTGAGGACCTCTGGGTACTTAGCTCTGTGTGGAGGCAGAGAGCCAACCTACGGTAGGGGCACCGGTGACCTCAACAAAGGCCCAATCCTGAAGGGCCTGGAAGAATGGAGTCCACTGGCTGGTCTCTTTCCAGTGTACTCCTTTTGGGGACTGTGGGGCAATAGGAGAAAAGGATCCAGTCTGCTGCGGTCTTTTGCACCAGCCAAATGGAGTGGCATCAAGAGGGGAGAGCCTTGAACTCCAGTATTCCTGTGTGCCTGGCACTGGGCTCACCACTGTACATACTGGAGCTCATTGCATCCTCTTGCTAATTGCTGCACGGTAGGAATCAGTATCTCTGTCATCCAGGTGAGCAAACTGAGGCTCAGAGAAGGGAAGTGACTTGCCCAAGGTCACCCAGCAGAGACAACACCCAAGACTTCAGTCCTGGTCTGTCTGACTTTAAGGCTGATGTGACTTGACTATGCCAGGTGCGCCCCACTGAGCTCTGTCGGGTCACTTTGTTTTGGTATCCCAACCCTACTGCTGATGGAAGGCAGGGCTCAGGCACCATCTGAGGGGCCAGCAGATAGGTCGGAGGAAAAGGAAGCTGAGATCCAGGAATGCCCCCAAGCTCTCTAGATCATGGGAGAGTGCTGAGCAGCTGGAAGTGGTGGTGGTGAACTGAATGGCCTCTCCAAGTGCCTTCCATGTTTGGGTGCTAGGACAGGGCAAGACTGTGCACAGAGGAGAGCTTGACAATGCCAGGGACCCAAAGAGCCTCAAACTCTTGGCCCCCAGCTCCTGCCCCTTTCCTAAGTGGCTGTCCCTCGTTCACAGTCCCACCCGCATGTGATGTGCCTCCCCCAGACCCTGACACCAAAGAGGGCTAAGTCCTGGGAGAAGCTGTCTTCTGACACCCTCTGCCTTCAAAGCTGCCCAGCCCTCTCCGCAAAGGACCTGCTTTCCCCACATTCTCCTTTACATTTTGCCCACATATTTTTACAGCCAAACGGTGCTTTCAAAGGCCTCCTTTTTCATCTCCTAATTAATTTTTATCTGCCAAGACGGAGGGAGGACAACATAGGAGACGCTGTTTGTGATGTCTGCTGCTCCCTGACAACTCTTCAAATGAAGTTTCCTTCGGAATGATGGGGCTGCCTCCAGCCATGCGTCTCCTGGGCTGCAGGCTGGGGGAGCGGCGAGGGATCTGGAGCTCCCCCAGGAGAGAAAGCCCGACATCTCACTTCCTGCTGCTGTCTTTAGGCAGGAATGGGTTCTCTCTCCTGGGTTCTATTCTCAGCCAGGGGGATTTTTAGTTTTTAAAGATTTTGTTTACTTATTTTTAGAGAGAGGGGAAGGGAAAGAAAAAGAAAGGGAGAGAAACATCGACTGGTTGTCTCTCATACATACCCTGACCAGGCACTGAACCTACAACCCGAGCATGTGCCCTGACCGGGAATTGAACTGGCGACCCTTCGCTTGGCAGGACAACACACAACCAACTGAACCGCACTGGTCAAGGTCAGACACACTGGTCAAGGCTTTTAAAGATGGTTTGCAGCCTAACCAGGAACACGGGGTAACTACAGAACTGAAGTTCATCTGCCCTGGCTTCGGGAACTTTCACAGGTGCCACCTGTCCTCAACATGGTCTCTTGCATTTGCCCCACTTGGTCTCTGTCATCTTTTAGTTCCACGCTGTAATTCAACAATGGTGCCCATGCGTACACGCACGCGCGCACACACACACACACACACACACACACACACACACGCATACTCGGTTATCAGACAGATCGTCTTATTATCAGGACTGTTCTAGGCTGGGGATCTGGCTCAACTGACTGTGGCTTCACTCTTTCCCAGCTGCCTCCTGGACTGGCTGGCTCCTTAGAGAGGTGGTATGGACACCGTGACAAAGAGCACAGGCATTAGAGCCAGATGGCTTGGGTTCAGATCCTAGCTCTGCATTTCACTAGCTTGATGGTGAAATAGAAAGTCAGTGTTAACTCAGGTTACTGTCTGATCTGAGCCTACTTTCATCCTGTGTACAACAGAGATGATATAATAATAGCCTCTAACTTCTAACATTGCTAAGAGAATGATATGAGTGAATACTGTAGTCCCCCATTATCCACAGTTTCACTTTCCAAGGTTTCAGTTACCCACGGTCAACTACGGTCCAAATATATTAAATGGAAAATGCCAGAAATAAATAATGCATATGTTTTAAATTGCATATTGTTCTGAGTAGTGTGATGAAATCTCGAGCTGTCCTGCGTCGTCCTCTGCAGAATGTGAACCATCCCTTTGCCCAGCGTATCTATGTTGTACACGCTCCCCACCCAGTAGTCACTGAGTAGCCATCTCAGTTATCACATTGACTGTCCCAGTATCGCAGTGCTTATGTTCGAGTCACCCTTATTTTATTTAATAATGGCCCCAAAGCTCAAGCGTAGTGAAGCTGGCAATTCGGATGTGCCAGAGAAACTGTAAATTGCATGTATGTCTGGGGAAAAACATAGTATATATAAGGATTTGGTACCATCTGTGGTTTCACACATCCACTGGGGGGCTTGGAACGTGTGCCCCCTTGATAAGGGGGTGCTACTGTACAGGTAAAGTGCTTGGAACCTTGCCTGGTTCCTAGTAAGTGCTCGATAAATGTAAACATTATTGTTGACTGTGCCAATGTCTCCTAGACATCCTATGGGTACTCCTGGAGCCAGCCTTGTCACATACACTCACAGGCAGGGGAGGGGACACCCTGTCCAAAAGAAGACCCCAGAGTGGGTGTGGGGGAGGGCACTTTGTGCGCAGGCAGAAGATCTGACCTTACATTCCAACTCCAGCACTGATCTGCTGTGTGATCATGGGCAAATCACCCAGCCCCTCTGGGCCTCCGTTTTTCTAGGTTAAATTCAGATTTCCTTCCAGCTCTCACTTGAAAGTGACAATGAGGCTATGACCTGGCCTGGGGTAGGGGAGGTATGACTACAGAGGGCGGGGGGCAGGGGAGGAAGAAAGTTTGTCCAGGGGTCTTCTGGGAGGGTGCTGTATGCTTCCGGCTCCCCATCTTGGTGGGGGGGGGGGTCATGTACCCACATCCAGGTCTCTCTGCCTCCATAGCAGTTCCACTGCCACTGCCAATGAAACGGAGCCTGTGCAAGGAGAGCTCGCTGGGATTAAAGCAGGAGACGAGGAGGTCAGACTTCAGGAGGAACTAATTGGTGATCAGGAGAGTAAGGAAGTGCAGTTGGTTCTGCAGGGGGACGTGGAATTGCTGTTTCTGGCCAAAGGCCCTCGTGAGCATGGGCCCTTGAGCCCCAGCATCCGAGTCCCTCTCCTGCCCTCCTCACTGTGCCGGCGGCGAAGAAGGTGGGTGAGGGCAGAGCAGGCTGCAGGAGGTGCTGCTTGATGCTGAGGACAGCGGCTCGGTGGGGAGCTGGGACAGGCTCTGGGAAGGCAATCGGAGCGTCTGAGCATGGAGGGAGGCGAGGACATCCAATCAGCGGCAATGAGCCTGCGCCGGCCTTATTTATGCTGCTTCCCTTTGATGGGGAGCCCTGCTTAGAGACGCGCTCATGAGTAATGCATGAGAGATGCTCTGGCACAGTCAAAGGGCTGGGCCTCAGCCCGAGGACAGGCATAAACAGGCACACGCACACGCGGACGATTACACACACATGCAGACACACATGTGTGCAGGGGCCGCTACACACACAAGCTGTTACACATACATACACGGGCCATTACATAAACACACAAGCTATTACGCACACACAGGCCCACCCCCCCACTCACACTAATCTAAGCACACTCGGGGGACATTTAAACAGACAGACATGCATACATTCTCCACACATACATCATGCAGAAACCACAGGCACATATCCACACACCCAGATCTCGGAGATGCATACACACATATGCCTACCAACACACACACGTGTGTGCAGACACTTGTGTTCACACACAAACACACATGCTCCCACGCAGGCAGCCTCTTTGCATGGGCACACATGTGCACACATACATACTTGAGTGCACATTTACATGCATTGTATACGGCTACAGGCACACATCCATCCAACACATACTCACACACTGCTCACTATCGTGAACACGCACAGGGCCCTAGAGAGCTCCCAACGTGCTTATGACCATGCTTTTCCCTTCCCTTCACCCTGAACACGTGACGGTGACTTCTTAGGAAGGCCATGTTTGCTGCTTCTCAGTAGCAGTAGCAACATCCAAGAGGGGAGCTCTCTTCCTCCCTCTTTTCTTTCCACTAAGCAGGTGCTTCCATGCTCAAGGGTGGACATGGGGGATGTAAGGGTGGGAGGGAGTGCTGGTGGCGCTCTGGTGCCCAAAGACAGACTTTCTCACCCAGCCCCTTCCTGCCCTCCTCACTCAGGCCCCATTGGAGGCTCAAGCCATCACTCGGAGGCTTAGCCTGGAAGGAGGCAAGGGCTGGGGCTGGGGGGCCAGGACCCAGAGGAGAGGGACATACCCCAGGCTTTCAGGCTGATCGAGAGCAATTAACTAATGAAGAAATAAATGAACAAACGGACCTGTAGCCGCAGAGTTCCCAGATCCTGACCATTTCTGAGAGAGGGCGGGGACAGTGGTCCTCTGGGTGTGGGCCCTGGGCCAGCAGCGTCAGAATTCCCTGGGGACTCGTTAGGCTGCACATGCTTGGCCCCGCTGCAGGTCCACTGCACCAGAAACTCTGAGAGGGAGGCCCCCCAGTCTGGGCCCGCCCCAGCCTTCCAGGCTCACTCATATCTGAGAACCATGGCCTAGACCATGGGCCTTGGAGGAAGGCAGACCTGGGTCAGCATCTGGCTTCTCCAGCTGTGAGTCCTTGGACAAGCCCCTTAACGACTCTTGAGCCTCAGTTTCCACATGTGTAAAGTGGAAGTAATCGTAGCACCTGTTCACAGGATCTGTCATGAAGATTAAGTGAGGTAAGCTTTTATAGTACAGCGCCTGGCTTACTGGGAGCTCTTGGTGGTGGTAACTGTTGTTATTATTACTTTAAGTTTCAGAGGAACATTTACGGCTACGGGTTTTCAGGGTCATCCCGTCTCCTAAACCCTCAGCAACTCTAGTAGAAGGTGTAACACCACTGGGAACATAGCTGACACCTTGCAAAACAAGAGGAGCAGCAAAGTCATGGCTAGATCCCGGTCGGAGCAGTAACCCGAGCAGGCGACAGGGGCTTTATCGGGACATGGTTATTCCAGGAGTGAAACCTGCTAGGGAATGTTTGTAAACACTCGTTCAAGTTTTAAGCTCCCTCTCTTCCTTCGAGGACGCACTCTCTGCTGCCCTCCAAGTGATGAAGCGCTAACCCCCAAGCCCAGGCCAGCCCCGTGGAGATGGATGCCGCTGAGACCCAACGCCAAGGGCAGGGAGCCCACTGGCCCCGGGGCCTGTTTGTGCACCTGGCCTCACTCCGCCTTCCCCCTTCTCCCGCCTCGTCTCCCCACATGTCTCCCTCTGATGATTTAAGGAAATACAGCACATCACGCTGCTTGCCCCAGGTGTAGAAACTTCTAGGATCTGTGCTGGGACCAACCCAGGTGGCCATATCACCACCATTCCCAAAAGTTAACTGGTCCCCAACAGGAAGGGACTGAGCCCTGGGGACTTCTGGCCCCTTGGCTCCGTGCGGTTAGGGAAGGACAGTAAACGGTCAGCTTGTGGTGCTGCAGTGGGAGGGAGAGGGACTCACCTTGAAGAAGGTCATGGTGGCCCCGTCCTTGACAGCCCCATACTCGATTTTGGTTTGTTTGGCCAGGTCATCGGCGGAGTCGATGGGCGATTCCATGCGCTCCACGGTCAGAAAGGCGGCTAGGTTGGCCGTGTAGGAGGAGATGATGATGAGCGTGAAGAACCACCAGATGCCACCGATGATGCGCGTGGACAGGGCTTTGGGCATCAGTTCAGACCCTGGGAGAAGGGGAGAGGCAGGTGGTCTCTGACAACATCCAGGCCAGGGCTGTTCAAGTCCCCCTGGTCACGGACTTCCACCAATAATCTAACGAAAGCCAAGGTCACTACCCTCGACCAGGGGCTCTCCAAGTGTGGCCCTGGACCGACAGCAGCGGCACCACTGGGAAACTTGTTAGAGATTCTAATTCTCAGGCCCATCCCAGGACTTGCTAAATCAGTAACTTTAAGGGTGTGTGGCCCCACAACCTGGGTTCGATAAGCCCTCCAGGTGACTCTGATACAGGTTCAATTTGAGAACTGCTGCTCTTGCGGAATGACAGGCACATGCACAGCATTTCCCAGGCTTGGCGGACCCTCTGTCTGATGGCTTTCCATGGACCCCTGTATGGCCCCAGGTTCTGAACACCTGGGAGTCAGAGCCCCTGGGTTCTTGAGTGAATCCTGCTCCTAACTCTCTGTATGATCTTGTGTCAAACAGTTCCCCTCTCCGGTGCTCCGCAAAGCAAGAGGAATTGTCCTTCCTCTTCCCAGCCTCACACAAATATAGTGATGCTGCAACGATATAATTTGAGGGGAAATTGTATTGCAAATACAATTGGTATACAAATACGGGATTGCTATGTGGTGCTTTGCAGGAGGAGAAAAATCAACATTTTTAAAAGCTCTTTGATGAAATAGATCACTCTTCCTCCCCGACCTTGGGTGTGGAACACAATTTAGGTGAAACCCTCTAACTGAAGTAATTAACTAGGTGGCTTTCAAGAGATTTAAATAGCAAGTGACTCCTGAACTTTCCAGAATATTTGGGCCTGCAATCTGAAAAGCGTCTGCTTTGATATGGATGATTTTTTTTTTCCTCAAAGAAATCACTCAAGGGAGAGGTTTTCAAATACACAACTATTTTTCTCCCTCCTAATCAAAACCTCGTGGGGAATACACCAGGGGCCAGGGCTTTGAATAGCAGCAGGAGATGGAAGAAGAGACGCTATTACCGCGTTGAAGGGCTTCCAGGTCTTTCCCAACTGTCACTGAACAAAGATGACGGACAAAGAAGCAAGGTGAGGCTTCAGGACACTCATTAAGAGCAGGGACAGAATGAGGCACGTCCCTTGAGGGCTGTCACTTCCCACCAAGGCTCCTTAGCTTTCTCACCCAGCTGGCCACTGCCAGCCTCACCTGCTTGGCCCTCCCCCAGACTGCTCCAAGCCAGGGACAGAGCTGTCCCGCAAAGGGAGAATGACTTGTTTAAGTTGCTTGCTTGGTGACCCCCCCCCCACCCAGGCCCAAGTCCCCATCCTGGTCTCTGTCATGGATGGGAAATCATCAGGTGGGGGGCAGATTTATCTTCCCTCATCCTTCTTCATTCAGGTGCCCAGCACAGGGCTTGGTGGGTAGTGGGCATTCTGGACACATGGGATCATATCATATTCATCCACTCATTCATCCATCCACCATCATTTCATGGCGGATGTCTGCTAAGGGCCAGCACTTGTGCTGGGCCTCAGGATACACACAGATGAGTGAGGGACAAGGACATTTTTTTTGGATCCTCTCCCTTGCCATGCCCCCTTGTCACCCACTGTCTCTTAGTGAGGCCCTAACACAGGCAGAGACTTGGGTTTCTCCATTTCCCGAGATACGAGGCTCTGGGCTGACAGGCAGAAGCCATGGGCGTGTGTTTTCTCTGAAGCTGTGTCCTATGGGGGGCCCTGTTTCCTGTGCCCACCTGCAGCCCCTGGTGCCTCTTCACCACACTCCTTGAAGCCAGAGCAGATATTTCTTCTCTGCTTTCTGAGATATTTGCGCAGTTGCACATATTTCAAAAGGGTTGGCCACCAGCCCAGGGTCAGGCTCTGCATACTGGCTCTCCCTCAAGAGGATGGAAGAATATGGTATCCTCCTGTGTATCCCATCTCTGATGCACTCAGGCTAAAGTCCCCGCTTCAGGCATGACCCTTCCTACTCCCAGGCTCCCCACAGCCAGACAGTCACTGAGTCCTGTCCCTGCTACATCCTGAAATTCTCTTAGTCCATCCTGCCCTCTACCCCCACAGCCACTACCCCAATTCAGGTCCCATCATCTCATTCCTGCCATGGTCTCTCACCCAGCCTCCCTGCCTCTGGTCTACCACTCCCATCCTCAGCCCAACTTTGTTCAGCCAGATTCTATGGCGGTGAGGCCACTGGTAGGGTCAGCCCCAGTGAGAAGGATGCTCTGTGCCCACCTCAGCTGGAGGGACTGGGGATGAGCCCTGAGGAACATGAGTGGGGATGGCTGATCAGCGTTAGCCTTAGAACCTGAGCTGGCCCAGAAAGAGCAGTGGTGAAGGGTGGGGACCTGGGGCAAGCGCACACACACACCTGGGTGTCCAGGTGTCTCCAACCTTGTGATGGCTCAGCGGGTCTGAAGCTGTCCTGGAGGGGGCTGCTGACTCCATAAAGGCTGAGCATCCCCACCACCGCCCAAGCAGGGAGGAGAGGTTGCCTGGGGAGGGGAGCCCCCGTGGGGAGGGGGCACCTACCTTGCTGCATGAGGGACCCCATTCCGAACCAGAAGCTATTTAGCAGAGTGAAGTTGTTTTCCACCACCTCGGAGCCAGGGTTGCATGGGTGGGCATCGTACCACTCATAAGGGCTGAACCTGCAGTGAGAAGGGGGGTGGGGTGCAGAGGGCGGGGGCGTCTGTGTCACAGCAGCTGATGGTTTAGCAAACATTGATGTGCCGATCACTTTAGCGTCAATATCCTCATTGTTCTGCTGGGGAGGCGGGGATGGGAAATCAGGACCAGTTTGTTTTGCTCTTTATTGTTAGTGGCTTTTGCTGGTTAGAAAAGTAATTCAGCAGTGTCTCTTAAAATTAAAAGTGCACATGCCCTTCAACCCAGCAATTCTGTGACTCATTATCCATCCTAGAAAAAACATGAGTACATGAGCGCAAAGAGAAGTGCACGAGGTGTTTATCAAAGCATTGTTTGTAATGGCAAAAAACTGGAAGCAACTGAAATGTCCTCCGACACAAGTGCGGTGAAATAAACGATGCCCCGACCGTACTTTGAAATCTCATGCAGCTGATAGAACGATGCTTCTAGATGTACCGACAGGAGAAGACCTTCAACGAGTGATGTTTGGTTAAAAAAAAGTGATAAAAATAAGAACAATAGGATCGCATTTATGTAAATAGATTCCTGAAGACCAGTTCTCTATCTCTTTATGTACATTTGTATGTAAATGAATATAAAGTGTCTGGAAGAATCCAATTGGAAAAAATATCAGCGTTTTCCTCTGGGGAGGGAAGTAAGAATGGCAGAAGGAACTTTAGGGAAGCCTTTTGCTTTACATATGTTATATGAATTTTTAAAAAGGAGAATGAACTTTTTGAGTTATTTGTATTATTTATTTATTTCCTACTATTTATTACTGCTTTATTACTTACTTATATTTTTGAATTACTTGTATATTACTTAAAAAACTTCAGGTGAAAAAAGGTAAAATACGCTCTTCATAAAACAGTCGAACGGCACAGAAGAATAGAGTGAGAAAGTGAGAGTATTCCAGGATCCCACCCCCTGGAGAGAACAATGCGCTACATAATTTTTCTGGGTTTTTTTCTCTGAATATACAAATGCATGTGTGACAGCGAAAAATTGTTACGTTAAGTGCCCCACTGCCTCCTAGGGAAGAGAAGTCCCGGTAACCGGAGGGGTCTTTGTGTATGGCCGGAGCTCCGGGTGAGGGAAAGAAGGACGAGGATGCGACAGTGCCCTGGAGATAGAGACCCCGGAGGAAGTCTCTAAGAGGCTGGCATGGCCAGCGTAGCATGAAGCAGAATATCCTGGTGGCAATAAATGGCCTTACTCAATGCTGAACCCCTGGTGCTCGGCAGGCACGAGCCAGGCCAGGCTCGTCTGCAAGACGGACAAGCCCTGTGCCAAGCTAGAGCTGCCATGGGGCGGATCTGGGAAACTGCCACCTTCACTGACTCTGTCTCTTGGGCAGCTATGTCCAGCTCTCCAGCAGCCAGCATGGGGTGGTCCAAAGGACACAGGCCACGTGGAGAAGGGGACCGAGGGCCACATACACCATACAGATGTGCTGCACTTGACCCTGACAGTGTTGCAAAAAATAGAATTTGTGGCTACACATAAAAGCCAAGAGGTATCCCATGAAAGCCGGAACCATTCTCTAAAATTCACAAACTCGGCAACACTGGTACTGCATTCTGCCTAGCACAGCTGTTGGGGCTGAGTGTTGGCTGCCCCTTTCGCCAGGTGTGTGCCTCCAATGTGCTTCGGTCCCTACCCCTCCCTGCTGCCCACCACTCAGCTTGCTTCACTTTCCGGCCCCTCCGGGCACCTCCATTCCCATTCCCCCACCTCCCCACCTCATTTAATCTCAAACGGGTCATGATCTGAAGCCTAACTCTGCCAAGAAAAAGCTCTGTGACTTTGGGCAATGACTTAACCTCTCTAAGCCTCAGTTTCTACTCCTGTAAAGTAGGGATAATTATACCCAGTGCACAGCACTGTAGTAAAGATTTGACAGGATGCATGTGAATCCTGTTACAGCGTGCTATACAATGTGACAATGGCACGATGATGCTGTTTGCGGCTCTGTAGCCAAGACCCTTGCTCCTCTCCTCTGTCCTCACATGTCCTGTGCCATTCCGGCAGCTTCCAGGAGTCCCATCTCTCCCAGAAAGTCTCCCAAGTCTCCCCAGCCTAACCTTGGGAGGGGGCTTCCTACCTTCCTGGCCAGGAGGGACGTGGTGGAGGGCGGGCTTGGCTGCCAGCAGCTGATGAAAGGCTAGGATGGGAGGGGGATGGGACGCACATCACATGGACAGAACTGATGCTGGAAAAGCTTGAGCTGTTTTCCAGAGGGTGGGGAGCTGAGAGGCTGGCTGGAGCTGCTAAAATTATGGTGAGAGCTGCAGAGAGTGGCCCCTGGCTTTCAAAGGCTTGTTAGACCATTAGAGACAAGAGGCCTAATGAAGGCCTCTCTGTGGCAGGCTGGGCTGCCGGCTGGGCTGGGCAGGCAGGCAGCCTCAGGCCGGCAGGCAGCAAAGGGCTTTGGAGGCAGGACAATTTCATCTCTGCCATCCTTCCCTTTGGTCTTTCTCTGTGTGGGGGGAGGGAGCAAAAGGGAGTGAGGTGGGGGAAAGGTTTTCAAAGAAGACCCAGGAGAAAAAAGGCTGAAACACCAAGTCCTTGGATCTCAGATTGCCTCTCCAGAGAAGTCTCTCTTCGTACCTTGTTAGGATTTAGAGAAAAAAAAAAAACCAGGGCAGAGGTTGGGCTGGAGCCTAGAGGGAGAGGGCAGAGGGCTCAGCCGGGAAGGGGAAGGGGAGCTGGGCCCAGTAGCCAACCACCTGGGGCAGAGGCAGAGGATGGATGTCCAGGTGGCCAGGGATGTGGGTTGCAGGTAAAACACTTGGTGACTCGAGTTCAAATGCCAAATGTATCACTTATTGCTGGCATGGCCTGGGTGAGTATAGCGCCTTTCTGAGCCTCACATGTCTCCTCTTCATGGGAGGCTGTGGGAATTAAATAATATCATGGCTGTAAAAGACAGAGCAACGTGCTTGGCAAATACGAGGTGATCGGTAAACACTGAGCTCAGCACGTCCCTAGTTACCTCCTCCTACCATCTACCATAAGGATGAGCTAGCACCTTTCGTTTGAAGAGCCAAATGTGCAAGGGTATTGCTAGCATGTCTTACAGACAGGTAGCTGTGTGTGTGCGCCACATTTCTGCACGAGTGCATGTGTGTGAGTCTTTGTGGTGCTGTCCTTTTTGCAAGTGTCAAGACAGCTGCTGGGCCACCCAATGCACCCGGGTCTGTGGTGCTGGGTAACTGGTCCAGGTGGTGCAGCACTGGGCAATAACTTAACATCCTCAAGCCTGCTCATAGTGCCTGGGATGCTAGTGCTGCTTCTCAGAGTCTTATGTGCAGACCAGGGTAAGGACTAGGGGATTGAAGTTTGGGGGCCATGCAATATTCCCTAAAGGATATAAAGGGATCTGAGCTGCAGAGAAGGAGAGACGTGCATGCACAGCAGTGGTCTGAGTGGGGACTTGCTTGGTTGGCTTCCTACACCTCCAACATTGGGCCAGAGCTCTAGCCATGGCATTTCTCTTACCTGGCGATGACAAAGAGGACACAGCTGACACCCAGGTAGGCGAGGAGCACATACATCCAGATGTCCGGGGACAGGGGGTTGAGGAAGGAGAAGACACTGGGGTTGGTGCCATTGGGTTTGCGATACAGGATGCTAACACCGAGCGTCATGAAGGGTTTGGAGAAGTCGATGGCCTTCTCGCGGACGTGGGTGATGGTTAAGGGGGCCACGGCCAGGTCTGCCTTCTGCAATGAGAGAGGGAGGGAGGGAGAGAGAGAGAGAGAGAGACTGACTATGAGCAAAGCCTCAGACCAGCAGTGAATGGAACATTCCCTGGAGTGGAGTCAGTTGCCTGAGCCCCGGATCACTTAGCCACTCTTCAGTTTCAACATTTACTAACCCTTCTGCTGGGCCAGGCATGCTCGGGGTGCTGAGGAGACAATGAAGGACTTAATTCTGTTCTCCAAGAGCTCATGACCTTGAGGAAAAGGACAGTGGTGTAAACATGCAGAGAATGGAGCCCTATTAAAACCGTAACCAGGTAGTCTGTTCTCAGAACGCTGCTTTATCAAATAAATACAGTTCAGCAACCTAAGAACACTTAAAGGTCACTCATGTTCTTTATTTGTAACTTTCAAACATCATGAAGAGGACATGGAATCCACAATAACCCTTATTTAAATGTTTTCCCCTCCTATCCACTTCTTGACGGCTTCACCCCACTATAAATCCTAAAAGTCCCCAAACCAGGTAGGCACAAATAATACCTTCTTTGGAGGAAGAAGACAAAGAAGAAACTAAGCAGGCAAATCTAGAGGCCTGTTTAATCAGTAAGAGATGAGAGCAGAGGAAGAAAGGACGGCGTAGGGAAGGCTAGGAACGTTCATGTGTTAGTAAATCTTAGCCCATCACAATTTTATAGAGGGGAATAATACAAGTTCTACCTCTTGGACCTGAGCTTTTCCTAATTAAAAATCTATAACCCTTCATGCCTATCTTTCCAGACTTGTCCCACTGCTCTCTTTCTAAATGAGGGCCCATTTAATTGCTCTCTGCTGACCATAACCATGCTTTGCATACACTGTGCCCTGCTGGGAATGTCCTCTCCCTGTGGCCCTTTACCACCTTCCGTCTTCCTTTGCACATGCTACCTCTTCCAAGAAGCCCTTCCTGATAGCCTCCAATTCTAAACTCCTGTGAAGTTTGCTCTGTCCCCTGGTAAGATACCAGCCTGCTCATTGTGAATAGCAGTACGTGTGGTCATGTGACCTTTGTTTTATCTGCTAATTTATGTGTGAGTTTTTAAGCACAGTTGGGACTGCGACTAATTCATTGCTCCATTTCTCAATTTTCAAGCTCCATCTCAGCTTCTGTAATATTTGTTAATTAATAATATTTCCCTTTGAGAGGTTACCCCTGGGGTTCCTGTGGATATTTACATGTTCGAATGGAACACGTTATCGCTTCCCTTCTTCAGATGGGGCAGGAGAGACAGGGAGCCTGGGTCCTAAAGACCAGCACTAAAGACTCTTTTGCTAAGATGGGGGAGGCTACCTCTGAGACTCCCTCCTAAGGCAATGCCTCTGGGCAGCTACCCTCTGGCTGGGTCCAGCCCCATCCACCCATCCATTATTTATGGGATCCGCCAGACATTAAGGAATACAGAGTCGAGCCAAACAGTGAGGGAAATGGACATTAACAAAATTGTTTACTAAATGGTAGCTGTCAGCACTATCTCTGACTTCACTAATCCTAGAATAGAAACCAGGAAATAAGTCGAAATCAGACATCAAGGAGGGGAGGACCGACACGGGTGGAACCCTAGCTTCTAAATGGCTTTGTGGATGTCTCAGAGTGGGGGCATTGGGAAACACAGCCATGATGTTGCTCATCCCAACGTTTCTCCTTCTGATGGCATCCCCCACAGCCAAGTACTGACACTTGTAGCAAGCACAAGGATTCAGTGAACCTCAGAGCCTGGGAGAGATGGGGAGGAGGAGCCTATTAGAAAGGATTATTTTATACTGGGACCTCCCTTTTATAAATTTCTGAATGTGTGGGCTGGAATTTGCTTGGCCCTTAAGGCAGAGGAAGAAGAAACAGGAAGCTGCTGCCACCCCCGTCCCCTGGAGCCCTCTCCGTTCAGGAAAGCAACAGAAGAGAACTATGTGGGAAGGTGCAGAAGGATTAATGTGTGTTTGCTCAAGACCTACCGTGTGCCAGTCTGGGATGCGGAGGTAAGCAAGAGACCTAGGTCCTGCTCTCACAGAGCTTCTGGTCGAGTGAGACCCTTCTGAGGGCAGAGGACAGGGCTCTGAGCAGGGTGAAAGCTGGAGTTGGGTGCCCTGGAAGGTCACTTTCGGTCCTGAAGTTCTAGGATCCTCTACAATGTTGGCATGACAGGGGTGAAATGGCCCTTTGATTTCTAGAACTTGGCCTCTCCCAGCTTTGTCCCTTCACAACACAATGCTTTGGGAGGTTCTGTTCTGAACCCGAAGTCATCATTATTGTTCGGAATGCATTTGGAATTGGTCTCTGGGAATGGCCTCTGGGGCTTGGATGGATGCTTGGGAACAACTTCAAAGTCAATGAAGGCAAATCTTCCTTTGACCTTTGGTGGCAAGTTGGGTGAGAGCATTAGTTCCTGGGGGGATCAGGGTGTTTGCAGCCAAGGCTTGTTGGGTCCACCAGAAATGTTTTAGGATTGGTGAGGAAGCCAATCATAGGGCCACAGGCCCTCTTTCTCCCTGCAGACCCACTCAGAGCCTTCAGAATCTCCCCACTAGCCTTTCTACTTTCTGCTGTGATGAGTTTACGGGGCAGGGGCATCTCTGGCTTTCCACATCAGCAGCAGCAAGACAACTGGTCAACCTGACCTTCTTCACAGGGAATTTTGATGTGTGCTCTCCCCTGGGCTTTAGGAAGGCTGGAGTTCACCACTTCAATTTTGTCTTAGGCAAGAAACACTACATTTCACATCGCTTATGATTTCCCTGAAAAAGGCATTATTTTGTCCAAGTTCTCTTGGAAGAGCAGAATAGATGTCAAGCCTTTGCTGTTTTAGTTCATTACTCAGAATGAAAGGCCCAATCTTGGCATGTTCCTCCCACTTGAACAAATTTTCTTTGAGGATGATTCATAAAATCATAGGCTGTCAGACCTGGACAAGAGAAATTCAAGAACATTGATTCCACCCCAAATTTTTTTATGGAGGGAAACTAAGGCTTAGAAAAGGTTCAAGGTCTTTGCTCTCATATTTAGAGTAATCACATCCTTGAATAACCCCCAAACCTCTGACTAGTCCAACACATTCATTGGTCTTATGGGTGATTTGTTGGCCCCTCCTCCTTCCCAAGAAACTTTGCATTCATTTTCTAACCCTCTGGACCAGTCAGGATAGCCCTTCTTGGACACCACTTCATCCCCATAAATGCTTTCCGCTTACCAAGAATCTGTCAGGACCCACTTGTTGTCAGGACCCACTTGTCTCCAGCCCTTCCTACTCAACTCTATCCTTGAAGGAGGTCACTAGGCAACCCCTTGCTCTATCAAATCCCCAGCAACCAGAACTGAAGGCAAGAGTGACTTAATCAGCTACAGCTCCATATTTTGGCCCTAAGCATCCAGCCACCCTGGCTGCCGTTTGGGCCCTAGCCTTGTATCCCAGACGGAGACTTGGGCAACCTCCTACCAGATTCTAAGAACAGACTTGTGACCACGATCCTGGTTCTGACAACTTATTTTTATCTTCTCTTAGGACAGGGGACCTCTTCAGGGACTCAGCTCTGTTCCCTGAGTCCCAGCTTGCTACCTGTGTCTCGTGTCCCTGTTGGCACCTGACTACTTGGACTCCCAAGTATGGTCTCCACCAGATCCCCCTTCTCTTTGCTCTGCCTTTTGGTTGGGATCCTTCAGCGCATCTGCTTGCTCAGACTGTGACCTAATATAGTGAAAAGAGTAAGGACTGCTGTTATTTGTGGATGCTCCTTGTACACCAAGCATCATCAAGTGTGCTGCAAATATTGCCTTATGTGATCACCCTAGCAGCCCCATGAGGCAGTAAATGTTCTCACCACATTCCAGATGAGGGTACTGTGGCTCCATCAGGCTAACAGGTTTGTTCAAGCTGGTGAGTGGCTGAGCCAATACTTGGATTCGGTTTATCATGACCTCAAAGCCCAACCTTTTACCATACAAACCACGTGTGGTAGGTTGAATTGTACCCACCCTCCCAACCAATACTTTCAAGTTCTAACCCCTGGTATCTGTGAATGGAACCTTATTTGGAAATTGGGTCTTTGCAGAGTTATCAAGTTAAGATGCAGTCATGCTGGGCCCTAAATCCAATGATTGGTGTTCTGATAGAAGAGGAGAGGACACACACAGAGAAGAATGTCATGTGATGACCGAAGCAGAGATTGGAGTGATGCAGCAATAATCCAAAGAATTCCAGAGATTGCTGGCCACTCCAGATGCTAGACGGGAGGCATGGAACAGATTTTCCCTCAGTCTCCAAAAGGAATCAAACCTGCTGACACCTTGATTTCTGATTTCTCGCCTCCATAACTGAGAGAGAATACATTTCCATTGTTTTAAGCCACCTGGTTTGCAGGCATTTGTTGTGGCAGCCCTAGGAAACTTTACTCTTGCCACTTAGACCCTGGGCAGGATGCACGGAGCTCCTCCTGCCTGCTGACAGCCCCTCCCCTGCATCTGTGCCATTCTGTTGGACAGGCTTTATGTCTCGGCCTACCCTGCCTTGTTCAGAGCCTAGGTCTCATTCCCAGATGCCTGAACTTGACTCTGGCTTCTGACCATGACTCCATGACTGCTACTGGGCCAACTCAGCATATGCTTCACATTGCCTGGTGGGGCTTGGGAGCCCTGTGGCTTCAGGAACATGCCGGTTCACCCCTGCTTCTCTCCAGGTCCCTTTGCTTCTGCTTCCATGGCCACCCAGGAAAACCAGTCTCACTCCAGTCATACATGCAGGACTAGTCCCTGGAGCTCTGTCTTTTGGCTCTTTGCCTGCATCTCAGGTATATGGTATCCACGGGATTCACCTTCCATTCTTTTCCCAAAGTGGTGTTTATCCAGCTAGAATCTTTCCCCATTCCCAATGCTGCTTAATATATGTCAAGACTTCCCTCTGCCCTTAGGATAAGAAATTCTTATTATGGGCTCCTTGAGCCATTCATGACTTAGTGCTCTTCAATCCAATTTTCTGCAATGATGGGGACGTTCCATAGCTGTGCTGCCCAATAAATATGGTAACTAGTCGCATGTGGTTATCAAGAACTTGGCAGCTGGCTTGTGTAACTGAGGAAATGAATTTATACTTTAATTAATTTTAATTTAAATGATTTTATTCAATTTTAAACATTAATTTTAATTAATGTAAATTTAAGTGGCAATAACCCCATGTGGCTGGTGGCTACTGTGTTGGAAGGTGCAGAGGCAGCCCCAGCTGCCTCTCCAGCCTTACCTGCATCATGTTACCCCTTGTTCTCTTCCTACCGGCTTCTTTCAGCCCTCCAGTCCATGCTCTCTCTCACCTCAGGACCTTTGCATGTGCACTGTTCTCTACCTAGAACTTCTCCCTCAAACTCTGTGTCTAGTTAATGGCTACTTCTTCTTCAGATCTCAGCTCAAACCAGTTCTGCAGACAAAATCCTCGGATAAAATCAGGTCTCCCTGGTGAATACAGGTATTTTCACCCCTAACACTCATCACAGTTGTGATTTTAGAGGTGTTGATTCTCCAGGTCTTTCTCCCCCACTGGACCATAAGCTCATGAGAGTAGGGCCTGAGCCTTTATCTTTTCACTGTTGTAAGCCCCTTGCCTAGCACAGCGCCTGGCTCATAGCAGGCCCACGGGAGATACTGTGGGACTGAATGAATGGGGACGTTGCTGGTTTAGGTGAGACATCCCACTAGTGTGTCTGAGCACACGGCCGATTATAAGAGGGCCAGGCAAGTCACAGATGGTGTGTGATGATGACCGCCCAGCCTCCAACCTTAAGAAAACACAGTGCCCATTGAAAGGCCTTGGACATTAATCGGACAACCAACAGCCTCAATAACCCGCACAGCTGGGCAGAGGGGAGACGGCTGCTAGGAAATTTATGACTATCAGTGGACGGGTCAACTACAAACACCTGTGATTCACATGTTGGCTTCCTGAGCTGATGGCAGCCTCACTTCCTGACAGTGAGGAATGGTACCTGTGCCTCTCTTACCTGGCCATGCTCCTCTCTCAGCACTTAGCTTCCCCTGGCTGAAGAGCTGCAGGTATTCATGCGTTCATAGATTATTGTCTATTTCCTCCACTAGAGAGTCAGATCCTGAGGCTCGGGTGAGGGGTCCTGCCTATTTGTTCACCTCTGTAGCCACAGCCACCAGCATGAGACCTAACTTAACAAATTTAACTTAATAAATTGAATCCCTTGACCAGTGGGAACATTGGAAATTTAGAAGCACTCACCTAACAAGCACTCCCACACGGCCGGCCATACTGCCATTTTCAGGGGAGTGTACACCGAATCACAAGCAGTAGCGGCTGATGACCCACCAACCAGCCACTGTGGCTGGTTGCATCACTTAACTCAGCACTTTGGCCACTGACAACTTAGGCTGACAACCCACACATATCTAAAGGATGGGTACAGATGCTAGAAGACTCCTAAGTGTTGAATGTGGGGTCATGTACCTGTGCTTCACCCACAGGCCTCCGAGCTGATGGATACCTAATGCTGAGAAATGAAACCTGTGTCGTTCCCGAGCCTGGGAGAATGGCCGATTCAGGAGGCCTGGCAGGAGTGTCGGTATGTTCCATTGGTTGCTCCCGCATCTCTAGTTGCCCTTCAGGTCTGGCATGTCATGGGTGCTTGGAACAGACCCTGCACAGGTATGAGCTGACAGCATCTTACCTCCCGCCACCTGGGCACCTCTTGCCTCCATGACTTCTCATGGACACTGCTGTAGGGTCCTGATTGGCTCCCGTGCCCCCCATGCCAAGCCCAGAAATGCATGGAAGTCAGGAGTCAGTTAATAAACCTCTCTTCCCTTTTCCCCTTACACTAAGAGATGGTCCTCAGACACACTTTGTGAGGCTTTTCTGGGGCATAGACTTGTAGACCAAGCCATTAGTCATGTTCAGTGGCGATGGCTCAGTAATGCATCCTTATATCCTTGTATTGGCTTCCTTCCCTCCTGCTCCACTTCCCTGCCTCTCATTCTTTCCCCAGAGGTCTGGTCAACCTGGCTACCCTGACAAGAGTCCACCTTTGCAGTCCATCCATTTCCCCTGTCATCAACTGCCCTGTTCCATGCAAGATTTTGATCTGCCCCAGGTGAGCTCCCAGCATGCCTTACTTCAAAGTGCATTGGCCCAGACTGCAGGAGGTGGCTTGGCAGAGCCTTTCCTGGCCACACAAGTAGGGATTTGAGAACCCTCCTAACACCAATGTGTGCAGGCCAGACCTTGGATCTGGTTCCTGGTTTGAAGGCAGGAGACATAGTGGGTGATGGGGTCATGGCCTTGACACCAGACCCTCCCCTCACACACTTTGGATGGGAAACTCAATAGTCAAGACTCCACATGTCTCTGAGGAAGGTGTGTAAGCCCGTGTGCTAATTCGACATTCACCAACACCTACTCTGTGTGTGTCCAGCCCTGTGCCAGGCCTCTAGGCTTCAGGCTCTCTACACTTGGGGCTCTGCCTCCACGCTCTCTGGTAGGATCCTGGTCTCCTGGCACCAGGACAGAAGCTCTGGATGGCAAGTGTTGGGAAAGGCCAAGGCCCAAGGTAAAGTAAGGGGGTAATGTCTTGGTGTGTGCCTCAGTTCCCTGTGAGTCTGATCAATGTGAGTCAGTTCCTGTTTGGCTTCAGAGGAGCAAGGTCTAAATCCTGGATCACTGTGGCCCACCAGGATTACCACGGCTGAGAGGCCAGGTCTCCCACTGCTATCGCATTCACTCAAGTACTGAGACACGTACATACTTAGACACGTACATTCCCTGCCCTTGGAGTGAACGCTGATGAGCAGGACAGCTCCCACGTGCGGGGCAGTTACTGAGTGCCAGGTGCCTCGCTAACCGTGTTTGTGCCATAGCTCATTAAATCTTCCCATGAACACTAGGCGGAAGGTTTTTAAAAAAAATCATTCCCATTTCACAGATGTGGAAATGGAGGCCAAAGAGATTGAAGAGCACTGTCAGCTAAGCTGCGCTAGACCCAAAATTTGGACCCATCGCTGTTGGCTTCTAAAGTCATTAAAATACATGGAAGTAATTTAAAGGCACGGATGTGAGTAGAAGACTTTCGAGAGAGGGGACATGAAAGAGAGAGCAGGTAGTAAAAATGGAAACAGTGACGATTTAAGAGAGAGATGGGGTGATGGATGGAGAAAGCACTACGCTGCCCAGTCGCGTTTGTTGCTCCCACAGCTGGTGATGACTTGGAGGAAGGCGAGTGCGTCAGCAGGAGGGGTATATACCCTCCAGGTGCCCCATCTTCCTCTACAACCCTGGCTCCTTGTAGGGCCATGCGGTACGGGGCAGATGTGAGCAGAGAGTGTCAGGGAAGGACTTCTTAACTCCTGCTGGTCAGAGGCTCCACCCCAGGCCTCCAAATGGGCCTCTAGGGGCAGATCCTCACAAAGTTAGCATTCATCATTTTTACGTCTATGTTCAGATCCCTAATAAGAAAGTAATAATATTGCCGAGCCTTTACTACGCTTTCTATGAGCTAGTGAGAAGACTAATTATCTGACGACACTAATAAATGGCTATGATGGTATTAAAATTGGCACCAAGCTAGGATTAATAGGCTCATCAATTGTAGAGACTCTGGTTTAACAAGGTCACCTGCATGTCCCGTCAATGTGGCCTCAATGGAGACTGGGCTGCATGGATGAGGCCTCCTCCTTTCCCTAGTTGAGGGTCCACTTAGGAAGGTCTGGCTGCTGCTGGGATTTTCTGACCCACCCCCTTGCAAACGGCCCTTCAAAGCTCTCTGACTGCCAGAGATGCTGTGGTGACAAGGCTGGCATCTGCCCCGCTCACTTCTGCCTGCGGCCTCCCCTCTCCACGTGATTCCCTCTTCCTCCCCAGTCCAGCTCACCTCTGCAAACGACAGGCTCAGATCTACTGGGAGCCCCACACTCCAGAGTCCCACTCACAAGTGCATGGGGAAACCGATTAATGGAGAAGCCTCTGGGGCCTGCTGACTAATTTCCATAATAATTACAGTTATTACTAATACAGGTGACAACACCACTCCCTTCCATTTATACTGAGTTCCACAACCTAGGAGCTGCCTCCCTATCAGTTGTCTCCGAGGAGCCACACAACCAGCTGGGAAGAACGCAGGGCAGGTGTTATTACTCTCATTGAGTTAGGAAATGACCCCAGGGAGACGGGGGACCCCCTGAAGCCCCCTACCCAGCCCCCGAGGAATAACCATATAATAAAAATAAAAATAAGAGTAAGTATGACACGGTGCCAACTACGTAATGCACACGTGTGAACTTAGTCTTCACAACAGCCTTATAGGGAAGGTTCTATTGTTTACTATCACTCCCATTTTACAGATGAGGAAACTGAGGCACAGAGAAGTTAAGAAACTTGTCAGGGAGCACACAGCTGGTAAGGGGCAGAGAGGGAACCAAGCCCAGCTGAGTTCGTGTTCTTTACCGTTAGCCTCTCCCATCAGCCTTCCCCGGGAGCCTGATTTCCTGGGGTCCAGGAAATGGCTGTAACACTCTGCTGGAGGCTTCTTGCTCTGAGCTCCAGTCTCCTTCCTGTCCCAGCCTCCAAGGTCCCATGCGGCAGGCCCCTCCAAACAGGTGCAGGAAGACCAACAGAAGATCCCCACGCTAACTGGCCCCGCTCTGAGAGGGGAAGTGAGAATAATCCCTTTGGCAGGCACTTCTGAGCTTGCAAAGATCTATGGCACGAGCCTTCTTCTGCCCTGGCTCTTTGCAGAGGTCAGAAGCTGAGAGCCCCCAAAGACAGGTTACCAGCAGGGGCCTTCACCTCCCTCTGCCTCAGCTTCCTTGTCTGTTCAAGGGGTGGTAGCAACGGTACCTACTGCGCTGAGTTGTTGTCAGGATAAAGGAGAGAAGAGACATAAGGGGTCTAGTACAGGTCAGGTTCTTGCCTTCCCGAGGACATCTTTGATAGAAAATACTTCTGGGGAGCTGAGGCCCCTGAGCTGGAAGGCGGGTAAAGTATGTGCCGGTGAGTCCGTGCAAATGGTGCCTCATTTATTCCCGCAACGACCGTGGGAGCCATGGTAGTTGCTAATTACTCACTTTTAGAAGTGAAGAAATTGAGGCTGGGTGATGTTGATGAACTCACCTGGTTACTCCTCTATTAGCCAGGACTTAGACCTTGGCCCAGTGATCCACAGACTGGGCTCCTAACCATGGCGATGTGTGGGCTCACTGCATCTTACGAGCCTCCCTTTTACTGAGGGCCAGTTGTGGGCCGGGCCCTGCGCCTAGTACTTTGTGCCTAGTATCACAATCCTATGAGGAGGGAGGAATTACACCCACTGACAGAGGAAGAAGCCGCTTGTAGGGGTCCAGTGACCTGCCCGTTTACGTAGCCAATGAATGAGGAAATGGGACTCAAACCCAGGGCCTCCTGACTACCCCTACTGTGGTGTCACTAGACTGTGGAGTTTCTTTATCTTCTTGTCAGTGTCCCACAAACCCCAGGACCTTCCCATCACTTGCACCATTTCTCAAAAGCTCTGTCTGTTGCTTCTGCTTCTTGCTCCTCAGGTCCTATCCCATCTCAGAATGAGTATGAATCTGACTCTTTGGTACCTCCCAGCTGAGTCTTGCCCATCCCTTCATCCTGGTCCTTGGCTCCCTGGACCACCTGTCTGCCCATTGGACCCAAAGTTACTCAAGACAGTGATGGATCTATCTTGGTGTCCCAGGGTTTGGTGAGGTGTTTTGCACTGGCAGCTCATCCACATGGCTGGTGCCTCCTTTGGTAGCTCTTAAAGGAGCAGAAGGCACTGTTCCTATACAGCCAGCTCATCAAAGACACAGGTGGGAATGGCTCTGAGGCAGATGGGGGCCAGTGGGCACGTGCTTACATGAAGGGGAGTGGGTGGGAGTTGGGAGCATGAACAAGGCAGGCCAGGGGGAGCTCCTCGGCCCCTCCCCACTCAGGTCACAGCCTTTGACTCCAATCTCCTGCCGGGATGCTCCACCCTGATGTGCACACAGGCCTTGGCCAAGCCTTCCATAGGGGGCCGTCCTCGGCCTCACTTACGTGGTCGATGAGCTCCTTGATCATGCCGTTCCACTGGCCCTTGTCGTCCTGTGCTCCGTACTTGCCATCCTCCACCAGCCGGATCTCGTAGGAGAAGCCTAGGATGTGGGCCAGTTCCTTGAGCAGGTCGATGCAGTAGCCCTCGAACCGGTCATTCCCAAACAGGGTCCTGTCGGACTTCCGGAACATGACAAAGGGCTCCTCCTGTAGGGGCAGATGGGAGAGGAGCTCATGAAGGCTGAGTGGGTAGGGGAAAGCTGGCTGGGGCTGGAACCTCCGCTCCTGTATTAAAAGAAAAATCCTTCGGGTGGCTTAGCTAGATGGCCTTCTATGTCAGGGAGGAAAAGCACATTTCCTGAGAGCTGACTTTGTATCTCCCAGGTGGCCATGTACTGGTGTCTCTGGCAAGACGTGGGGGCTCAGGAGGTATTTATTAATTGTCCAGTGGCCACAGAGCGAGTAAGTAGTGGAACAGGGATTTGAACTCAAGACTGTCTGGTTCTGAATCCCATGCTCTGTCTGCTGCCTGATCAATGCAGGCCTGTGGTTCTCAAAGTGTGGTCCCCAGACTGGCAGCATCACCATCGCCCAGGAGCTTCTCAGAATCACACATTCTCAGGCCCCGCCCAGATAACTGAACCAGCAATCTGTGTTGTAAGGAGCCCTCTGGGGGATTCTGACGTTGGCTCGAGTTCGAGCACGTTGCTGCAGAAGGCCCATCATCAAGTATCTTCCCGGACACCTCTCCCAAGTCCTATTTAAAAGATTAGATCTACATGTTCCCTGATACTGCTCTCTTTCCAAGGATCTCAGTCTCCAGCATTATGATCTGCACAGGTGAGTGATTCCTGATAACCATGAGAGCTTGCACTTGTATGTTGATGTGCCAGGCACTAGGAAATCAGCAATGAGACAGTGTCACTGGAGGGCCCAACAGAGCAAGAGGGCTCAGGGGGCAGTAGCTGATACTGCCTCATTTAGCCTTAATCTCAACGGTGTAGGGGTAGGTACTCATAATCCCATTTTATAGGTGCAGAAAGTGAACTCACAAGGATACGTGACTTGTGTGAGCTCACTGGTCCTCTAGAGAGAGGATCTGAACTTAGGCTGGTGTAGCCCTGGAGCATAAGCTCTTAACCCACCTCACTGGGTCAGAGGCCCTGAGTCACAAGGTGTCTCTGCCTGGTGGGCAGGGGTCCCCGGAAGGAGGCACAGGTGACAGTTCTCCCATGTCAGGTTCCCTCCCTCCCAGGTGATGAGGAGTCAGAGAAGGGCTTTGAACAGGGCACAGCTCTGATTTCTCATTTAGAAACAAACCCCTGGCAACTCTGCAAAGAATAACTGGGAGAAGAGGCAGGAAAATACAGTGAAAAGCAGCTATTGACATCATCTAGTCTGAGAGACGCAGTGAGGAACTGCGGGGGCCAACATGGCAGAATCCAGGCCCGCACTGTTGTCTCAGAATCCGGGTCTACGTGCAAGTCCATGTTTCTGCTGGTCCCGTCCACCCAGCATCACTTACAAATCTCCATCCTGAGTCTGTAGTGAATGAGCTGAACGCTTAGCAAACTCAACCTTTATTGGATTCCTGCTATAAACCAGGCATGGACTTCAATGCTTTCTCACAGGCTGTTTGATTTCAGCCTCAAAAGCTTTCAAAGTACGTGACATTATCCCCATTTGATAGATATGGGAACTGAGGTTCAGAGAAGGTAAGTTGCCCAAGGTTGCACAAGGATTGAATGGAGTTCGGTTCCAATCCTTCAGCCTCTCTCTGGGCCTTAATCTTCCCGGAAGCCACCTCTGCACCCCCACATGTCAGAAGGCCTCAAGCCTTCAGCTGATAGGTGAAAACCGTTCACTGACAGGATGCACGTATATTGGAAATCTCATGAACACAAGCCCACAAGAAGGGTACATGCCTGATTATACAGATATCTCATTGTTCTCTCAACTGTGGACCTCTGCAGCCGGGTGAGTGATGAAAGGCTCCGGCAAAGGCCCTCGTCAGAGGTCCCCAGGTGCAGAAACCCACCAGTAGCCTCTCGCCAGGCTCCCACTGTAACCAGGGCGCTGGATTCTCTGGCCCTGGATCCCCAGCAACACTGCCTTTCAAAATCCCATCCCACACCATGACTGATTTACTCTAGATTTTCAACAGTCCTTTGGAATGCTTCAGAGAAACAGCTGGGGAGTATCCGAATCCCCAAGAGGTTCCTGTCTCTCCAGGGATTCTGAGAAAAACCACTTCTCAGTCTAATTGGGTGGAAAGCTCGGTCCTTTGGCTGGACTCCATGCTAAACCTCAGGGCTTCCTATCCCCACCCTTCAACCAAGTAGGCAGATCACAAGGTTGGTGAGCACAGTCCAGGTGGGGCCAGAGAAGGTGCTAGGGCTACCTGGAGGAAAAGGGGTTTTGGCTAGTGCCCATGCTGCCCTTGTGCTAATTTGACTCCAGCAAGGTGCTGCCTGGAACCCTGGCATGGGGCCTGTGAGCACGGCCTGTGTAGGGATAAAGTTCCAACTTGTCCTTTTGGTCTGATGCTCTTGTGCAGTGAACAAAGCATTGCCCATGGGACCTGGTGGCCCTAATGTTGGCTCAAGAAAATAACTGGGGAGAAGGTACCATCTTTCCAAGGGGAATTACCAACCACACCTAGGTTCCTGGGCACGATGTACCTTCTTCTGTAAAATGGGGGTAATAGTAGGAACTACTGTTCAGAGTTGCTGTGAGCATTAAATGAGTCAAATTATGGAAAGCACTTAGAATAGTGCCTGGCAAGTGTAAGCTGCCAATGTTATAAGTATTATTAATGTAATTAATATCTTCTTTCTGTGTACCGGGTAGCCTGTTTACCACAGTGACCTTTCCAGCCTAGAGACCATGCCTAATGTCACCAAAGGCTAAAAATCATAGCTGGCAGAGGAAAACCGTTTGGGGAAAGGTCTCTGAGGTAGCTCACTTTCTGAGCCTCTCTCCTTACCCTTCCCTGGCCCAATCCTCTAAAATTAGCACTTCATTCGTGAAGCCACCCCAGCCCCCGAATCTATACATCTCCATATAAATACGCTGCCTTCGGAGCAGCTGTAAAATGCCATTAATTTCGAGAAGTGCTTTGCGGATGGCATACATATTTAACAGCCAAAGCCCAGAGCATTAAAATGGTGCTCGCCTTAGTAATGTGTCTCTAGACCTGCAACATTTCCTAGGGGGTAATTCTGAACTCCGCCAACTACTTATTCATGGACTATTTCACAATTTATTACTGGAAATGTCCAGACAGCCAATTCACAAGCTCTCTCAGCTGCTAATCGATTGCTCGGTGAAGGTGCCCTCAATTTCAAAACTTCACGCTCTCCTATTGCTCTGGGAGAACAGCTAAAGGAACAGGGGTAATATTTCTCTTCAACAAGTCACAGGAAACAGAGGTCCAGAGAAATAACCTTTTCCGACTTTTCGTTGCCAGGGCTCTTCGTTTAGTTTCTTTCCGATCACTTATACCAAGGTGAGAGCCATGCCCTGTGCTAAGCCTCTCGCAGTGACAGCACCTGTGGAATTGGGAGAGGAGGCCTTCGGGGGAAGGATCCAGGGGTTAGCTACCCAACAGCCATGCTCCTACTCCCCTTTCTGACTTAGGAAATATCCACATACATGTGCACACAATGCCACTGGCGCAAATACACCACATTCTCAAATGCTCTGTTTGCCTAGCCCTGCTTGGACAAAGAGGTCAAGGACCCTAGACTCAAGGTCTTGGCTTTTGCCAGTTAAAACCAAGGCAGAAGACTTCCAGCCAAGATGGAGGTGTAGGTAGATACACTTTGCCTCCTTGCACAACCAAAAGAAGATCAACAACCAATTTAAAAACAAAAAACAACCAGAACTCTGGAAAAATTGAACTATATGGAAGTCTAACAACCAAGAAGTTAAAGAAGAAACATTCATCCGGACCGGTAGGAGGGGCGGAGATGGAGATGGGAAGCTGGGGCAGAGGGGACATGGGAAGGCAGTGGCTGGAAGACAGGGCAGGTGAGACAGTGGCTGGTGGTCCCACACTTGCATGCAGATAAACTGGGAGGAACAACAGGGGAGTGAGACAGACCACGCAACTCAGGGTTCCAGTGTGGGAAACCTTTGGCCATCAGAACCTGTGGGGGTTGTGACAGTGGGAGAAACTCCCAGACTCACAGGAGAGTTCGTTGGAGGAGCCCACAGGGTCCTAGAATGTACACAAACCCACCTACCCAGGAATTAGCACCAAAAGGCCCCAATTTGCTTGTGGGTAGTGGGGGAAGTGGCTGAAAGCCACAGAGAGACTAAGTAGCACTGTTCCCTCTTGGACCTCTCCCCCACATACATTTCCACAATGCAGCATGTGGGTTACCCCACCCTGGCAAACACCTAAGACTCCACCCCTCACAACATAACAGGCACACCAGAGACAAAAAAATATGGCCCCAATGAAAGAACAGATCAAAGCTCCAAAAATAGAACTAAGTGATGAAGAGCTGGACAACCTAGCAGATGCAGAGTTCAAAACACTGGTAATCTGGATGCTCACAGAAATGGTGGAGTATCATTGCAAAACAGAGGAAAAAGTGAAGGCTATGCAAAGTGAAATAAAGAAAAATACACAGGGAACCGATAGTGAAGGGAAGAAAACCAGTCCTCAAATCAACGATTTGGAGCAGAAGGAAGAAATAAACATTCAACCGGAACAGAATGAAGAAATAAGAATTCCAAAAAATGAGGAGAGGCTCAGGAACCTCTGGGACCACTTTAAACGTTCCAACACTCAAATCATAGGGATGTGAGAAGGAGAGGAGGAAGAGCAAGACATTGAAAACTTATTTGAAAAAATAATGAAGGAGACCTTCCCCAATGTGGCAAAGGAAATAGACTTCCAGGAAGTTCAGGAAGCTCAGAGAGTCCCAAAGAAGTTGGACCCAAGGAAGCACACACCAAGGCACATCATAATTATATCACCCAAGATTAAAGATAAGGAGAGAATCTTCAAAGCAGTAAGAGAAAAGGAGACAGTTACCTACAAAGGAGTTCCCATAAGACAGTCAGCTGATTTCTCAAAAGAAACCTTACAGGCAAGAAGGGGCTGGAAAGAAGTATTCAAAGTCATAAAAGGCCAGGGCCTACATTCGAGATTACTCCATCCGGCAAAGCTATCATTTAGATTGGAAGGGCAGATAAAGTGCTTCCCAGATACAGTCAAGTTAAAAGAGTTCATCATCACCAAGCCCTTATTATATGAAATGTTAAAGAGACTTATCTAAGAAAAAGAAGAAGATCAAAACTATGAACAGTAAAATGACAGCAAACTCACAACTATCAATAACTGACCCTAAAAACGAAAACAAACTAAGCAAACAACTAGAACAGGAACAGAATCACAGAAATGGAGATCACAAAGAGGGTTATCAG
Organism: Mormoops blainvillei; assembly: GCA_004026545.1. NCBI lineage: Eukaryota > Metazoa > Chordata > Mammalia > Chiroptera > Mormoopidae > Mormoops > Mormoops blainvillei. Next base: position 121,534 of record PVJD01002817.1, on the reverse strand, counting down.
TAAGGAGAGGGAGGTGGGAGAATGGGGGAAAAGGTACAGGGAGTAAGAAGCATAAATGGTAGGTACAAAATAGACAGGGGGAGGTTAAGAACAGTACAGGAAATGGAGATGCCAAAGAACTTATATGTACAACCCATGGACATGAACTAAGGAGGGGGGATGCTGGTGCGAAGGGGGTGCAGGGCAGAGGAGAATAAAGGGGAGAAAAAAATGGGACAACTGTAATAGAATAATCAATAAAATATACTTAAAAAAACCCAAAACAGGGCAGAGTATTAGGCGTCCTGCGCCTGCATCAGGTGGGGCCTCGCTTGGCCTGGGATGGTTCTCCCAGCCCATGTCCTGGCCGTGTTTACCTTTTCCCTGTCTGCTGCTGGATGCCATGTGTCCACCTGCCTGCCGTTGAGTCTATGTGGGTCACAGTGTGCACACGGTGCAAATACACCCGTCGGTGTGTATCCAGACACCTGTGCATAGCGGTCCCACACGCAGAGACACACATGCACACGTGTCCACGTGCATGCGGACACCACTGCTCACTTCGGCAGCCAAAAGAACACTGAACCTTCAAAAGCAGGGTCCCCAGGAAGGAGTCGGGCGTGTTTTCTCGGCCTGTGAGCCGAGGTTCAGGCAGATGAATTTTTCATGAGCTCATGGAAGAGCAGCACCAGAACAGCCGCAGGAGCCAGGCAGGCAGAGGGCGGGAGGGCGGGCTTCCGGGCTCCCGCTGCAGCTGTTTGGCCTCAGGAATGAGGAAGACTGCTCGCAACAAGGAGGGGCCAGAGAGGACAGGGTCAGGCTCTGTCCGTCTGTGTCTGCGATAACGTGCCCCTAGTGACAAACCCCAGGCTTCAGGATAAGGAGGAGGTGGGTTTGCAGGTAGCCGACACAGAGATGCCGCCCTCTGCCACGCCCAGACTTCAGGGATCTGGGGCTAGCCCTGTTCACCAGAACCGAAGCAGTTAGATCTTCCTGTACTCGTGCTTGTACCTGTCACTCAAAACGATGCCCTGACAACACACTTTCAGAAGGGCAAGGCCCTCCCCTCCCACGCCCCCCAGGTGCTCTCCGCAGGTGGCGCTGGCCCTGCTTTCAGGCTGCCAAAGCACAGGGCTGGTTTTCAGCCAGAGCAGTTGGGGCTGGTGCCCACAACGGGTGCAGCTATCCCGAAGAGCTCAAGCCTGGGGGCATCCAGGGTGAGGGGACACACAGACCACGCTGAGACTTTCTGGTGCACTCTCTGGCAGGTCTGGACCAGGTCTAGGTCTTCAGGAGGTCCCAGGCCAGCTTTTGTGTGGGAGTGGCATCTCTCTCTCAGAAGACTCCGAGGAAGGACGTCTGCTTCAGGACGTCTGGGTCAGCGGCCATGTGAGGTCAAGCCAACGGGGCCAAGGGTAGGCAATACTCAGGTCAGGGCCAGGAGCTCAGACGTTGCCAAGGCTGGGGATGAGGTGGTGGTTGGGACCTGGGGTTTCACATATAGGTAGGAGACTAGTGCTATGAGGGCCTCGTGAAGCCGCAAGCCCCAGTGCCTTCAGGGGCCAGTCAGGAAACAATTACATAAGAGGCATCCACGCGTGAACAATAAAGAGTGGTGGGGTCTGTGGTGAGCTAAGGAATGCCCACTGGGCCTGAAGGCATTAAAATGCAATACACCAGGGTCAGGGGTACTCAGTCTTCAGTGAAGTTCAAGGTTTTGCTTGAACTTCAGAGGTGTTCTCTAGAACTGTCATTCTGCATACTATATTAAGCCCGAGCTTCCTGGGGATTGTATTTGTAATCAATAATAATATGAATTAGTAACAAGGACAGCTATCGCTTAGCATGCTCTCTGTACCATTTACATATATTAATCATTAGTCCTCTCAACTCTATAAAGTAGGTACAATTATTGTAATCCCTCTTTTCAGATGGGAAACAGATACAGAATAGTTAAACAATTTTCCAGCTATATAGCTAGTGAACAGTAAAGCCAGGATTCAAACCCAGGGTCCTGTGCCCTTAACATCATCACACAGCCTTGCCCCTGTGTCCTGCTTGCACGGCAGGTCCCAAAGAGCTGCGGGGCTCACGTTTACCTGGGTGAGGGGCAGTGGGACAGATGGAGCTGTGTCCAGGCTGTGGGCCAAGAGGGGCACCTTTCTTTCCATGTCCCAGAGTAGTTGGGAGACACCTGGGTGCTGCAGGTGGGAGGGACCTCCGGTGAGCAACTGGGTATAAGTAGGTAGCTTTGCAAGAAACTTTTGAGAAGAGCGGGGGAATATCTTCCGGATTCTTTGTCTGCTGGTGCAGAAAAATCCTCTGTGCCTTTGCAGAAGGGTCTTATGCCCTTGAAATCAGGCGGCCTCCATTTTAATAAGAGCTAACCCTGTGGACTTTCAAGGTGTATTTTGCATCATTTTGGTACATTATCTTTAGCTCGCCTCACACTGTTAGAATGTTGTTTTGTGGCTGAATCCTCCTCGCACATTTAATTACCTCTCCTCCCAATCTCTTCAAGCACACTAGTTTTACCTTTTTAAGTCTTGCCTTGTAAAAAGTGCTTTATTTATTGATAGCTCACATTTTATGTAGCTCAGCTTTTCATCTTTTACCACTTTTTATTATTTTATTTTTACCCTTTTATATTTCAGCTTTGTCACGCTTTTATCCTTTTGCTTTCTGACATTCCAGTTTTACATTTTTTTTAACCTGGTCTAGCCGAAGCTGTTAATTATTTATTTTAATTTTTCATCTTTCTTGCTTGATAGCATTCCTTTTCATTATTCTCTTTATTATTTTCCTTTTAACCTTTTTATGTTGTTCTCTTTCAACTCACCTTTTATCTTTTTCTATTTTTATCCACATCAATATTCCTTTAATTGCTCATCAGTCCTCACTCTAATCCCTTTGCTCTTTTTAATCTTTTTTTTTTTTTTTTACAGTTCTTTCCCTGTTCCTAATGAGATCTTTGGACTTGCTGGTTTTAACAGTCTGATGTTTATATATTTTTTACTTAACAAAAAGTCAATCAATAAAGGAAAGCAAGATGTATGGTAGTCAGGAGATGATGCCAGTGGGGGTCTCACCCCAAATTGGTGGGGGGCCCGGGTAGGTGTCTCCCCAGTCCTCTTGCTCTAGCTCAGCAGAATGTCCAGGACCCCATGAGGTCTCCGTCATCTTTAACATGAATCCTCTCAGTCCTAACCCTGGAGACTGGGGCTGAGACCCACAGCCCACAGTTGCTCCCTAGAAGCCGATGGTGGCCCTAGTGTCTGCTGTTCACTGGGGCTCCTGGGAGAATGGGGTTTCCATCCCTTTCTGCTCCGTGGTGTCTACCTCCCATCTACCAAGCACATCGCTGGTCAATCACACGAGAAGGAGGAGACAGGACTGTCCAGTAGGGCCTGGCCGAGCTGCCTCTGGTGGGAGGCAGGTGGGGCCAGCCTTGTGTGAGCCTCGTGGAAGGACCCGGTATGGGGTGCCCAGCCCTGCTCTCAGGTTCCATCCTATGACAGCCTTACTTTATCCAAGCACTCCAAATGGAGCTTTTTTTTCTTTTTGTTTGTTTGTTTTTGTAGAGGATGGTCTTACCACGTGGTCCTTATAAACACTTTGCTTTATTATAAAGGGAAGCTGACCAGGGCCAGAATTGTCCTCAAAGGGTCAGAATCCACCGGGCTGTAACTAGGCTGCCTCTCTGCAACATGGCCCAGTGTGGCCCCCAGGCTCAGTGCTGTGTCTCTGGCAGGGTGGGTCCTGAGTCCCTGGTCACCCTGGAGCCTTTCCAAGAGGGGCTGGTACACATGGAGTAGGCACAGCACTGGCCATTCACAGGAGGGCAGTGGCCTGACTGCATCCTGCCCCCCCGAGCTCCAAAGTGCAGAGGCCCTAGGAGACCCCAAAAGCCACTCCTTGGGTAGAAATGGTCAGAGGGAAGTGGCACTATTCAGTCCCGGAATGGAGAGAGGATGGCAGGTAGAGTGACTGTTGCCAAGGGCTCTCACGAGGGGGCACTTTGGAGTATGGCATGTGTGTGGGCTTCTAGCACCTGATGGGCTCTGAAGATGTGGCCAGAGCACCCACCACAGCTGGAGGGATAAGTGAGAAGGGCCTTTTCCCTGGGGACTGAGATGGAAGAGGTAGGCCCCGAGTCCTGGTTCAGAGGTCAGGCCAACCCTCCTTTCTTCCACATCACTACAGCTCCTACTCAGACTTCCGGGCTCGAGGAGCAACTGGGGTGAGATGCAAACACACGGGGCTCTGTGGGAGGGGCCAGCCATCGGACCTCAGGCAGGTATGGGGGCCGCGTGCTCTGGCTCTGGGGGGAGGCCTCTGGCCTGCGGCCCTGAGCAAAGCTGCTGTGTTCCAGCGCTCTCTGGGGGATGTTTTTAATTTTTTTTTTATTATTGATTTTAGAGAGAGAAGAAAAGAGAGAGACAGAAAGAGAGAAACATTGATTTGTTGTTCCACTTATTGATGCATTCATTGGCTGATTCTTTTATGGGACCTTACCAGGGATCGAACCCACAGCCTTGGCCTATGGGGAGGATGTTCTAACCAACTGAGCTCCCTGGCCAGGGCTCTGAGGGCTGTTCTGAACAACCTCCGTGTGGTCATCTTCCTGCAGTTCCACCTCCCCCAACTTCCAGCCTCACAGTATCTTCATAAGAGGTGCCCTGCCAATGCTGGGTAGGGCAATGGAGGGCCTCTCCAGCCCTGATGGCCAGCCCACCCCCATGTCAGACAGTCCCTCCTGCAAGGTTGCAGGCCCTTACCAGCACTGTGGTGACGATGAGTGACCTATTTGTCAGAGAGTCGGTGACATTAGGGCCTCGGCCTTTGGCGACCTCGGTGATGTTGAGCCCCTCGGCAGGACTCCACACCCCAACCTGGAAGGACAGACAGAAGAGAACAGGGTGCTGAGTCCTCAGTCTCTCCATCCTCTTTCCATATCAGCAAGCCCGTTGTCTCCATCCTACTCTTCATGGCCATCGCTGTCATGTCTACCATGTTTGGAGCTAACCTTTCTGACAGCATTGCTCCCTCCCTCCTTCCAGGAGGAGTCCCCCAAGGTGGGGAGTCTCTTGAAGTTGGCCACATCCCCCTTGGTGGAAAACTCTTCAGAACTGAAGGGGGAAGTGCAGAGGGAGAGGTGAACGTAAAGGGAACCCAGTGGAAACCATCCTGGGGTGGAGCAAACGCCATGAGGAAGTCAGGGGTCCTGGGTCAGGGTCAAGGTCAGATCCCCCCCAGGGACAGCTACTATGAGCCTGGTGGGCCTCCCATCTCCTGAGGAAGACCCAGGCACCCGGCTGCTTACCCACTGGGTCTCTGCCCCAGGGGCAGCTCTGGGACCAGATGCCTCCCAAAGCCCAGGACAAGACCTGGAGCCAGGGAGGTGTTCAAGTGTCTGTGGAATGAGCAAAGGGACGCTGAGATGCGTCACACACAGGAAGGCGGGCTGGGCAGGAAGCTGGCCTTCGTGGCTGTTTTGGGGGTGGTAGAACAGAGTGGATGACCCTTGCTGGAGGTCCTGGATGCTGCTGCGTTCACAGGCAGTTTGCTTTGTGGCTTTACTTCTAAAATTGGCAGTTACCCTGGGTAAGGCGGCTTAATCTCTGTCCCCCCAGTGCCCTTGCTGCTATCAGGCCTGAGGCTGGAGGGAGGCAAGGGAAGATCAGGTTTACAAATCATTCTAAAGCCCTGGGCCTCTTAAAGGTCCTTTTGGACCCAACTCTGACCAGCCCTGCCCCACCCTCCACTGCTCTTTCTCAGGGATGGGTTCAGTATGCCCACTGTGTCCTTGGCCCAGCTTGGGGCTCCTCAGGAAACTTAATCAATTAAACAGAAAGGCTGAGTGCAAACATCCCATTAAGAGAGCTGTGCAAGGCAGATAGCAGAGAGACATGTAATTATGCTTGGGAAATTCTGCCCTAATCCTCCCAAAGCCACCGGCTGGAGCTGGCTGGATCAGCAATGACCCAGCTTAGCAAACAGAAGTGATGGTATGAGAGGCAGAGTGGCTGTGTTTGGGGGCTCAGCACCCTCTCCAGGCAGGATCTCTGTCTTTGCAGACCTCCTCAGGCAAGAGGAGGGGAGACAAGGAGACAGCTTGAAAGACGCTCTTTTCTCAAGTGGGCCAAGCTCAGCACAAGGCTCCCTAGCAGCCTACCTGGGTGCAGGTGGTGCTCAACAAACATCTGCCTAGAGGCCAAATGCATAGCAGGAACCCGTGCCCTAACAAGCATCCACTGAGCTCCAACTGCAAGCCGTGCTTGGTTCCAGGTGCCATGGGGACATGAGATAGTGAGGACTGAGAACAGTTAGGACCAGAATAAGGGTGCCTGCAAGCAGCAGCCTCTGACGAGGTCCTCTGCAGGTCAACCTTAGTCCAGGTATAGTAGGCTATTAGCTGTGGTCAATTTGTACCAATTTCCTGGAGAAGGATGCTGTGGGTGGCCTCAGGGGAAGAGAGTGCTCTGATGACTACTTACTGATGCCTGCCACAGGCACAGGAGTGGGAAGCGGTGGCAGGCATGCCATGTAATTGCTATCCTTAGGATTTCAGGCTAACCTCAGAGATGGACAGATGAGAGCAGAGATGGGGCAGCTACTTGAAGGAACATCGTGGCGTTGCAGTACTGCCTGAGGAGGAAGGCAGCTCCCTGGCACCGGGGAAGTTTAATAGAAGTGGGAAGATTGCTTAATGAGAACTCATCTAGTGTGGATAGGGCTTGATCAACTGGCCTTGAAGATACTAGGAGCAGAGGCCACAGTGCCTGTCTGTAAGGGACTGATGGTGTGTATTCAGCATCAGAGAGTTGCAGAGTTATGGTGAAGTTTCCCTGGCCACTCCTCCTCAGTACAGTGGCCCCATGAATCTATGGGAAACTCAGGAGTGAATGGAGGACCCCTGGCCACCAGGTGCAACCCAGGCTGAGCCACGAATGTGCAGAAGGAATGAACCAAGGAGACAGAGGCCATTCCTGCAACCAGGACGATGGATCGCATGGGTGAAGGCCCCACGGGACAGGAGGAAGAGAGTGTGACTGGACCATGGGGAGCGTTGCAGGGGACAGTGGAGGCTAGACCTGGAGGGGGAGGTTGGGGTGCCTCTTAGAGAACCTTAAAGGCTGGGAGAGGGGCTGAAGCTCACTGACACAGCACCAGGGTGCTCTGGGCAGTTGCAGAGCAGGGGAGAGCTGTGTGTTGGGAAGCTTCACCTGTGTGTACACTCGAATGGATGGAGGGTTCAGGGGTGGAGGTGGAAAGCCAGGTGGGAGTGCCAACATAATCTAAGGAGGAGGTCCGAACCAGGGCGGGCAGGGAGAAGGGGAATCCAGGACCCCCGAAGGCCCACAGATGTCCGAGCTGGCCCTGCACTTCCTGGTCTCTGCTCCCACATTTTATACATTCCCAGAATCTGAGACGTGCCCTGGTGGCTACCAGGGACCAACCTGCTGTGGGAGGAGAATGTGGCTGAGCTCCTGGCCCTGAGGTCCCAGGAAACACGGAGAATTGGGGATTAATGTTAACCCCCCTTCTCAGTCTGGCGGCATGGCCCTGCCAGACTACGCCGAAGGTTCCCAGGGATCAGAACGGGGCCCGTTAAAGACATCTCGGCGGCAGCCAGATGCGGGTCCCTAGGCCCCGGTGGGGCCGCTTTCCTTCTCGAATCCCCCTGGAATCATAAAGGCCTGAGAAGCCTGGTGCAGTTCAGAAACCACGTGCTTCAACCTCCCTCCAAGAGTGGGTCACCTCCGGTGTGCCAGACAAACAATTATTTTGCTTGACTTTTTTGCTTAAATGCCTCCGGTGACAGTGAGCTCACTACTCCCCAGGCAGGCACTCCTAGTCCTTAGAAAGTTTCTCTTACCCAAATATATGTCTGTCCCTCTGTCCCGCTGCCCCGTGACAGCCCTGCAGAGACTTAAGGGATAGTCTGTCTGCCCCATGAGCCTTCTATTACTTTTCCCACTTTGAACATCCCCAATGGCCCGTTCTCTAATTGTTTGGGTGTCTACCATAGCCAGGTCACTGGGTTCTGCACCCCTCATCTGACCAGGGCTTCATGTTCTTTGATGGGCCAAGACATAGGCCACACACCGGGTCATGTCGAGCCGACTACACTGGGTCTCGCACCATGTACCACCCCCGCCCCCCCGCTCCTGAGCCCACGCACCTTCTCCAGGCCATCCTCCTTCAGACTGACGATGTCCAGATCAAAATCGGTCCGTAAGCCACTGGTTTTGTTGAAAACAATCCGTCCAGTTAATCCTTCCCATTGAGCCTGCCAGAGAAGAGAGGGCAGAGCGGCAATTCCTCGGGCTCATAAATCATCATTCAGTACAACTGTACAATGCTTCATTTTAATTACTCCTTGCACTGATACTGTTCCCCCAAGACCATGATTAATTAATAATCACCTCCATCATTGCTCGGGCTGTGGTGCGAGCCAGCGATTTCCATAAATTCTATTATGCTCTTTAGCCAGCTTTACATTTGCACCTTCTCGTGTATAACATCGATCTCAGACGCGCTCAAATGAGCCCCCGCCTCAAAGCCACGAGCAGGGGAAGCCCGTGTCAGATCCCCAGAGAGGGGCAGGGAGGCAGGCGGGCAGAGCAGGGCAGGCAAGACCTGCCGAGAGGTAGAAAAGCCAAGGGGCCAAGTCGGCCCTGGCTGGAAGACCAGAGGCTGGGAGTAGTCCTCAGAGAGCGGGGGAGACAGACAGGGTGGGCTCTGCCACCCCCAGTCCCAGCCCTGTGGCATCAGAATGCTGGGATCAATCGCAATTAGCTGTGTGACATTGGGAATTTCACTGCACTGCTGCCTCAGTTTTTCCATCTGAAGATGGAACCAATAATAGTGTCCATCTTACCAAAATCTGATGTGGGTAAAATGAGGCAAGTCTTGGAAAACACTCAGAATGGTGCCCAGTACAACCTGAGCCCTGAATAAAGCGGTAGCTTTTCATGAGCATCCTTAACACAGACAGAGGCGGACAGAAGTTCAGAGAAGGCTCAGGACCCCAACTAAGAAAAGCCCCATCTTCTATGTAGATCAGAGGTTGGCAAACTACCTGTTCAATGCCTGTTTTGTAAACAGTTTCTTAGTTCACAGCCTTGCCCATGTGTTTACCTATTTTCTTGGGCAGCGTTTTTGCTACGACTTCGGAGCTGAATAGTTGCACCAGAGACTGTCTGACCTGCGAAGCCTAAAATTATTTGCTATCTGGCCCTTTTCAGGAAAGGTTTGCTGACTCCTGTTCTAGATGGTACCTCTCTGGTGGGCCCAGAGAGTCAGCTCTCCATGGCACTTCACACTGTGTGTGCCATGTGACGACAGCAATCCGGGCAGGGGAGAAGTCCCATTTTACAGATGAGGAAGCAGGTCCGGAGGGCCCCCCAAACCCATAGAGTGGAAAAGAGGATGAACTAAGCTGGAGCCAGGGTCCCAGGACCCTACCCCCCAGGTAGGGGTGGTTCCCTTCTCTCCTTCCTCTCCCTCCCTCTTGGGGTTAGGACACAGCAGGCAGACAGGTAAAAGCCCAGGATGGTGGCTTTCTATGTCTGGGGATGGAACAAACCCACCCATCCTGGAGTCCTTGGGAACAAAGGTGGGCTGGGAGTGCAGGCAGGGAGAAAATCTCAGAGCTCATACAGCCACGGCTGGCGGGCCTAAGGGCCCGGAGCATGGTGTGACTGTCAGAGTTCTTGCTTGGTTACACTGAGCTCATCACACTGGGGTCACAGCCCCTTACGGGTTCGGAGAAAGGCTCTCAGCCTCTCCCTGGTTGAATGTCCCCTGAAGCCCTGCTTACCCTCATACTTTGACACCCAAGTTCATGGGTTCACAGATCCAGTTCCCTGGAGGCTTATCTGTTGATCTCAAACGAAAACTCCTGGGAACCTGTAAGCACTTGAGCAGCCCTAAGGCTCTGGAAAATCTCCCTAAGTGCCTAGACTGGCAAATGGGTTTCCTAGCCCAGCGCTTTGCACAAGGCCTCTAACCCCTCTGAGCTTCAGGAAGGGGAAAGTTACCTACTCCCCTTAGACTGTGTTCAAACAGGTGTGTAAAGTGCTTAGCACAGTGCCTCACATAGAGCAGCCCCCCCTTATCGGCAGTTTTGCTTCCCACGGTGTCCGTTACCCGTGGCCCTTAAATATTACATAAAAAACCTCCGGAAATAGACAATTCATAAGTTTTAAATTACATGCTGTCCTGGGTAGCCTGATGAAACCATCCCTTTCGTCACGTATCCATGCTGTGTACACATGCTATGCATTAGTCACTTAGTAGCGGCCTAGGTTATCAGGCCTCCTGTCAAGGTGTGGCAGTGCTTGTGTCCAAGTAACTCTTGTTTCACTTAAAAATGGACCTAAAGTGTAAGAGTGGTGATGTGGCCATTCGCATATGTCAAAGAGAGATCGCCGAGTGCTTCCTTTAAGTGACATGGTGAAAGTTCTCGACTTAATAAGGAAAAGAAATTGTATGCCGAGGCTGCTAAGATCTATGGTAAGAACAAATCTACCATGACATTGTCTCATTTATAAATTAAACTTTATCATGGGTAGGCATGTATAGGGAAAAAATATATATAAAATCCAATACTGTGTGCGGTTCCAGGCTGAGGGAGAGGGCCGGAAAGCATCCCCTGCAGATAAGGGGGGACTACTACATACGCCATATGCGTCCTCACTAAGGGGTATATATTATTATTTTCCCTTGTTGCTTCCTTCTAGCTCCTCCATTGGATTAGGGCTGGCCCTCGGCTGCAGGGGCGGGGGTTCACACAGGCCAAGGCCTGAAGCCTTAGTAGAAACCCTGTCACAGAGGACTCATCTCTGCCTGAGCTCGGTTCTCATCTCAACCCTGCCACGTGGGTGTCCCCATCACCCCACTTTAAAGTCATGGACACTGAGGCTCAAACAGGGACCGAGCTGTGCAGGCCCCAAGCAACGGTGGTGCAGATGCCCTCTCTGCCGGGGTCACCACTCCCAAGTCGAATGGGGAGATCTATGGAGCCCCACGGAAGATGCATCAGAGAAGGGGAAGGTCACTGCTTATGACCTCAAGGGGAGGCTCGGCTTCTCTCAGGACGGCTCCCCAGTCCCTCTGCTCCGGACTCGGTCTGTGGGCTCCCACAACCCCAGGCTAACTCCTGGCCTCCAAGGCAGATCACAGCAGGTGCCTTCAATCCTGCATTCTTGGCAGGGAGCCTCCCTCCTTGTCAGCTACAGAGGAATTAAATGCCAGCAGGTGCACTGCCTGTCTGTGGGCGGTGGGCAGGGCCAGGGCCAGGGCAGGGAGCCACTGGCAGCTCCTCCCCGTGACATTTCCCGGCCCTCCCGCCCCTTCCAGCCGAGGCTTAGGACTCGCTAAATGAAAGATGCTTCACACGCTCTGAACTCCGGCCTGGCATTTTCCGGCTCCTCTCGGAAATGCCAAGTTTTTAAAATGATTTACTGTCACGCAGTCAGATGGGGAAACGGGTGAGTTGGAAACAGTCTGAGGGAAGACTGTGCTGGGCTCCCGCAGGGCACCTGAGGCCCGACGATGGCCAGCCGTGGGACCGTGGGCCAGCCATGTGGCTGCTCCAAGCCTCGGTCTCCACACCCTAACGCAGAGATTTCCAACTGGTGCGCCGCAAGAATTTTTAAAACGTGCAATACCTGACTATTTCGTCACTGACCTCTTTTCCCTTAGATTGTCAAGTAAAGAAATGGCAACAGGCTACACAACAATAGCTGTCCAATGTGAATGGATCAAAATTACACCTGTTTTATGTGAGATCAGCAAAAAATATATTTTTTGGTATGCCGCAGAATTTTAGTAATTAGCTTATGTGTGCCATGAGATTAAAAAAAAAAAAGGTTGAAAATCACTGCCCTAAGGTAAGACAAAGATGATTCTGCAAGAGTTCTTTAAAAGTGCGTGAGTGGTGGGGACCATTCACTGGGCTGGGGTCAGGCACACCCACATGGGCCGACCAGCCCTTGGAAGGAGAAGGGGCTCCCTTTTCTGTGGTGTGGGCAGGGAGGGTTCTGCTCCCACCTGGGCTTTGCCACTGGGCCTCAAGCATTCCGAGGGGTGAGAGGTAAACAGAGTGGAGGTTCCTGAAACTATGATCTTCTTTAGCTAAAAGCCCACCACAGAACAAGAAGCCACAGCGATGACAGTTGCGATGACAGAAACAGTAGTAATTGCAGTTGATCTGTTCGGTATTTGCTCTGTGCCAGGCGGTGTCCTGGTTTCACACCCACCATAACTCACTTAATCCTCCAACAATCCTGGTATTATCTCCACTGTACAGAGGAGGACCTGAGGCACAGAGAGGTTCCGTGGCTTGTCTAAGACCACACAGCCCCAAAGCGATTACCTTCAAAGCTACTTTTGTCTGGCTCCTAAGGGTCCCAGCGTTGTGGCCTGAGCCACCAGGCCCCCATGCTTGTCTCTGGCTACTAAGCTGGAGGCCTGCTCAGGAAGGAGGTACACGGGGTAGGAGTGAGGCCTCCGAGTCCCTGAGAACAAGCCAATGATCACGCAGGCCAGCCAGACCTCGTTCAGGGCAGTGAGCAATCGAGCTTCCTCTGTAGTTCTGAGGGGGTGAATGAGAAGGGACCACTGTGGTTCTCTTGTACCAAGACAACTGATACTAGAGTCCCTTCCAGAAGCAAGGGAACTGGGGCCAAGGACTTACGGGTTCCCTCACAATGACTATGAGAAGGTGTTTGCCTGGTGATAAAACCAATGCTTGGGGATGTCTGAGAATGTGCCTAAAGCCACCCAGCTGGGAGGAGGTAGAGATAAACGCCAACGGTACATGCGTCAAAGTCTCAAGCCTGTGTCTCATCCACATCCCTGTTGGTGTCACTCTAAAGGGCGGGGGGAGCTGTCACCGGCCTCATCCCAAGCAGCAAGAGCAAGTGAGGGGCCTCCGGGAAAGCTGCCCTGTCCACTGCATGGAAGGCGGTGGCTTTCCTCGTTGTTCACCCTTGGAGCACTGCTTCCTTTCGGTGTTGGAGACCCCCATTCATGCGACGACTTGATTGATGTCTGCCTAGCCCGTGAGCTTGGTGAGCGCAAAGGTCCGTCTGCTATAGCTTGCAGCCTGGCACCCGGCAGGCCCACGCAAATGCCTACTGAGTGAATGAACTCCCCAGGCAGCCGGTCTCCTTTCTGGCCCATGGTGATTACAACACAGAGACCGTCCATACGGAGCCCTCCTGGGTAGCTATCCCTACGTGCAGTTGGTGTTGCCCTGACAGGATCATTTCTTTCTGACCCAGGACTTCCCTACCCAGATCTCATCCCCACAAACCTTCACCTACCACCTACTGGGATTTGACTGTGCCCAGCCCTGGGCTAGGTGCTTGGTGCAGAGTTAGCCACTGTCTTCCCAACAACCCTTTGAGGCAGGCACGCTTACCGTTGTCATGGTACACTGAGGAAACTGAGGATCAACGAGTTAGCCATCTTAGCCAGAGTCACACGGCCCAGACCTTAGCCTCATCCAACTGTAAAATGGGAGCAATAAGCTGCCACCCGTGGTTGACAAGGACTGCAGTGCTGGAGAGAGTCCTTTGAAATTACAAGTAGGCACGGTGTGTTTCCGTGGTCACCTCAGCAGCAGGCCAGGCTTCCACTCCCTGGTCCCATGGAATCAGCTCCACAGACGGGACTTCTCCACAGCGGCCACGGTGCCTGGAGAGCTAGGTCCTGGCTGGGACCCGGGCTGGGGAGTTGGTTGGCGGGCCCACGAGGTAAAGAGGAGTTTGTGGGGCTGTTATCTACTGAGCCTCCTCTGCTTTCTGCGCTGCACTAAGCTCTTTCCATGTGGTTCCCTTTCATCTTCACAGCATCCCCATGAGGTTGGGATACTTCCTACCGCATTGTACAGAAGAGACAAACCAAGGCTCAGCGAGGTTCTTGAGTTTGCCCAAGGTCACACAGCCGGGGGTGAAGACCCTTACCTGTTGTACTTTAAGCCCATGCTGTGTCCTGCTAACAATGCTGACTACCCACTGAGCACCTGCTACGTGCCAAGGACTTAGCCTCTCAATCACCCTGTAAGATTGGTAAGATTGGTCTTATCATGCCCGTTTTCATCCAAGGAAATTGAGGCTCAGAGATGTGAGGCAGCTGGCCCAAGTTCCTGTGGACTGAAAATTGAATCTGACTCCCCAACCTGGGCCCTCAACTGCTGTGCAGCACCGACCACCCCCAGGGAGGTGACGTTGGTGGGGGACGTGGGGAGCACTTACCTCCTTGATGAAATTCATGAAGCGGCCACCAAAGCGCCAAGCCTTATGCCGATGGCACTGCAGGGAATTCACGGTCATCTGGGGTGCCCTCTGATAGCACACGGACACGATGTGGACGGCGTCATACAGTAAGGCGGCATCGGTCTGGAGGGGCGGGCCCAGGGTTTGCCTGAGAACAGCTCCAGAGAGTTCTCTGCCCACCCTGCCCTGTCCCCTCCCCCTCCCTCTCCCCCTCCCCCACCACAGATGCATGGAGTCCTATCCAGGCCCCGGTGAGAGGTTTGGGTTGACTCTGCTGCTCTGCAGGCACCCGATCCTCACTCTCTGCAGCTCAGACCTTCTGGCGGTCCCTCCCACACCATCCCACTTCCCTGCTGTTGCCTCCCCAGCCTCTGTGGGTCATAGTCAAAAGTCCTCCAAGCCCAGGATCCACTGGTCCTTACCCCAGCTCTCTGTAACCAGCCGTTTACCTGGCTGTACTCCCAACCCTGGGATGAACTATGTCGGACTCCTTTGTGTCCCGGCCCCTAGCCTAAGGTCCAGCTGACACATGGCAGGTCATAAGAAGGGGAGTGTGGGAGGGAAGAAAGAAAAAGGGAGGGAAGAGTGAAGGGAGGAAAAAGTAAGGAAGGAGAGATGGGAAGGAGGGAAGAAAGGAGGGGTGGAAGGAGGGAAGGAAGGAAGGAAGGAAGGAAGGAAGGAAGGAAGGAAGGAAGGAAGGAAGGAAGGAAGGAAGGAGAGAGAAAAGGAGGGAGGTAAGGGGGTGCCCTGGGTCGGGTCTGCCCCACTGCAGTACCATCATCACTCCGTCCAATAGACCGGACTCTGCTCGGGGAGCTGCCTGCAGCCGCTCCATGGACCACTTTTCCACGATGGCCGAGACATGGGGGTTGTCCACGTTGAGGATCCGGAACCCTGTCAGGTTCACCCCCGAGTAGCGGTAGGGCTCCAGGTCTAACGCATAAAGGTCCTGACAGAGAGGGGTTCATGGAAATAAAGGTGTGTTCACTGTAAGCACCAGCCCAACGACCCACACTCCCTGCTGTCCCCCGGCGCACCCTCTCCAGCTCCCTGCAGGTCCCGGGGTAGGTGAGGCCCACGGTGAGGGGGCCCCCAAGGAAGTACTGCACTGGGAGTTGACTGCAACCCCCCGACTACTTGGTGGCCGACCCCACGTACTCAGTGCCAGGCCTCGGGCAAGTCACTCTGCCTGTTTCTTCATCTAACAAATGGGGACTGTGCCTCCTTTCTAGGACCTGGTGAAGCAGTTCATATAAAATGCCCAGCCTCAAACATCAAAGTAACTTGATAACAGTCACAGTGGTCATTTCCTCCAATGGGGGAGGCCCACTTTGTGGTGCTGGGTCTGGACATCTCCAAGTTACGCAGAGTGAGGTTGAAGGAAGTATTTTATTCCCCAAAGGAGGATATTTTAAAAGTCTTTTCTGCAGGGGATTCAAAGAGTGCAGCCGCCATTGTCCTCTTCCCTCCCCTCGTCTCCATCACAAGCCAGGGCCTCCTTACCCCCGGCCTCCTAGGTGCTGCTGACTGGTAGTTAGCTTGTCTATCTGTGGGCCAGGCCACGTCCAGTCTGGTGCAATGGGCAGGCCAGGACACAGGCCTTACTGCATGGGGTAGCCCAGCCCTTCCCTGCAGCTCTGGGGAAGAGGGTCAGGTGCAAAGGGAGAAGCCAGGTGCTAAGCTGGAAAGAGATGGCGTGTGGGCACTGGGGTGTGGTAACACGAGGAGCAGAGCAGAACTCAGTCCTGTTAAGAAAACTTACCCTGAACTTGGAAATAAGTCAGGAGAACAGTATGGAAACGTGGTTTACCTGCCTGCCAAGGGTTGTGTGTTCTCTTGGGAAACACATCTGGGTTTGACTTCCCTCTCAGCTACTGGTTAAAGGCAGGCCCAGACTCTGGGTTCACTTGTAGAGTTTTGTCCATAAAAGAGCTAATCCCCCCCGTTGTGGTTTTACTGCCCCGCAGGACGTTAATCCACTTTGTTTCTAACCCAGCAGACTTACTCTATGTTTTTCCCCACAAACTTTTTGGTCCAGCACTGCCATCCTACTGGTGCCCTTGTTAATGAGCTGATACATCTTTGGCACAGGTTTCTTTCGATATTCTATTTTTAAAAATTATTTAAAAAAATATACTTTGACACTCTAGGTCGGTCCCATCCCACTAGTGGGGAAACCGAGTCTAAAGGTCGTTGTCTGAGCTCCTCCTCATCTACTGTCTGTTCTCCACAACCTCCCCCACCAAGCTGCCTTCCACCCTGACCCCTCGTTCGTCCTCTCTCCTGGGTCCTCAGGCTTAGTCACTCCATCCCATGCTGGGAGACAGTGGCTGGGGACACTCTCCTTGCCTCCCCATGGCTGCAGACATCAGGAGGAACACCCAGCCCCGTCAGGGTCCCAGCTTTGGTTAAGCTGATGATGGCTCATAGAAAGGTGATGAGCGATACAACCTGGAGCCGCAGAGCAGCTCTCCCACTGTGTTGGCTTCCTCTGGTCTCTGAGATCTTCCTAACTGAGGCTAAACTCATCCTGTTCTTCCTGAACTGCCCCTCCTCCCGAAATGGCCTCCTTCTAAAATGCACTGTGTTGATTTCCTCTTGGCAGGTTTCGGGGATAGGGGAGAGGCTTAGACAAGTTTGAGCACACGCGAGAACGGTTAGTCCCAGCCTTGCCCAAACAAACATGGCCCTGATTCAAGGCCAGGATTTGGGATGGGGAAGGGGCTGCGAGGGAGTGGGAAGCAGAATCTTGAGCAGATGGGAGATCTCTACTGAACTGGCCAGAGTGCGTCTACGTGGCCTTAACCTCAGTGGGAGTAGACAGTGGTCACTGTACTCAGTCCTGTATGGAGAATGTATCATCTAATCATCACGATCGCCCATAAAGTGGGTATTTAACAGTATTCCCTTTATATGGATGAGGAAGCAAGGCTGGAGGGGTGAAGGGAGTTGCCTACGGTCATAAAACTCATTAAGGCAGAGCAGAATTGGTGCCCAGGTATGTTTCAATGGTGTGTTGGAGCTGGCTCACACTGGTTTGTGAGAGCTAACTGGGAGCACTTCTCCCTGACTCTGCGTTCAGTGGCATCACATTGGTAGCCTAATATTTGCCATCATGGGAGTACTTACACCACGGTAATTGGCAAATACTACAAATCTGTGTTTTCCCCTGCCTTTTGGAGAGGTGCTTGTACACATTTACTAGTACGCAATTGTCTGTCCTATTCAAAAATCCCTGTGCTTCATGTCCCCAGTCATTGTCAAACATAAGATATTCATCACAAGTGTCTTTGGAGCTTTTGGGGGGATGTACAGGCCATGGAATATCTGGGTGGGGCTTGGGACACGTGTTTTGAGAAGCCAGTCATCTAAGTTATTACTTCCGACTGGAAAACACTCAGAGCAGGGCTTGGGCTTGGATGAGGCTCCTGTGGAACCAGGAGGGGAGCACAAGGACGGGGGAGGACACAGTTGGGAGGAAGGCTTCTCGTCCCACAGCTCCTCCCCGACTATAGCTCACCGAGGGGGCCCCAGGGAATGGCGAGGAGTAGAAACCACGAGGCCAGGCCCTCTGCATTCGAGTTTCATCTACGCTCATTGCCTCAGGGTTTCTCACCTGCAAAGTGGGGATGGCAGTAGTGCCTACCACACCGGGTTGTCATAAGGAAGAAAGGGGTTAACAAGCATGCTGAGAACATGTCTGGTACATATTGGACAGAGCCCCCTGGGACATTACTGGGTTACTGGAGGAGAGAGGCAGATGTGAGTTGGGTCCTTCCTGCCTTGGTCCTCTTGGCAACATAAAGACAATCACGATGAGATAATATTTACTGAGCACCTATAAACCGCAGAACAGCAAGCCCTGTTCTAAGTACCTTCTATGTATTAACTCAGTTCACATTTACACCTTACAAGAAGGGTGTTATTATCACGCTATTTTACAGGAATGAATTGCAGAGAGATTAGGTCTTTTGCTAATCTCTGCAACTGGGGAGCAATGGCATCAAACTCTCTGTCCTACGATGATACATGTCCCCTCCAGCCCCCAGTTTCTATGTGCCAGACATTACAGTCAGCACTAACCCCTCCCTCGCCAGCATTCAGAGAGGCCTTTCTGAAGGACGAACCCAGCCCTGTCACTCCTGTGCTAGGCATACTTCAATGGATCCTTATTGCCTGCCCAGAAAAAAGTGCCAATTCCTTAGTATAGTTTACAAAGCTCTTGGCCCTTCTGGCCTCACTTTCCTTCCCACTCACTTTCCTTCCCTCCCATGTTTTGCCCAGAAACAGTAAACTCCTTTCGTCTCCCTTTCTCATTCCTCACAGGCCCCTGCCCCATCACGTGGCTTCTCATTCCCTGAGCCGGTGCCTTTGTGTTCTACCCCTAGGCTAGAATGACTGTCTTCTCAGCTCTTCTTGGGTGGGCTATTTTCTGAGGTTCAGCTCAAGTGTCACCTTTTCTGGGAAGCCTCCCTGACTACTCCTCTACACGTGTACAATAGGTTGGGTAAGGCGTGCATCTGCTCTTAACCTGGGGCCTCTGGGATTTCACCCCGCTGATAACAATCGTCTCTGTCTGGGTCTGTCTCCCCTGTGAGCCCTTGAGCCAAATACTCTGGTCAGCCACAGTGGAAGGAAGGCTCGGCTTTAGCCGAGAAGCTTTCTGGGGCACCTAAACGTCCCTGGGAAGAGTCTGAGGTGGAGAGACTAGTGTTTAGCATCCTGCTCTCAGGGGGTCTCCTGATGGGGCTGAAAGTGAGAAGTGGTTTGGTAAATTACTGGGGGTGGAGGATGAAACTGCAAGGGGATTACTTTAGGAACAGGAGATCTTACTTAAACCAACTTTGAAGGAGGTAGGTCTGAAAAGATGGGGGATTTTGTTTTGCAAAGTGGTGCCTGCAAGTTTGGGGCCAGAGCTGAACTGTTGGGGCCACAGAAGAGAATCTGAGCTCTGCCCCCAGGGGGTGCCCTCCTCACTCTTCCCCTGCGTGGGGCTCAGCCTCCTCTCCAATTAGATGTGTCCTGACACGTAAGGCCTGAAAGATGCCAAAGCATTAGCCTGCCTACTGCCTCTGTGACTGGGCTCTCCCTCCTCTAGGACCAGAGGACAACTGGACTCAGTGGAAAGGGTGGCATTGCTGGCTTTAGTGGGAACTTAGGTGGTAGTGACAATAGCCCTTTTGGTCTCTAGATGCAGCCTTTGGTCTGTTGACACTTACACAGAGGCTGTACAGGGATGTCCAACCTTTTGGCATCTCTGGGTCACACTGGAAGAAGAAGAGTTATCTTGGGCCACACATTAAATACACAAACACTAAGGAAAATTAAAAAAAATCTCATATGTTTTAAGTAAATTTACGATTTTGTGTTGGGCCGCATTCATAGCCATCCTGGGCCACATGTGGCCTGTGGGCCTTGGGCTGGACACCCCCACTAGGCAATCACACACAGTCTGGGAGGGGGCACGATGGGGTAACAGGGCTGGGGTCACCTTCTTCCCTGTCACCTCGAGCCCAGCTGGGCTTAGCTGCAAAGTGCTGGAGGGCTTGTGGCACCAAATGCACCATCCCTGTGACATGAGGGCAGTGACAACAGGGAGCTGGTAAAGGGGCCTCTTTGTTCGGCTCCAATTTTTTTTATCCAAACCGCCCCAGGCTGAGACCCCAAATGCTGTACACAGTGAACTGTGTGCAACCTTGCTGCTTGGCAAAAGGTTGCTGTTCTCCATGCCAAATGTTGACACACTGAATTCAGTATCGACGAGGGACCTTTTAGAAACATTCAGCATAACATAATAGACTAATTCATTAGCACCCCATGGGTCTGACTGAGTAGAAGCTGAAGCTTGGAAAGCATCGCCTTAAGGAATGACAGATGAAAATATCTTCCCCATGATATAACTGTTATTGCTGGGAAGTGGCATTAATTGTGATTGCTTATCTATTAATTTATTATAATTCTTTTTTCACCTCCAGGCTTTTACCTACCCATGACATGTACCGGGGCTCAGCTGGGGCTGATTAACGCCGGGTTATCTGGGAATGGCTCAAAGCTGGCTGGAACAGATAATGGCAGCTGGGGTAATTAAAATGTCTTCTGCGTGGGAGAAGCAAATTTGGAGAATTTTTTAGAGGCGAAGAGTTGGTGACATGGGTTTCCTAAAGGGAAGGAGATAAATGCCAAATGCTACTGCCTTCCTTCCTAATACGGCCACGGCTGACCAATGGGCAGAGGCAGAATCTCCAGGTAGACTCTTTAAGTCAACAGGGCTAGAAGGAGGGTCCTGGAGTTGGAGCTGGAAGCAGGCCATGGGCTGGGGGAGAGGACCCAGGGGACACAGCCAGTCCCTGGTATGTGGGGGCGGCTGGGAGACACCCTGGTAGCTGCCCTCCCCCCGCCAACATACTCCGCGGCGGAACTGTTTGTATTGCAGGGTCTGTGACCCCTGGATAGATCTGTTTTCCTTGCTTCTCAGCGGGGCGTGGGGAGGAAGGGCAGTGGGCTGGAACAGCCAAAGGCAAGACCGGAAGTCAGAAACCAAGGCCTCTATCACTGATCTGCTGTGAGATTCTGGGCAGTCACTCAACCTCTCTGGTCCCAGGCTTTCCCATCAATCAACAGGGAATGCAAACTCTGCTCTGTGAAGAGGAAAATCAGTGATGTGGAGGAAGGGCTTCGGAGCCTGCGAAGTGTGGGCGCTGCTGGGATTTGTGGAGGCTCTGCTGACTCTATTAGTGTCAATCACCAGTCCGGGACCATCACAGCCAGGGGAGGCCAGGCGACTTCTTGCAGACTCTCAGCATGGCAGGTTTTAGCAGAGGGCTTGGAGCTGGACAGCTCCCAGACAAAAGCAATCCTGGCTCTGCCCCTTTCTTGCTGAGCGACCTCTCTGAGCCTCAGTTTCTACTTTTCTGTAAAGCTGGGAGAGCCATACCTTCCTTGGAGAGTTGGATTTGGATGAGATGAGGTATGCTGAGTACACAGAAAACGTAAGCAGGAGTTTATTTAATTAATCGATTTAACTCATACAGAGAATTAAATGCCAAGCACTTTCCTAAGCGTTTTACTAATGTCAACATATTTAATGCTCAGCATAACCATCCTATGGGTAATACTGTTATTGCATAGTTTTACAGATGAGGCGCGGAGAGATGAGGTAACCTGCCTGAGGAAGTGAAGGAATCTCAATTATAATCCAGGCACACAGGCAGGCACCAGAGTGTATGGTCTTACCCGTTGCTGTGACAAAGATGCTGATAATTTCACTGATTACTTACTACTTTGTATTGCAGTCATTCATTCATTCATGCATTTGTGGGCACCGACAATGTCCTGGAGATACAGAGGTGTATCGGATCCAGGCCTTGATCCTTACATGCATAGAAGGAAGCCTACTGGCTGGTGTGCTTGGTGTTGAATCCATCTCTGCACACCCCTTCCCATCCAAGTGCCTAGCTGTGGGCTACTTCCCTCCACGACCTCAGAGAACAGACGGCTGGCTGGCCAGCAGCCATAAGGAATGAGGAAAACAGTCTGTATCTGGATGTCCCGGCCTCTCAAGGCCCCTGTGTCTCAAGGCTCCTGTGTTTATCACAAAGGCGTAGAATTTTCACACGCCACTGCCGTTCCCTCTATTGCCGCTACCCCCTCCCCACCCCTAGACGTAGCATCAAGGCTGGAGGTGGGGTGTAGTCTCTCTTGCCCGATCCGCCACCATCGGGCACGCCCCTGTAACATGAGTAATAAATGGCAGGTCCACATCTGCTGGTCCTCTCGGTGTGTGTGTGGATTTTTTTTTTTTTTTTTTGAGTGTCATGAATATAAGTACAGCTCCTGGCTTAGAGTCCCTGAGTTACACTAGCTCAGTATCTAGGACCTAGAGAGCACTTGAATATGAATAGGCTGTTAGCTAAGTGAGCAAATGAATGACTGAATTAAGGAAATGAAAATTGAGAAGCAGACACTGCTCTTCCCTCCAAGAACTCCAGCTGTGACCCTAGTTGGGCAACGATATTAACATGGAGGGCACTGGGGTGCGGCCTTCTCCAGACTCTTGCCTAGAAGGTTGGGCTAGGGGGTTGGGGGTTCGAATCTGCAGGCCCTGCTGTTCCTCGGCTCCCTGAGAGGACACCCCTTCTGGCCTTGGAGTGAGGCATGAGCCAGGTGGAGATGGCTTTAATTGAATGTTTAGAGCTAAGATCAGGAACAAGGCCTAACCACAGAGAGGGCTTAGCCACAGGCTCTGTGCGGACAGAGTGGGACAGGGGCCATATTCAGGGTGGGTGAATAAGATGTGTGAATTTTGTTCCTGCTGTTTCGAAAGGGAACTCCTAGTGCCCTTTGCTTTCTGTGTGGTGGCCATGTTTGGATTCTGTGAGCCCCATGTACTCAGCTTCCCACCAACAGACCTCAGCTGATTAGCCAAGGAGTGGTCACCTATACCAAAGGGTTTTTGCAATCTGGCTGATGACCCAGCTACCATCCTGGGGACATTTGAAAATGTGGGGTGGCATTTATGGTGGGCAGAACATTCTGTAATAATGAACTATCCAGCCCCAAATGCCTATGTGGTGCCCTGGTGAGAAACACTGACTGGTGCTTGGCCAGTCAGCAATCTGACCAGGGAGAGGTGGGCAAAACTCAGAGGAAGAGGTAGGCGGGCATGGCAGAGGTGGAATGGATGGTCGGCTGGGATGTGATGAGCCCTGGGCAGCTGCGATGTGCTGAAGTTCCTGGGAATGGAGATTTCGATTAAGGAGCAGAGACTAAGAGCAGGGGAAGGAAACGATAGGGAGAGAGGGGGACGGGAGGGAGAGACTGGCTGAGTCTTAGTGCAAAGGGGTGGAACCATCATTCTGTCATGTCCAGAGCTGCTTTGGATATAGGACCACCCTCCGTGTCTGCTGTTGTGGCCTGATGGTTTATTCTCAAACCCCCGAACTCTTAACTAATGACTTGAGGTGATTTGAATAAGTTCTGCTCCTAATGCCCAAAACAGACCAAAGAATCTGAGGCCCAGGGCCATCACAACTACTTATTCCCGTTTTATAGGTAAGAAAACTTAGGCCCAGGGAGTTAAGTAATCTGCCCACGTCATGGAGCAGGGACTTCCATCCTTATCTGTGCCTCCGAGGCTTGCTCTCATCTCCTGTGCTGGAAAGTAGTGTGCAGGGCAGAGGGGCGTGGTCTGCAGGGGACCTCAGCAGTCCCGGCCCATCTTTCTGCTCCTACGGTATCCCCTGGTCCCGCCCGTGTATTTTCCCATCATGGACTCCAGGACTTTGTCGCAGCAACTCAGAGTGGTGAGAACTCAGAGAGCTGAACCAGCAGGAAACAGGTGTGCGTAGAAAGTGCTGAGCTACTGACACAGGGTTGACTGGGACCCCTAACAGCCAGAAGTTGGTCTCAGCCCTCTAGGAGACCAGGGTGGAATGGACAGGGCTGCAGTGCCAGGGACAGGGCTCTGGGCTCCCGGAATGTGCCCCACCCCAGCCTTGCTCCTCTGCCCTCCCCGCAACTCCAAACGGGTGGAATATTGGGGACCTGGTAGCTTCATCCTCCAGTGTCCAATGACTTTCCAGGATATAGTATGGCTGGGAGAGGCCAGCTTGGGTGGGCAGAAATCCAGAAGGGACTAGGGAAAGAAGGTGTCTGGTCTTGGTCACCAGCTTCTGGGATCCCTTTCTCCTTACATGCCCCCCTGGCAGGTCCCCAGTCTGAGCCCTGGATCAGGAGAATGTGCAATGTGGCTCCTGAATCCTGCTGTAGGTATGGGGTGCAGTGGGTGGGGGGTGGGGGGAGGGTGCCAAGCAGTGGTATGCTGGTAAATGCTTAATAATCAGCTCTCAGGGGAGAAGGGGTAAAACCTCTAATTTGTAGTTTTTGCCAACTTCTGTAGTATGAATACACCCATGGTGGCCAATTTCAAGCCATCTTTGTGATGTTATTGAACGTGGAGTTGGGAAGAGATGAACAGAGTTGGCTCCCACAGTCTGCCAGAGCAAGCCAGCTCCAGCATGCCACTGAAGAGCTGACCTGCCTCTTAGCCTTTGCTTATGCTGTTCCCTCTATGTGGCACATTTGTTCACTTTTTACTTGGTGAGCTTCTACCGATCCTCTAAGGCCCAGGCCCAGTTCAAGCATCTGCTTTCTGATAAAGCCTGCCTCAAAGTTTCCACCTTCCACTAGGCCCTCAGCATCTGGCCTCTCCTTCCACTCTGGCCCACGGCCATCTGTCCAGGCCCATGATGGCACAAGCCTGCTGTATAAGCTGGACATAGAGATGCAAACTGGACAGGATGGGAGCTCCTTGAGGGCAGGGCCTCAGTGCCAGTTATCTTGAGACACTCAGCTGGGCACAGGGCTTGGAAAGGAGTGTCAGCTGGGCTCTGGGTGAAGGAAGGAGCGCAGTCAGAGCAGAGTTGCAGCAGCAAGGCTGACGCAGACTGTGGGAGCTCGTTTCAGCAACAGGGTGGTTGGCAATGCTGTCACTTGGGGTGGGAAGAGTCCACCCCAAGCCCCAATGAGGTCAGAAGGCACCTGGATGCAAGGCAGGGAGTCTGGGTGTTGGTGCTCCTTTGGCACAGGGATCTCTTTGTTCTGCTGATCTCAGACCACAGCTAATTATCCTAATGGGTTTAAATGGCCCTAAATGTTCTCAGAGTTTGGACAGGACCCATCTGGAGCCTGCAGGTGGGCTGGCCCGGCTGACAGTGAGTGGGCA
This sequence comes from Mormoops blainvillei, assembly GCA_004026545.1. Taxonomy (NCBI): domain Eukaryota; kingdom Metazoa; phylum Chordata; class Mammalia; order Chiroptera; family Mormoopidae; genus Mormoops; species Mormoops blainvillei. Next base: position 96,541 of record PVJD01002817.1, on the reverse strand, counting down.
GACTCTGACATGGATATTATAGGAATCCAAACTGGCCATTCTCATTGTTGTGAGAGGCCTGAGACATGTGTGGGCTCGGAGCCAAGGGTCAGCATAATGAGGGCTAATGCTTCTATAGCTCTTGCATGAACGAGAAACTGCCTTCAGCATTTACTTTATTCACTCATTGGGTCCTCACAACCATCCTAGGAGGCAGAAGCCATTACTAGGCCCATTTTGCAGAGGAAGAAATTGAGGCAGGGAGGTTAAATGACTTCCCCAAGGACTCACGGCCAGGAAGCAGAGGGGCTTCTGTTCGCACTGGTAGGTTCCAGAGTCCCTGCCCTTAGTCACACATAATGCCACTTCTCCAAGTGGCGGACCACTAAGACATCTTTGTGTCCTGACTTGAGGCCACACCTACAGCCTTAGGAAGGCAGGTCCAGTCTGGATCTCCTCTAGCTGCAGCACCTGTCCCCACTAGGCCGACTTTGTTCCAAGGGAGTCCCAGCTCCAGCCCCAGCCCCCACCCAGGGCCCGGAGGTACGTTACCAGAGTGGTGAATATGAAGTGGTAGTACTCGGTCATCATGCCCATGGCCATGGCCTGCGGGAGAGCAGAGTGTCAACCACCTGCAGGGACATCCGAGCAGCCCCCTCCCCCTGGCCACCCCAGGGCGAGGACTGGGTGGCTGGACAGACTGACAGTGGGTTGAGGGAGGCTGGCCACTTGGAATGGGATATTCTTTGAGACCCCCTCCAAACCGTGACCGTGACTGGTTGGCGGACAGCAGTGGATTTCACACCGGAGCGAGCAGTACAATCACTTGGGACAGATTAAAATGCAGACTCTTGGGCCACACACACTCTCCGAAGATTCCGAATTCCACAGGGTTGGGCAGGGCTGGGCAGAGCCTGGTTGCCCATCTTTTTAAGTAAGCAACTGTGGGTCTGGGGCACAATCCAAGATACCCTTACCCACTGGGCTCAGTGTCCCAGTTCTGAAGAAGGGGGTTCAGGTGCCCCACCGGGCCCAGGAGGAGGGTCTCCCTCCGCCTCAGCCTCCCAGTGAGGGCTGACCATGAAGCAGGCCAGGTGACTGCAGTGGAGTTACTGCATACCACCATGAAGCCTACATTATATACATTTTATGTATTAGAAGTCTATATAATAACTAATGACTATATGCATTTTCTACAGGTTTCTTCAGACGGCTGGGCCCACAAAGTGCTCTGAAGGAAAAATGTCACTGGGTCAAGTGCAGTTAGAAAATGCCCCACATTTGCTCCCCCTCGTGGAGATTGACAACCCGCATCTACAGGTTAAAGGCTCAGAGAAGTCCTCGCTTGGCAGACACACTTACCTTTGTTTAGTTCAGTGTTTAGCTGAGCCTGGAATCTTCATTGTAAATTATGTTTTCAAGTCAGACAGGCCTGGGAGTAAATTCTGACATGCAGGGTGGATGACCCAGGGCCCATTACTGTCCCCTGAGCCTCAGTTTCTTCATCTGTTAACTGGGCACAATAACCGACCCCACTTTCCGGGATGGCAGTAAATGAGGAGCTAAGTGTACCTTGCTCAGACTCCTTAGTAAACTAAAGTTGTAACTGTCACCATTATTGTTACACACACTGGGAAGAGAAGGGATGCTCTGGACACAGTTGGCCAGGAGAGTGGGGGTTAAGGGATTACTGGGGAGTGGCGTCTCCTTGCCGGCCACTTTAAAGCTACCCCACACTCAGTGTTGACAGTGCATCAGCACCGGGATAAATTCTTTTCTTGCCTCATCTCCCTGCATCCTCCATAACCGTGTGTGGTAGGGACCACTCACTCCATCCACAGAGGAGGGGATGGCTCTGGGGCCACTTGCTCTTGGCAAAAGGAGGATTCAAAATCTCCAATGAGCTTTATAATCACCAGGTGAAGGAAGCTGGCATGGGGCTTCCTCAGGGGAAGACAGAGGTTGCCATTCTCTTGGGCACCTTTTGTGGGCCCATGTGAAGGATGGGACTTGAGCTCTCCCACCTGGGCCTTGAACCACTCCCAGCCCTCACGCAGCACCTCTTCCACTGTGCTCCATGTCCCCTCTCTGCCACCCGCCTCTTGAGGTGTCATGTGTCAGAACTCCCCAGAATACCTCCTCCAGTCGCCAGGGGTGCTTTCTGGGGCCACTTCCTTGCCTTTTGGCTCCCAGCTGCATGTTTTGGTTTCTTGTGGCACCCTTGGGGGGCATTGTGGGAAGTTTGCCTGTTTCTCCCTCAGGGGGCTGGCAGAGCTCAGCTCTCGTTCCCAGCATGTCACACTGGGTCGTGTCAAGACCAGGTCCCCAGCCAGGACTGGGAGCCATTCTCCTCCCCGACTTTCACTGCAGAGCCAAGCAGGTGGTGCAAGGAACCTCTACAAACCTCCTACTTATGGGAGAGTAACACCAAGTGCTATGGGGATTAGTCTCTGCAAGAGGCAGTGAGGTGTTCTGGGGGCTGTTCCCAAGACCCCCAGGCTGCTCTGTGTCTCCTGAGGTGTCCTGTCCCATGTGGCTTCAGGCCCCTCTCTGCAGCCCCTGCCTTCCACCTGGACAGAGGTGGCACAGAAAGCAGCATTTACTCAGCACCCTTCATGTGCCAAGCCTGACTGTGGCCATTCATCCATCATCTTGTTCTATCCTCACACCAACTCGGACTGTGTAAAGACCAGTGTATCGATTTTGCTGCTGGTGAGACAGAGGCTCAGAAATGCAAAGTGAGCACCCACGGTCATACAGCCAGGAAGAGGCAGTTTAGGGGGCAAACTGAGATCTGGCTGATATCACACTTGTATTTGGGGAAGTGGAGGTAGGGAAGGGGGCAGGGAGGTTCTAAGCATCCATCCCACTGGTCAGCGCTCACGCACCTGCTTAAGGATCTGGGCAGCCATAGTGTGGCTGCAGTCGAAGATAATGCGGAATTCCCGGCCTCGCTTCATCTCCTTGAGCAGGGGGCGCGAGTCGTCAGAATCGAGGGGCAGCTGGCGGATCTTCAGGCGGATGTTGTATCTTGATGGGGCCATGATGAGCTCCTGCAGTCGGATGAGCCCTGAGAGGCCCCGGGGCACAAAAGATGTGTGTACACATATGTATACACAGTAATAAGCATGGCGGACTCATGCACACATACACATCTGTGGCCACAGGTCTGCAGACACGGAATTGTGGCCCACAGCGATATGTGCACATGCATGGGCACAGCCACACATGTCCAGACATGGACATGTGTGCACATACAAACATATGTTTGCATGCATGTTGATAGAGACAGAGCATGTGCTTGGGCAGATAAATATATGTGTATATATGTAGGTAGATGCGTGTGCACACAGGTACAGTACACACACATGTAGATTCAAAAATAGACATAGACAGAGAGCAAACCCTCACTGACTACACTGGCCTGACCCTCTCCAATCCAGAATGGGTGTAGAGACTTACGGAGCCTGAACCAGAATCCACCCCCTTCTTCATCCCCTGCCCCCTGCAACATTGTGAGGCATGGGACACAATCTTCCCAAACACCGTTAGCAACCTGCTTCCAGGACGTGGCACAAGTGGCGGCTCCACACTCAACTGTACTGAAGGGTGGACTGGGTAAGTCCAGGTCGTATCTGTGCCCAGCGCCTGCCGCCACCCCACCCCATCCCCAAGGCAGACTGCTGAGTAAACCTAACCCATTCTTCCAGTTCAGTGCAACCATCTCCTCAATGAACTGCTGTTCAGTCCAGACAAGATCTCGCCCTCCCCCAAGTTGGTGGTCTTCTTCCTTAGCGCCAGCCTCCCCTGGCCTCATCTCACTCCCCTGGTCCTGTCCCAAACTCCTTAACATGAGGGGCTGCTAGCACAAGGCCTGGAACTTAAGTGGTGCTCACCACAAATTTCCATAATTGGATTGACTTACTGGTTTTTTTCCTCCCCACACTGAAAAATCCATCCTCCACCTTAGCATTTTGCAAAACCACTTAATCTGGGGACTTCCAGGGAAAACTAAATGTCACTTCCTAGAGACAAATGGCTTGCATAGGTCTAATTAAGTTCATTTCCGTCCCTACTTCAAGGTTCATTCTTGCTGATGCCTCTCTGCTGAGCCTGGAAGCAAGCCTGCTGGCTGCTCTCTACCCCCAACCCCGCTGCAGGGAGAGGATATGCCAGCTCAAAGCCAGGGGCCCAAGAAGCAGGTCCTTACCCACCTCCCCTGCCGCCACCACCTACCAGATCCCTTGCTCATACTCAGGGCTCAGTGTCTGAGTCCCGGCTGCACTGCGCATTCAGCCATGCTCCACTCCCCAGTAACAACATGCTGATTCCCTTTGGGGAACAGCCTTCCTCCTCTCTGGGTCCCTAGGACCAGGAAGGATCCCAAGGCACAGCATGTGACCCCAGAATGACCAATCAGGCCTATGCATGGGCTTAGAGATGGATATGTGACACCAGCTGGTCCTCTCAGAGTGGATTCCAGAAATGTGCGAGAGTAAATGGTAAGATGTATCCCCTTTTCCATTTAACTTCAAATAAGGAGTAAACCTGGGAGTTACCACATAGGACCTGAGAAAGATTCCAGCAGGGCAGAAATCAGAGAGGCCAAACACAGAGAAAATAAGTTCTGATGATACCCGTTTGAGCCTCTGGATCAAACATACTTGAAGGTGAATTTACTCCTGAACTTTCCAGTTAAGGCAGCCAACAAATTTAGTCCCTTTTTTTTTTTCCTTAAACTAGCTTGTGCTGGATTAAAGTTTGCAATCAACTGTTCCAGTGTCCCCTGTCTGGACAGAGTCCCCTACCCTCTCAGTGCCCTCCCCCCCACCAAGACAGTCCACCTCAGAAGCCTTCCAACAGAGAGCCCCCATTTCCAAAGCTATTTCAGGTGCTTGGGTCTGTTCAGCCTCTCATTCCCATTCCTGAGGGCTGGATGTCAGGAAAGCCATTTGGTTGGTGTCCTTTGTTTCTCTGTGCTAGGGAGGACAGAACTCTAACCCTGGGATCTAAGACCCCCAGAGAGCTCCCAAACAAGCTTTGCCATGGCTGTGGGCATCAAGAAGCCCCTGCCCCCTGGGAGGTCTCAGATCCAGGGGGCTGGGTTGGGAGAGGGCTCTGGAGTCCTGAGTGGCTACATCAATAGGGGCCCCGGGCCTCCTAACACCAAACTTAATGGGGAAGAGGACAAGGATCTCAGTGGACCCTCGCAGAGGAGGGAGGGGTCACAAGCTCCCCCCACCCAGCCTTATCCCCCCAAACTAATCTCAGAGATTCCTAGTATGGATAACTGATGATGCCCACTTACACCTGTTACACCGCAAAGCCCTGAATGTACCCTTTGCTCCCACTTGCTCAGTTTTCAGACTCATGCACAGCATCAGTAGGCGCATGGGCTTTGGGGATTCAGGACATGAGGACAGGGACAGCCTGGATGCTGGAGCAGAGGCCACCAGAGTCTTCCTGTCAACCAAGTGTACTGCCCCGTGTAATGTATGGTGACCCACATTCTCCAGCAGCAAATGTCAGACCTCCTTCCCATCGGTGTGTTCCCAAAGGAGACCAGAGGCCCGTCTTGGCCAACCCCAACAGGAGACGAGGCTCTTTTGTTTGCCCGAGATGAGCTTTCCTTCCTGGCCGCTTCCCTAATCAATCTCTCTCAAAATATCTGCAGTGAATCATGTTGTTGGAATCACGCTTTTCACTTACAAAGCACTTCCGCATTCATTACCCGACTTCACCATCTCCCTGTCCTAGAAAGCATGCAGATGAGGGACTTCTGTTCCAATGTTACAGAGAAAGGAACTGAGGCCCAGGGAGGGTTTTAGTGACCCTCTCAAGGTTTCGCAGCATGGTAGCAATGGGGTCAAGATCAGAGATCCAATCTCCGGGCTCCTAGACCAAGTTATCAGGACATAAACCCATCATAAATCAAGTAGTATCTGTGCTGCAAAAACATAACTGATGTACTTCCTTCTAACATGCTAAGAGAACCATGATTTTGTCTGGGTGGCAATGTGCCAGTCACACGGAATAACTCAAGATTGGGAGGAGCCAGTCAGCGGCAATCCCCTTCCCATTTGACTGGGCTCTGGGTGGCAGGTGTGCTCACTGAGCTGCACTGGGTGGTTTGCTGGGAGGCTCTGAGACAGTTTTCCTCCCTGATAAGAGGCATGCATCACATGAAGAAAAATCCCTTCAGCTCTTACCATACCTGAATCCTCTCTCCCAGCCAGGTTGTCCTCTGGATATGACGGCCATGCACAGGCAGCCCTCCTCATTCTCGCCCATGCCACTCCCTCCTCTGGTGAGGCCCTCCTGCCTCCTCTCCCTGTCTGTCCATCCTCAAGGCCCAGCTCATTCACATTTCTGCCCTTTTGTAAATCAGTCCAGGCTAGCCAAGTCCACAGAACTTCCTCTCCCCAAGCACCTCAAGCCCTGACTTCATGTATCTGTCACTCAATGCCTAGCTCTGATGGCCTGGAATGACCAGCGACCTCTGGGTGGACACCTGCTGCCCCATGACATGATTAACTTTTCAAAATAAGATGGTATAACTACCTCATTTCTTCTCTCTTGCCAGCGTCCAACACAGTCTTTCCTAATAAAATTTAATTATCGTTTATTTCAACTTGATTTTCAGTTTGATTCAATTCACTTCAGTTCAACAAACCTTTATAAACATCTGCATCGTACTGGGCCCTGTGCTAAACCCTGGAGGCAGAGAAAGCTCATGGTCTGGGAGCAGACACGGGCTCAAAGACAATCATTCATAGTGGTGTGTTACAGCCAATAAATCTGCAGGGTGGCAGAAACACTGGAGGTGACCCGGAGCTGGGCAGGAGTGCCCCTCAATGGCAAATACCTTGGGCAGAGGGCACTGAGAGGGGCGGGGGTTCCTGCCCTCCAGGATTTTCTGTTTGATGCTTTGGGTATAGCAGGACCGCAACAGATGCTGGAAGAATCCTGATCTCAATCAACAACTCCAGAGTGTCTTTTCTGAGGGTTTCTCCTCCTGGGATTCCCACTCCGCATTAGGAGGCAATCGAGCTGACACTGAATCACAGGCAGCTGAGAGCTGGAAGGCTCTTTCCAGGCTGGGTGCTGGAGCTCTTGACTTGATGCATGGGCAGCGCAGGGCCTGATGGGTTAAGTGACTTGCCAAGGTCACTTTCTCTTAAGAGATAGGGCTAAGAAACGTCTTGGGACTCTAGTCGTTGGAAGGGAAAAGGAGAGGAAACAGCTCCGTGCTGCCCAGCTAGTAAGCGTCAGAGCTGGCACCCACGTACTGTGGATCTGAGTTCAAAGGCTGTGCTCAGAGCCAGCAGGGCTGGACGTGTTTGCTGCAGATGGAAACGTGTGAATGTAAGAGCAGGTGTGGGCCTGGCTGTGCAGGTGTGGGCACAGGTGCTGGGAGCGGGGTGAGTGTGCTGAGTATGGATTTGGGCATGCTGCTGGGGTGGAGGTGGGTGGGTGGGGAAGGCATGAGGCAGGTGTGAGTGTGGCTGGGATGCACAGGGCTGTGAGTGAGTGCAGGGACAAGTGTCCATATGACTGAGTAAAGCTTGAGTGTGACAGAAAACCTTTATTCCAGGAGCAGCTGAGTTGGGCAAGTAGTCAAGAGCCCGATCCTGGGTTTCTCCCCACCTTGCACGCTCCCCCCAGCCTCGTCAGGCCTGGCCACCCACCTGTACTGTCATCATAGACCACAGTGGCTGACCGCCACTTGAGGTACTGAACCAGGTCAAGGATGGCGTGGCTGAGAGAGGCGTAGTCAGGGTAGAGGTTCACGTAGAAGGTGTCCTTGTTGTCCAGTGGGTGGTGCTTCCAGCGCAGCTGGATGTGGGGAACCTCCAGGGCATTGCAGATCGACTGGACAGCGTTGGTGCAGGACCCCTGGGATGGTCCGAAGATTGCCACCACGCCCAGTGCCAGCTGGTCACAGGCTGCATCAGAGGGAGGGAAGGAAGGGGCAGAGGTCAGTGCTGGGTCTTGTCAGGCAACTGGGGTTGGGGTAATTGAAGGCAATGATTTTGGTGATCCCATAAACACATGGAAAAAAACAGCACCTGGAACCCTCTGAGGGTAGATGACTGACAATCTCTCTGAATCTGTTTCCTCATCTGGAAACCAGGGTCGTAATAGTCTCTGCCTCGAGGGATCATAGGAAGTTGAACAAGATAATGCATATAAGACCCTCGGCACGGTGCTCATGAAACAGACATGATGGTTACTTTTGACGTAGTTGTCATTGTGATTAGTGTCGTCAGCTCTATACCATGCCCTGTTCTAGGTGGGAACTTGAGAGACAAATAGAAATAAAATACCTACTTGCTGGTGACTTTTAAACTTAAACCTCCAGCCCTGATCTTTTCCTAAAATCCAACTTGTACTTCTCACCTCTCACTGGACACTGCCACTTGGATGTCTAAGATGCATCTCAGACCTAATGAGTCCAAAATGTAACTCCCTCTTCTCCTTCCAGCATCTACCATCTTGGTAGATGGCCGCTCCACTGTCCAGCCCAGTGCTTTATGACAAAAACCCAGGTTCTGTCTTGACTCCCCTTGTGCTCTCATACCCTACACCTCAATCCAACATTAACTCCTGTTGCTTCCCCTTTGAAATATGTCAGAGTCTGACCCCTTCTAGCCACTCCTACCCTGGTCCAGGTCACCATCCTCTTTCGCTTGGATTCCTGCAGAAGGCTTCCAGCGTCCTCAGCAACGCTCTCTACCATCTATTCTGCCCTCAGCACTGGAGAGAACCTTGCACGACCTAATCAGGTTGCCTCACTCCTTTGTTCCAAGGGCTGCCATTCTACTCAGCATAAAAGCCAAAGTCCTTAACAGTGACCATCAAGGCCCTACTTGTTGCAGTTCCTCCCCACCCCTGTCCCCAATGTCACTACCCACGTTACTTTTCTGACTTCCTCTCCCATCATTCTCTCCTTTTCTCATAGCATCAAGCCCCACTGGCTTCCGTGTTGTTCCTCACACACTTGCTGTCCCTTTTGGCTGGACTGTTCCCCCCTCAGATCCACATGACTTCCTCCCTGCCTTCTTTCAGGTATCCATGTCAGTGTGTCTTAATAGTAAGACATCACTGTCCAACCTATAATAGCAATCCCTATCCAGCCACACTTCCTCAACCCCATACTCTGCTTTATTTCTTTATTAAAGGACCACCCGAAGTCTTGTTTATTTGTTGACTTCTCCTCCCACTTGAACATAAGCTCCAAGGAGGCAAGGGCTTGCTATATGTTGTTTACTGCTGTTCCCACAGTGCTTGAAACAGTACCTGGTCTGAGTAGGTGCTTAATCAACATCTGTTGAGTGAACAAATGTTGACTCCTTGACTTCAAACAGTTCACATTCTTGGGGGAGGCCCAAGGGCTCAGGCAGATCAGAGAGTAGATGCTTCTGGGAAATTCAAACATCAGTGGGCACAGCACAGCATGAAATGAGCAAACCCAGGGCAGCTGGGGCTCAGGCAGGGACTGCGCTTGAAAGATCCATAAAACGAACCTCTCAGGGGCATCAGGGGAAGGGTTCCCCAGGAGCTACTGTCCTTTCCTCTGGAAACTGTCTCTACTTTTCCTTTGGGTTCCACTGCTTTTTCCATTCCCAACCCATGAGAGGAGTGGGAGTGACTAAGACCCTACACTATAGCCATTGGTTTAGAGGATGGTCATATGACCAGTCAGAGCCAATGGAATGCCATGCGACCTCTGGCACTGAGAAGGGGGCACATTCCCTCTGAGACTGGATCTGGAAGGAGGCAAGATCTGGAGGTACAGTAGCCACCTTGTACACACAAAGAAAGAGTGGTGCTTGTCTTTGAGTGGAGTCAGTATGGAGGTGAGCAGAGCCAAGAGGGAGAAAGAAATATGAGCCCTTGATCAGGAGGAACCCTGGATTTGGGTTACAAGAGCCAATATATTCTCTTTTTGCTTAAGCAAGTTACGGTTTGGTTTTCTGTCACTTGCAGCCAGAAAAGCCCTACCTGAAGAGCATCAGCAAACTCACCAGTCTGTGGTCATGAGAATGAACTACATGCACATGTATGAACATAGGATGCATGTAGGTAGGAGAAGGAAAGAGAGAGCACCTAGGCATGGATACCTAATGGATTCAGATGCATCCTGGCTGCCTCAGGGGTCTCTGGGAATGACTTACTGGGCTTAGGTCCACCCCTAAGACTTGCAGGGCCCAGGGCCAGAATACAAATGGAGGCCCATTACTGTATGGCTAAATAGTTAAATGGTATAAGCTAACAAACTGTTATATAAAACATGCCCTGCTCCCCCTACCTTGACAATATATCTTCACAACAACCTGGAAAGTCAGGATATAAAAACCTGGAAAGCGAGGATGGAGACCTCTCATAAGCAGTGATATGGGGAGGGGGGATGGCACCAACCCCTACCCCGTTCCCTTTGCTTCGACCACTGGCTCCACCTTGTGTCATAAGGGGCCTTGCACTCTCCGTGGGGCCGTCCTGCCCTTACATCTGAGCTTCATCCACACCTCTGCAAACACCTGCCCCTTGGTCACGCTTAGCTGGGAGGGCCTGCGAATGTGACTACGGCAGCATGGCTTCTTCTCTGTAGGACGGCCTGGGAAGAGGCTCGTGCAGGGCCATTGGGCAGGAAATTCAGGGTTCCAGATATTTGTAGCAAAGACTAGAGGGGCAGGAACAGGGTCCTAATGGGCAAGTCCCCTTGGTTCCACTGACCCCTTGTTCTGGGAGGTGCTGTTGACCAGAAGAGGGCAAAGGCAGTATCTCCAAAGCACGGGCCCTGGGAAAGGGGCCCTCTTGCCCGGGCTCAGGGTGGTACTGATGTATCCAAGGATACAGGGTGGTTTTGAGTCAATAAAATGTGTGGTCTTCGAGTATTTTTCCTCTCCACAGGTGTATATTCCTTCCCCTCTTACTGCTTCCTGGGAATAGGAGATATTATAGAAAGTGTTTATTTTTCCTGAAGTTTGTACTTCCCCTGAAAACACCAGAGAATGCCATTCATGGTGTAAGTGAAAGATACCTCATTCTGTGGGGGTGGGGGGAGGTGCTAGTTACTGTTATGGATCTGCTGGAACCACCTGGAACATGGGACAGGATGGTCATGTACGGGAAGCCTCAGGGTCAATACAGACAGCATTTCCTGGGTCACCAGGATTCCTTGTGGCCAATGCCAAATGCAGGAAAGGATGCAGAGGGGGGCACATGGTGCCTTCCCGGTGCTCCTACAGTTGTGGGACTGGAGGCCAAGTCAGGGAAGTGCTGTTTTGTCCCTGTTATCATCACCCTAGAATCAATATGCATGGGCAACACTCTGTGTGACTGTGTGTGAGAGACAAACCTCAGTGGTAATAAATGCTCCAAAAATAGGCACCCTGCGTGTGTTGGTAAATTGTCCAACTTAGGGACAGTTCTTTCCGGTGCCTTTGTCCTGAGGAAGCCAGTCCCTGACCTGTCCTCTCTCTGCCCGTTCATGCTGTTCTTCTGCTGTCTGGGTGTGTGGGTATCTGCTCTCACACCACTCTGTCCTCTTAAGAGCAGGTGCTGCCCTCATGGAAGAGACCATGTGTGAGTCACTTTGTAGTCATGGAGAAGGGGTACAAACATGAAGGAGATGGGGACAGTAAGTGACAGCTGTCCAGGGCTGGTCACTTCTTCTTGTCCAAACTAGAAGTCATGGGAACCTGATAAACTCTGCAGGTTTCTCTAATGATCTGCCTCCTCCCTTTGTTTTAAACCTTCTTGAAGTCCTCTGATATCCTTAGTTTCCATCCCATCACCTCATCTCTATTCTTTCTCTTTTCCCTCTAGGACCTTCCGATTGATGACTTAATCAAATGACTTGTGTGTCTCATTTCTTCTTACTACCATCTCCAAGAGTCTGTGTTTTGGATTTTCCACTTTGATCTAGGTCTTGAAGCACCCTACCCAGCTCAGCCTTTTAGATCACGGCCCCCTGCGGGCCCGAGGTCTGGGTATCCCTGTTTGACTGAGGCAGGGGAGAGTGGACCAACCACAAATTATGGCGATGTGGAGGACTGTCAGAGTGCTCTCGAAGGGAGAGATTTAGATTTTGACATTGATCATAGTGAATACGGTAAAGGAAATTACAACGATCGGCGACACAGCAAAGACCATGTTGTGGGGCCACAGATGATCCCGGTGGTGCCGCTACTGAGGGTGGAACTGATGATAATGTTGATGTTGCAAAAGAGTGGTGGGATAATGATGACAAGACTGATGATGATAAATATGCCAATGCCATGACAGTGACTGTGACAGTGATGGTAGAAATAATGATGATGGTGCAAAAGTTAAGGAGGGAGGAGGCGATGACAATTTTGATGGTGTTGATAAGACTGGTGATGAAGAACACTCAATGCTACGACTGCAGCAGTGATGAGGATGGTAGAGATGACGGTGACAATGTGAGTCACGACGAGGCTGGTGATGATGAAGGTGTTGTCATGGCAGTGACAGTGATGATGACAGCAGGGGTGGTTGGTGACAGTGGCGTTGATATGATGATGAGGACCACACTGGGTTTCATTCTGCTGGAGAGGCAGTGATTAGATCTCACTGTTGGGTGGTAGGAGGTGTCGGTCCTGCCTTTCACCTGTTTCTCCTCCTCGACCTCTCTTCACACCCCTATTTCTATCCCTACCATGTTACTTCTACCCTCTAATAATCTTCCAGTCTGGAAGAACACTGTTTTCCCAGTGGGATCAGGGCAGGGGTTAGAGCGGCAGCAGCAGCTTTATCTCCAGATGTTTCCAGGGCAGCAGCCAACCCTTGTTCTGGCAGCCCTGAGCATACACTGCAGTAATTACATTATTTGTGGCTTCAATTTTAAATCCATTTTCTGGTCATTTTACAGTAACTCGGTGGTTCACAATCATCGCAGGAGTCCACAGCCTGAATGCAGTCCCCCCACCCCCTTTCCATGGCAATTGTAGTAATGGCAAAAATTATCCCCATCAGTTTGTGTCTTAAAAGGAATTGAGCAGCCTAGAGAATAAGTGAAAGCAGAGGAGCCTGGGGGGTGCTGGGTCGATTCCAGGCCGGCTCTGGTCAGGCCTGGAAGAAAACACAGACACTCTCTGGGTTGCTGGCTCAGGCACTGCCTGGCAGGCACTTCTCTTTTAATTTTCCACAAAACATTTAAAAATAAAGACAATAAGTGAAAGTCCCTTTCAATGGTGAAAGGCCTCCTGGGTCTCTATGGAGGGAAGAACTAGTTCAACCAGAGCTGGCAGGGCAGGTGGTGCCAGGCTCTGTGCCTCTGCATCCCCCTACCCGACAGGGCCCCAAGATGGCTGGATCCAGCTGGTGTGGAAGGGACCAGTGACGGGCACCTCTGCCTAGAGGAAATGAATTATTATTGGGTTAATTGGAATTAGGGCCACGTTCACCCCCCTGGAAGAGGCCTAATGATGTGCCTGAGAATATAAAAACCAAAGATCAAAAGAGAAATAAAGATCACAGAATACGGGGTTCCCCAAGGGAAGGAGGGTGCCCAACGGGGAGCATGATCAAATAGCAGACATGCCTCCAGGGTCAGACAGTGGTGTTTCCAACCACAGCATGGTTCTGTCTTTGGTATGTTATCAGAAGGACATTAAGGGAGAGTGATAGCAGAGAGGAGTTACTTATTTCTTTTTAATTGAGATATAACACAATATAATAAAGTGTATTCATTTTAAACACAGGCTTTTGTGAACTTTTATATAGAACTGTACTCATGTAACTACTACTTGGATCAAATATAGCACATTTCCAGCACCTAAGAAGGTTTTTCTCTGCCCCTTTCCACTAATCCTAACTCTTTCCCGCAGAGGTAACCATTGTTTATTCACTCAACATTACGTCTGTGAAGTTCATTTGCAATATTGAGTATAGCAAGAGTTTGTTCTTTTTTTTAATTGCTGATTTGAATTCCATTGTGTAACTATACCCCAATCTATCCATTCTCCTGCTGATGGACTCTTAATTTATTTCCAACTTTTGGTTATTATCAATAAAGTGGCTAGGAACACCCTCACAGGCATACATGTAACTTTAGCAGATACTTCCACACAGTTCTCCTGAGAAGCTGAATCAACCTTCAATCCCACCAGCCTGTTGCAGGAAAAAATTAACCTCAACTGTTACTTTCCACCGTACATAGAAAATTGATTTGAGATAGATCATCGAGCTCACAGTGAAAGACAACACGAGAGCTTCTAGAAGAGAACATTGGAGCATATCTTCATCATCTTAGGATAGAAAAAAACAGAACACAGAAGGCATTAACTGTAATGAAAATGTGAGTAAACTGGACTTCCTTAAATTAAGAACTTTGCTCCTCAAAAGATATTACTAAGAGAGTGAAAAGCAAACTCATCTGTAATAGATGTACGTAATGCAAATGTACATATAACCAAGGGCTCTTATCCAGAATTTATAAAAGACTCCTACAAATCAATAAGACAATGACAAGCAACTCAATTTTTAAAAGTGGTTGAAAGGCTCAAAAAGCACTCCAGGAAAGAGAAGATTCAAATGATCTACTAGCATATGAAAAGATACCCAACAACTCTGGTCATCAGGGAAATGCAAAGTGATGCCGCAATGAGATGGCTACTCAATGGCCCAAATTAAAATAAAACTGATTTTACCAAGAGTTAGTAAAGATGTGGAGCCCCAGCAAGTGCCACCCACTGCTGCAGGAGTGCAAGTCAGTGTGGCAACTTGGGAAAACCATTTGGCTGGGTATATGCACATCCTATGACCTCACACTTCCAATTCTATGTACACACCCAACAAAAAATGGGCATGCGTGTGCACCAAAAGATATCTACGAGAATGTTCACAGCAGGGCTATTCTATGGCCCCAAATGGAAATAAGTCAAATGTCTGAGAGTTATTTCTGTTTTGAAAAACTGCAGTATATTTGTGTAATGAAAGATTTGCAACAAGAAAAATAGGTTACTGTTTTATTCAACAGCAGATGAATCTCACAGATATGTCATAAGGGGAAAGAAACAAGACTCAAAAAAGTGTACCCTGGTATTCCATTTATGTAAAGTTCAAATACAGGCAAAAGTAGTGCCTGGCACCAGCAGTCAGAACAATGGTGCTATAGTATGGCCTTGAAAAGGCAAAGGGCAGAGGAGATGGACAGTAATCACAGGATTTCACAAACACACACACACACACACACACAGACTCAGAATTGTGAAAGAAAAGCCCAGTGTTATAAAATGGAAGCTGGGAGACCTGACCTTATCTAGGGGCTTGGGGAGGGCTGCCCTGAGGACCAGAAGTTTGAGGGAAGGGTGAATTAGTGAGACAAAGGGCAGGGCAGAGGTGTGATTTATAAGAGAAAGAGAACTACAAACAGAGGCCATAGCCTGTGCAAAATCCCTGAGGTGAGAGTACAACAAGGAATAAAAACTTTATACTACTCTGACTAAATGTTAAATCCAGCTTGTTACTCTAACCTGATTTTTCTTTTGCAATGAGAGCTTGCATGATAAAAGGTTTTTGTGTTTTTTTTTTTGTTTTTCTTTTAGTATACTTTACAGGAATCAGCAGTTTCAGTCCCTGTGTGAACCTACGAAGCAGCCTGACCTCAAGACCCCAGGAATTCAGCTGATAAGAAACCAGATGGCCAACTCAAGCATGCTGACCATAAAGATCCACATCAAGGCCTATGGGAAGATGTCCTGCATATCTACAGCCCTCTCCCCCTGATTTCTTTGTTCTGCTTTCTCTCTCCTTCCTGACAAAAATCCCTGCTTGCACTGATGTTAAGATGGGCTTTGGAACAAAAGTCCCGGATCTTCTTAGGTGGCCAGCACTTGAATAAACCTCTTTCCTTTTCACCAGCACTTGTCTCATGAGTTTGGCTTTTGTTGTGGCAGGGAGGCGAACTTCGGTTCAATTACCGGAGGAAGCCTAGGACCCTGTGGATGGCAGGTATGGCTAGAACCTAGAGGCTGAGTGAACAAGTAGCACAGATATGGCTGGAAGGTCATGTTGGAGCTACACTGGACATGCCCTTGTGAACTCTAAGGATAATTTAGGGAAAAAAGATGGGACATACAACCCAGGGTTTTAGGCAAACAAGTCAGATGACCTGATGTAGAGTGGAGAGGGGCTGTAGCTTTGGTCACTTGCACTAGTCTGGCTGGTTGTGTGTTTCTGTCTAGAGTCTGCTTGTCCACCCCTGGGCATTTCTGCATTATGCAAGACTAGAAGTTCCTACCAGAGGAAGTGCCTTGGAAGGTTCTGAAGCTCTACCCCAGGCTCGCTAATGGCTGGAGAAGGCCTTTGCACTGAGTTGCAAGTGCAACGTTAGACAGTCAACATATAAAATTTTAGTGGTTTTTAGAAAAAAATAGAAGACTCGGCCTAGCCTTTTAGGGTGGTTCTGCCCATGTGAGCCTTTGTGTTCTGACTCTAGGTGTTTGTTCTGTGTCCTGACCTTTTTACTGAGCAATTTTGGTCGAGTTCAATCATTTTCTAGATGGACAAGGCTTGGCAGAGGGTGCCAGCATGAACTCTCAGCAGGGAGGTGGATACCTGACTGCACAGTATTGCCTGCAGGGCATGTTGGAGAGGGAGTGGGCCAGGTGAAGGGCATGCTGGCACAGGGGAGTGGAGATGGGAAATGGACCACTCTTTGAATCTGTTAGGGCAGGGTGGATAGAGGGTGGGGTCTCTTTAGTCTGCACGCATGTTGGCTCTGAGACTCAGGGCAATGCCATCGAAAGATTCAGCATTAGCCATTTTCAATGTCAGGGACCTTGCAAACTTCAGTGCACAAGGCAATAAGAAGCAGGGTGGAAGGGACAAGGGCCAGTGGTAGGAAAGCACCTGTAGGTGTGAGGCCCCTGACTTGATTGCTCAGCGTGTGGAGAGCAATTCAGTCAGTGTAATACAGGCAGAGTCCAATATGGTAACTGGCAGGTGCCAAACATGGATCTAAGCACTTCACAAAGCTGTGCACATTTTGCAGATGTGAAAACGGAGACACATATTGTCTAAGGTCACAGAACTAATATCAGTGAAAAGGGTGCCAGTCCAGGCAGTCTGGCTATAAGTCCATGCTCTGCTGCCTTTCTATGCTGAAATGTTTGCCCACAGCAGGGCTTTGTGGGTAAACAGAGCCAGCAGCAGGTAGCGCCTTGGCAAGTCTGCACCTGGGAGCTCAGGAGACATTGATTAGCAACTGAGAACCCTTTAAAAAGACCAAGGGTGTCCTGTGGATGGGCCTCAGTTTTCCCAGGGGTATATGGGATGATGCTGTCACTAAGCTCAACTGACAGGGGTATTGAACAATGATGCTCAGCCTCCCATTCCCCATTTTCACTCTATTCACTCATTGGTTCACTCAATGACCATTTCACTGAGCTCTTATTATACACCAGTCTTTTAGGTGTCAGTGCTATATTGGTTAAAAAGAGAGTCTTCCTTTTGGTGGTATTGGAGAGAAAGGGAGAGACATTAAACACACAATATTATTTAACTATTAATTGTGATGACAGCCTTAAAGAAGAAAAGCAAAGGGCTATGATCACACACTATAGGAAGGATGACCTAGTCTTCCCTGGGAGTGAGAGTCCTTGGGCCTGAGATTTTTAAATAAAGTTCCTTGGAATGCTAGGATTCTATGGAAGTTATTACCAGAGTTAGCTGAGCCTTTAAGTTAAATTTCAATTAAATATGTATATAAAGTGTATATTTAAAAATAGTAACAAAAGAACATATCTGTATACTCAGATGGGCCACATTAGAAACTGTTAGCTCGTTCAGATATTGATAAGTTACCTTTTTTTTCCTTGGAATAAAGTTCTTGAGTCTTTTCTGTGCAGCAACTGAACTTTTTTGGTAAATATCTCACTGATGAGGAAGGATGAAGTGCAACATTATTATTTTTTTTATTTTTAAAAATTCAGGTGTGGGAAAACCTGACTGAATTTACTACAACTTGTTTTTATGAATTATGATTTTCTTGCTATTTTATAGCCAAAACAAAATATGAAAATATTGAATGCTGAGTCAATGTCAGACTTCAAGTGTCACCCATAGCCTTTGGGGTCAAAATGTTGTAGCCATAGAAGCAGCTTTGCTGTTTCTAGTGTCTTTTTATGGCAAGTACATATTGCATATTTGAACTTATACATATCTGGTTTACATGTATTTAAAATTTTTATATTCTGGGTAGGATTTCAGTGAAATAAAAACAAGTTTGAAAATGTCTTCGGTTTAGAGGTGTCAGAGACCTGGGCTGCCGTTCTTACCGCGCCTCCCCAGCCCCACCTGAGGCCCCTCCCCTCGCCCTTGATGTCCCTCCCATCGCCCTTCATGGCCCGTGACAGTGGCATGGGAACTTCCAATGGACAACCCACTGCTCCTGGGCGGTGACACAGCCAAAAGTGAACTGGAACTGAGGCAGGTCCCGAAACCAGCAGGAAAATGGTCTAAGCCCCAAGTCCACCCAAAGCTTTGGACCGTTTTCAGCGCCGTGGACAGCAAACGCCGCCCTACTGCTCAGGCCGGGAGGAGAGCAGGCAGGCGGCATACTCACCCTTCTTGGTGGCTTCGAAGCTATCGTGGAAGTGAATCCTCTGGATGTCATAGGTCAAGGTTGTGTTGGGCAGCAGAGTTCTGTTCCTGTTGATGATGTTGGCAGAAAATCGAAAGGCATGCTCCTCGGCGTTCATGACCTGGGCGTTGGGGCCATCTGCATACTCAAAGATCCCTCCTGTGAGAGATGGGTACAATCGTGTGTGCTGGGGAAGAACAGGGCGCCAACGAAGACGCTTGGCCCAGAAGCGTTTATGGACAAGCCCCCCTTTGTGTTCAATAATATCTTAGATAATTCACATACACAGAAATTGTTCAGGAGCATAAGAAATAAGAAAATCCTCCTAGTTCATTTCACTCAGCCTAGCAAATTCCTGATAACAGAGACTGACAAACAGAGCCCGAATAAAATCACCCACTTATTAATATTGCTATGAAAATTCTCAATCGAGTGCTGGCGAGCAGAATCTGCCAGAATATTACAAGGATAACATGCCATGACTCTGCAGAGTTGTGTTCCAGGGATGTGAGGGTGGTTCAACATAAAGAAATCTATGAATATCATTTCACCACATCAATAGTTCAAAGGAAAAAACCATATAACCAAATCACAAAATGCAGGAAGGCATTTGATAAAATCCAATACTTATTGCTATTATAAATGCCTAATAAACTAGCACCTGGAAAAATACTTCCTTGAAACATCTTTAGCTCAAATCAGTCTTTAATATCACACTAATAGTGAAATACTAGAGATATTTTCATTAAAAAGGTGGAGAGGGGAAGAATCCACACCACATCATTAACCAATGAAATAAGAAAAATCATACATTTTGGACAGAAAAAAACCTCTCTTATTTGAAAATGATACACATGCCTTCCTAAAAAATACCTTAAAATAATGTCTAAACATGAAAACTAGCAGGAACTAGTGGAAGATTCAAATTAAGTGACCAGTTAGCACAAATTAATAATGTTTCTTTATATCGGCAACAACTGATAAGAAAACTCAATAGCAAAATAATTTCCTTTACAATGTTAACAAAATATTAAGTAACAACAAACCAAATAATAAATGTATACTTCTAGTAATAGCAGTGACAAAAAACACCTTAAGTGAGAGACATAAAAGTAGGCTTAAATGAGGAGACATGTCATGTTCCTGGGTACTTAAAGGTAGAGGTGTCGGTTTTCTCCAAATTAAATTTTCAGTTTAATTCAATTCCAATTAGAATCATAGAAGGATATTTCTTTTACTTGACAAAATGACTCTAAAATGTATCTGGAAGACAAACCAGGAGATAGACAACAGTCTAAAAAGAGATGAGAGGTGACTTGCACTGCCAGATTTAAAATATATTATAAAGCCAAAATAATTAAAACCATGTCCTAATGGCATATGAAAACATAGGCAGATCAACTGCATGAGATTAAAAAGTCCCTAGAAAGAGATTCAAGTAGAGATAAGTATTTAAGACATGATAAAGGTGGCTATTTCCAATTAGTAGGTAAAAGATGAATTATTCAGGAATTGTGTTGAGGCAATTGTTCAATTATTTAGGAGAAATTTAAGTTAGATTCTAATCTTAAGTCACATATCAAAATAAGTTCCAGCTGATTAAAGATTAAATAGCAAGAAACTAGGAGGAAAGAAAACACTACGGAAGTGCCAGAAAAGAAAATATAAGTGAATATTATACAATATTGAGGTGGCGGAGGCCTTCCGAGGCATTTCCATAAAGTCAGAAATGTAGGAGAAAAATTGATGAATCCAGAGAATGCATATAAAACTTGTATTTATCGAAACTGCCATAAACAAAATTAAAAGGCAAACAACAAGCTGGGAAACAATATTGGTAACACATATGGCAGTATAAAGGTTGATGTTTGTATGTTATAAAAAGCACTTAAAGCTCAACAACAAAAAAAGATAAACATTCCAATATAAAAGTGCGTAAAGGAGGCGGGGGTCGGCTGGGCGGAGGAGAGCAAAAGGGGGAAAATTGGGACAACTGTAATAGAACAACAATAAAATATTTAATAAAAACAATAAAAATAAAAATAAAAGAGGGAAACTAGCAACCATATAAAAAAGAAAAAACGTGTAAAGAGCAAGCATAGATGTTTCACAAAAGAAGAAATAATAAGACAAAGAAGCTACTCACATGTGAAGCAATGCGCATGAAGCCTAATAATAAACTCTATTTAAACCACCATTGAGATACTGTATTTTGTTTTGTTTTGCCTGTTTCTTTGGAAAACAGAAAATAAATTATAACACCCAGCTTAGGGGAAGGAGTTTGGAAACTGAGACTTAACTGTTGGTGGAAGTGGGAATGGGTACATCCGCCTTCCCGATGGCCATTAGAAATATAACGAAAGCCTTTAAAATGCTCATGTCTTTGACTCAATAATCCAGTGACTCCAATGATGGGCACATTTTATGTGGGGAGGGAGAACTAGAGATGTCCAATGCCACAGAAATAGTCAAAAAACTGCAATTTGCTGTATATTTCCATATACTGGCAAACACTTCATGATTTGGGAAATATCTGTAATGTATGTGTCAGTGAAAAATGGAGGTTAGAAAGCAGGAGATACAGCGTGACCCCAGGTCAGAAGAGGAAGAAGAGAAGGAAGCTGAGGGGGAAACTATATCATTGCCATTAAGAACTGGAGACATTTCAACACAACACAATAGTTCTATGTGGTAGATTTCTTATTTTGTTCCTTGTACTTTTCTACATTTTCCAAATGAAGCTGTGTCTTGTTTCTTTATTTAAGAATCAATTTTATTGAGGTATTATTTACTTCAAGGAATTTCACAAAATTCACCTTGGTACAATTCACGTTGTACACCTAAGTGTACAATGATTTTGGGGAAATTTACTGAGTTAAGTGGCCACCACAATCCAGTCTCTGACTATTTCCATCGCCCCAAAAGCTCCCTCGAGCCCATTTATACCCAATCGTTATTTTCACCCTCAGCCCCGGGCAACCGCTAATTTACTTTCTGCCTCTAGAAATTTGAATTTTGGGGGCACTTCCTAAAAATGGAAAAATACAATTTGTGTTCTTCTGCATCCAGCTTCTTTCGCTGAGCATAATGGTTTTGAGGTTTATCCATTTTGCAGTATGTATCAGTAATTCATTCCTTTTTGTTGTTAAAAAACATTACTCTCTATGGGCGGACCACATTTTATTTATTCATTCATCACTACTTGATGGGTATTTGGGTTGCTTCAATCATTTTGAAAAGTTTTTAAAAATAGCGAAGGTTTTAAAAAGTGAACAAATAAATTTGCCTCCTCTGGTATCAGCGGGCTCGCAACTTGTCATGTGTAACGTGTCTGAATGTGAGTCTGTGTGGGTGTCATAAACATGCTGAACACACAAGTAGGATGAGATGAGAAGAACGCACCCCAAAACATGAAAGGGGTTCCCTCTGAGTGGCAGGATTGGGGTGACTTTAATTCCCTTTGTGTTTTTCTGTATTTTCAAAAAGTTCTGCAGGGAATGCGTATTACATTTCTCATCAGAAAAGCCATCGTGTGATGGTGTGTATGTGTTTAAAGGAAAACAATGATCAAAATACTGTATGACCCAGTAATTCCATATCTAGGGATATAAATTTAGCAAAAGAGATACACAAATGCATGTATGTATAAAGATATTCTTGATATACTACTGGAAAAATAGAAACAACTCCATGTCCCAAAGTAGGAGATAACTTAATATATTAAAACCCACCCATATGGCAGAACAACTTGCAGACGTCAACAGTCAAGGAATGCGAAGGCTTGGTATGGTGTCCAGGATTTGTTTCCAAATAATCTGGGGTGGGGGTGGATGTAAAGGAGATGCAGGTCTGGCAGGATGGGCCACGGCTTGCCGGGGCTGGGTGGTGGGTCCACAGAGACCCATCACACCATTCTCCCTCAATGTATCAGAAAGACACCCTCCATAATGAAATATCCTTTAAAATCACAGTACGAGACAAAAATCACAAATCACGGTAGTGCAATTAGAAAAGATACATTATTTGCATACGCTTATCGTTGATCTCTAAAAAACTCAAGTGCAGCAGATGAAAACCTAGTAGAAAGTAAACAGGGAGCTCACCCTGGGGCATGTGCACACACATAGTAAAACATGCAGCCTCCTCTACATCAGCAAAAAACAGGGAGAAATTGTAAGGGAAAAAAAGAGACCCTCGTTATAACAGCAGCAACAAAAAAATACAACAGCTTACAATAAATGTGCAATTCCTATATCAAGAAAACTACAAAACTTTACTGGGGGACATAAAAGAGGACTTGAATAAATGGAGAGACATAACTTGCTCCTGCAAGGGAAGGTTCAATATTGTAAAGACGTCAGTTCTCCTCAAATTAATTTATAAATTTAATGGAATTCCAATTAAAATCAAAAAGGACATACCAGAAGGGCACACAACGAAATGTTAACAGAGGTGCTTTCTAGAAAGGAAAAAGATAATGGATTGCTTCTGCTTGGTGCTTTGCCCCCCAAGTCCTCTGCATTGAGTGATAGCTTTGGTAATAAGGAAAAAAGCTTTAAAAAATGCTCTTAATACTTAATGACATAGGATATGCTCATCTTCTCTTCCCTCACCCTCAAGCACTGAAATCATATTACAGTATGATAACTATTTATTAAACCAAAAGCACATATTTATAGAAAAAAGACTGGAAGGATTTGCATCAGCATCTCACCAGTGAGTACTTCTGGGTAGAAGAGGTTTATGGATACTTTTAATCTTGATCTTTGTATTTTCTTGATATTTTCAAGTGATTTACAATAAATAATGGTTTATTTTTATTGTTTTAAAATATAGAAATTAAAGAAGAGAGCCTGGGGAGAAGTCTGGTCATTACAGATCCCTATCTCAAGTGCAGGTCAAAGGTCGTGGAACAAAGCCATTTCCTAGGGCTTCACACCTTCTTCCAGGCCTCTCGCACCCTGGCAGGTGGAAAGGAAAGGAAAGAGAGGGGCTAATATCTCACAAGGGTGATGACACATCTTAGCCATTGAAACCCAAGCCCAGGATGGAGGCTCAGTCTCAGACAACAATTCAGTTCCATAAACACCCACCGATCTCTGCCTTGTGCCAACCTGTTGGGAGCTGGAATACCAACAGAAGTCAGCACTGGTCCCCTGCTCTCCCAGAGGGCTCAGCCGACAATAACCAGCATATGAATGGTGCAGTCGTGGAGAGGTTCCCGTCTCAGGCTCCACGCACAGCCCTGCCTCTGTCCAAACCCTCGCTATAGCCACTGAAGTTGCTCAGTCTCTCTGAGAATCAGTTTCTCCATCCGTAAAAGGGGGTGCATACTTCAAAGGGTTTATTCTTGTGAGGAAGAAAGGAAGCTATTACAAAACGCATGGCACATGGTGAGGAATTCTCACAGGAGGAGAGAAACAATGCTGTCTAGAAAAACAAAATAAATGTTGAGTTTATACATTCTGGAGCAGGGGTTGGCAAACTTTTTATGTAATGTACCAGACAGTAAATATTTTGGCTTTGTGAGCCAGATGGTCTACTCAACTCTATCACTGTAGCGTGAAAATAATGATAAACGATATACAGACAAATGGGTGTGACTGGGTTTCAATAAAACTTTATTTACAAAAACAGCTGGCAAGTAGATTTGGCAATCCACACAGATGGGCTATAGTTTGCTCCCTGCTTTAGGGGAAGGGTAGTCTTTATCTTAGAGGTAAAAGCACCTTAGAGCCTGGATGGAGAAGATAATATGGCTATAATAGTCCTAAGTTGCTGTGCAAAAAACCCCCCCAAAACAAACAAACAAAAAACCCAGATGGGATGTTGAGTTTCTGAATGGGGAGGATGGGAGAGAAGGGTCTAAGAGAAAGGCAATAGGTATGAAGAGAGCTCAAAAAAGGGGAAAAGAAGAGGAAAATATAACGCAGGCCCAAAGGCAGGGGAGGTCGGTCAGAAACCCTCCATGGCAGGAAGGGGCCATGTTAACACTGATGCCTGCTGCTTGGCTTTCAGTCGGCCAGTGCGGTGCCGCCGCCTCCCGTCCCTACAGGACCCAGCGTTTAGGAAAGTCTGCTGCAGAAGACTGACACCAGCTTGTGCTCTTTGGGGAAAGTGAAGGGAGGTGGGCACTGTGCCCAGCCCAGGATGAATCAGAGCGGAGAGAGGACAAGAGGCGCAGCAGGTGGAATGAGAGAGGATACAGAAAATTCAGCAGAGAAGGACATTGGAGCAAGAGGTGATTAGGAGAAATGGGATGCCCTGGAGCATCTCAGTGGGAGGGGTGGTCCTCTACCTTCCAAATACGGCCCAAGGGTGGGAGTCATTCCACTTCAAGGTGACTCCCAAAGTCTGAGTGCCTTGGGACACCCAAGCAGCCAATACTTAGCTGCAGCCTAGAGTTCAGAGAGTGGATCCTGGGTGCAGCAGACCTGGGTTTGAGTCTTGGTTCCAGCCATTCACGGACTGCTCTTTTCTCTAGGGAACTGTCCTGAGTTGAAGGAAGCCACCTTGCCCAGAAGGTTACACCACTCACCTCCGCCCTAGGGGCCGTCTGCAGCCAATGACTGACTCATACTGGGGCTCAAGGGTGGTCCCCTTGCCCCAGGGTGGGGATAATTCCGTGGTGCATGTATGCTCCAGGGCCCCTCCCAACACCCGGCCCTTCATCAGGCAAAGGCCCGATCTTACCTGAGGACACAGCTTTGCCCCCAGCCCAGTCCCCTTCCCTATCCTGCTTTTCTCGCTCCGCTACTGGTTTTTCCTGAGGAGCTACTTCCCCTCTATCAACGCTGTGCATCTGAATCCCTGCCCCAGGCTCTGTAGCTAGAGGTCCTGACTCAGGACTGGGGTGACATTACTCTGGGGGGAGTAACAACCACGCTTACCCATCAGTGCTTTTGGAGGGAGAGAATAAGGAACTAAACCTCATCCGTTGATAAACCATCAAGGGTTCTTCTTTTTACCCTCACCCTTCTGGGTCCTCTCACCCCCTTTCTCTTTCATGCAAGGGGCTTCAGAAGCTCAGGATCTGATGGGCTGGGTCTCTGATTCAAGCTCTGCTTCGTGGAAGAAAGGCTGCTTTGGGTCTTGGCTTCTGGAGAGAGCTACCCGCCCTGCTTAGAGGCAGCTCCCCCATTCAACTGGCTCTTCTCCATTCTATCCCTTCCCATACATTCCTCATGATCAGTATTTAAAGAGGCTAATAAGTAGGTTGGCACCGTTGATTAATGCATAATCTTAATCATGATTGCATAGTGTAATTGGCATTAATTTGAAGAGCCAGTTCATTATGAAAATAATTTTCACTGCTTTCTGCTTTAATAAAATGGAGCACAGGCACCAGGGCTGCTGAGGAAATGGGATGGGGTTTGAGTGTGTGTGTGTGTGTGTGTGTGAGATGTCTCCCAGAAGATGTTATCAGGGTTGGAGCACAGGTGCCACTGGAATATTTCTTCAAACAGAATCTTGAGTGGAACGCCAATGGGTAAAACAAATAACAACGACGATGATAACAACAACAGATTATGTGTCAGGAATGATGCCGAGTGCCTTCCATCCACTTCATTTAATACTCACAAGACCCTCTACAGCCACATGAGAGAGAAACTATTGTTGCCCCACTTTACGTAAGAGAAAACTGAGGCCCAGGGAAGTTAATGATGTTGTTAAAACCAGTAACTAGGCAATTCTCTTCTGTAACCAAAGCCAGCTTGCTAGAGCCAATAGCTGCATTTTCAGGAGTTTTGAAAGCCCATTATGAAATCATTGGCAACTTGAAATCGCATACAACACAGAAGTAAGCAGGTGCTACACATTAGGACTCCCCACCCACCCTCCGGAAGGACACGTTCACTAGCCCACCACTGCTCAAGCCCATTTCCACTGTCTGAGCCCTTAGAGACTTGATGCCACAGTTCCTGAGGAGGCACTGCAGCCCCAGGGCTCCGCCGGAATCGCCCGAGGACGGCTGCTCAAACCTAACCTCATCTGCCGACAGTGGCCTTGGGGCCAGGGGATGGGGGAGCAGGGATGGAACTGGCTGTGCCAAATGGAACCAGCTTCCTTCTTGCTCCTTCTACTAAGATATGTTATCAAATGTTTTGAGAAACATTCTGAATACCCTAAGCATAAATGCCCATATTTTTAAGATTGCTTTTCTTAGTATCTGAAAATGTGCCTAAATGGTGGAATTTCTTTGCTTCCCAGGTAAGCATGCTATGGTGGCCTGTGCCAAGTTGAATGGGGCCTCAAAAACCAAGATGAAGGGTTGTCACTGTTGCTCTGCCACCCTCCATCCTTCGGGGCAAGGGTCCTGGGGCAGACGGAGGCGAAGGCTTCGTTCTTTGCTTAAGCTCATGAGCTCATGACTGTCCAGGGCTGGTGTGGAGTCTGCTGAGATTTTTTCTTTCCCTTGAACAACTTTGCATTCTTCTTGAATTTGGTCCTTGCAGAAGCAACCTGGTCAGCCCAGCTTTGAGCTTGGCATGCCTGGGAGATGCAGGCAGAGCCCGCGGCATGCTGCCGCTGTCTGTTTGGCAGCAGAGCCTCAGGAGACACCCCCATTCCCAGCACTAGACCCAGGCACCGTCTGTCCTCGGGGGCCTGGTGTGCTGCTTCTCTTCTAGTCTGCTTTGTTCTTCTTCTGAAGTTTCTAAGGTGTTGTAGAGATTAATTGAGACGCTGATCAGTGAGATTATTGCTAACAGCCTCTTCCCAGGTCCACCTCCCTGTCGGTTCTGATCAGGGTTCTCTCTTCCCTCTGCCAGGGCCCCTGAGGCTCTTTGCAGCCCGTGGGTTGGAAGAACCAGGCTCTTCTCTCTGCTGCATCTTGGCTAACACTTCAGGAGCCCCTGGCAGTGCCTTGGAACTTTCTTTTAGCCTCTCTATGCCTTGGTTTCAAGCAGGAAGAAGCGTAGGGGAACAAGTTGGCTGGGTTTCCTCACTAGGTAGAATACGTGGTTTCTAGAAGGTGAGCATTGCCCAGCAGAAAAGGTCATGGGCTTTCTGAGGTCATGGGCAAGGAAGAGGGGGACAAGGAGTATGTGTGTCTCTCCTTTTGTGCATGTGTTCGTTCGTTCATTCATTCATTCATTCATTCATTCATTCATTCATTTCCCCAAGCAGTTTATTGGTTACAGCTGTGAACAGGGCACTCTGCTGGGCACTGGCTGAGTCAGAGAGACATTACACATACTCCCAGCCCTTAAGGAGCTCATCGCCTGGAAGAGGTAATGAGAGGAGGGCCACAAGTAAAAACACTATTCAGGTAAAAACTCTCCATGCATTGAGAACAGCCTACAAAGCTGGGGACGCTCCGAGAGTAGAGCGTGGTGGGTGTCTTCTGGAGAAGGCAGTACCCGACCTTCACAGCAGTGAGCTGTGCAGGAGGGGTATGGCAGCCGGTGAGGGAGAGGGGGCCTTGGGTGGGTACCAGGGTGGAGACTTGCACTGGGGCGGGACCAGTGGGGGAGGGAGGGCCTGGGCAGGAGGGGGCATTCAGGGCTTGCCTTTCTAGGACTGGGCAATGATGAGATGATGGAGGGAGGTGGAGTCTAGGGGAGGCGGCTTGGAAGACGACTCTGGAGTCTGGCCGACAAGGGCAGTCCAGTCCAGGAGGCAGACTTTGCAGTTAGACAGCCTGGGTTTGAATCGACCCCACTGCTTCCCAGATGTATGACCTTGGGCAAGTCCCTTCACTGACCTGTGTCTCTGTTCCCTCATCTGAAGATGGGGACATTAGTAGAACTTACTATGTGGGGCTATTTTGAGGCTTAAATGACATAAATCATCTAAGGCATACTGTAAGCCCTCAATAAGGTAAAACATCATTATTATTAGGTGACAGGGAAGCAAGGGGGTTTCAAGTGAAGTGGGGGCATCCGGAGAAAGAGCAGATCTGAGACGAGGACATGTACTCCAGTGGAGTCCCAGGGGACGGGCTCCTGATTGAGTCCCGAGGCCTAGTGGCAGTTGTTTTAATTGATCTGGTGATATGCGGAGCTTTGTCTATACAACTCAGGGACATGCAAGTCAAATATTGCAGAATCGACCGCTTTGGGAGGATGGCTGGAGGCTCCCGTGCTGCTCAGAGAACCTGATGACCGATGGGCTGTCATCAGGCGAGGAGCAGGAGGCAGAGGTACCGGGGAAAGGGCCGAGAAGGGGCCGACGAGCAGTGAGCGCCCTTGCCAGAGGGGCTGCAGGAGTGAAGAGCGAGAATCGCCAGAGACACCAGCCGGGCTGTCCCACATTTTAGGTGGGCAGAGCCATCACCCAGCCCGCCCTCACGCCCACGCCCACAGCGGAAAGGCTGGCATTGCAGGCCCTTCCCGGTCCAGCCCTACTTCTCTCCAGCCTCGGCTCCTCGAGGCAGCGTGCCCTCCACCCGCTCTGCCTGCTCACCATTCCCTTCACGCCTCTGCCCCTTCACCTGTGCTCTTCCTCTGCCTGCATCAGCGGCCCTTCTTTCTCCATTTCATCCTCACAAAGCTGGTTCCCATACTTCTCTTCTGAGCCTGGTAGCAGACACTGTCCTTATGCCCTTGTCCCACCCCGGAGGCCACCTGCACGCATTTTCTCTGCGCGCCTGGAGCGTTCTCTGGCAGTGGCGGAGGCATGCCCAGCGCAGGACAGGCCGCAGGAGAGGAAGCCCCGCTTCCTTGCCCTTCAGAGGCACAACTTTGAGGCGCAAGCTACAGCTTTTCAAAGGGTCCCAGCAGGGCTGAGCCCAGCTGCCCATAGTGTCACCACCTGCGGACACACCTTTATGGCCCTGCTTCTTTTCCCTGTGCATCCCCAGGCCTCCTGAGATCCATCCCCCTCCCAGAAAAGCCACTTACACCGTAACTTGTTGGGGGCCTGCTTTTGGAGGTCCTGGACTGAGTCCAAACTCACCCCCTGCTGTGTGCTCACACATGTGGTCCTCTGAAGGGTGGGGACACACCGCCATCCTGCCATCTCTTCCCTGTCCCCAGGGCCTCACACACTATCTAGCACAGGGAGAGTGTCAAGATGTTTGTTAAGTAAACGCGTATGTAAGCTCACAGGCACGTGCACGTACACCTTCACTCTGTTCGTTTTAAAAAGCTAATTCCAGTTCGGGACTTTGAAACATAAGTGAAAAGCAAACAAAACAAAACAAAAACAAAAACAGCCCCCACCCCACCCAAATATCCTTCGGACCATCTGCCATGAAGATGTCCAGCCAGGAGGACACCAGGTCCTGCTGCTTTCACCCCTCCCCCACTCCAGTCCCCCACCGCCCCCCGCAACGATGGGCTCTGATTATATGAGGAAGCTTGCGGCTGAGGTGCCCTCGGAGGGCTTCCTGCCAGGCTCCTGCCCCTTGCATGGATGGACAGAGGCCCGTGAGACTGACAACGTGGCTGGGTAGCTGTAGAGGGGGGACCTGGTTCTACAACCATCTCTAGCTGGGGCTCACCTCCAAACCCTGGGCACCTGCTCCACAGTGGTAGCAGCATCTGGAAGACAGCTCTGCCTCCAGCAGCCCCTAAGTACCAGCCTGCCCGCCCACAGCCCTGCCCTGAGAATGCCGGAGGCCCAATCTCCGGCCGCTCCAGATATGGCGTGGGCAGGGGCAGGGGCAGGGGGCGCCAAGGCCAGGGAATGAGTGGAGGAGAAAGAGGAAGCCTGTTCTGCATTATTACTCCCATCCTCATCTGTTTTAAATGTCAATCGCTATGCAGGTTAAATACTTATTCAGATGCCTTTTAGCTTAAAAGCAAGCTAATTGATCTCTGGAGATCCTGAATGAACAGTGAAGAAACTGCACTAATTATAGAATCAACTTCCACTTCTCTATTTTGTTTTGTTTCTTCCCTGACAATACCGCTGCAGTGACAAGAAAGGGGCCTGGTGGAGAAAAACACATGTTGTTTTTATTAAGCTGCAACAATAAACCGTGCCCCACAGCCTCTCCCCCCGAAGCCCCTGGCTCTGGGGTCAGGCCTCCCAGGGCAGCCTCCTGGGCACACCTGTCCCAGGTAGGCGCTCTCGAAGGCCGAACCTTAAGATGCTGAACACACAATACAATATACAGACGATGTATTATAGAATTGTACACTTGAAATCCGTATAATTTTATTAATCAATGTCACCCCAGGAAATTCAACAAAGTAAAAAAATAAAAGACGTGAAAATATCAGGACAGTTCATCGTTGGCCAGGGTCCACTATAGCTGCCCGCCCTTAGCCTGCCTCCCCTGCGGGACCACCCCACCCCTTCAAATAAAAAAGCAAACCACGGCAACAACACGCCACGTAAATGGTACCAAAGCTGCTCCGGGCCCACTTCCTACTCACGCAGTTTGACCTCTGGCTCTCAGCTTGTGACTTTGCTCTGGTCTCCTGGGAACCGGCGGTATAGCCCTGCTTCGCCCTGGCATCCTCTGGTCCCTCCCAAAGCTCCCTGCTCACCAGGGAGGCCCCAAGCTGCAGCCCATGGTGCCTGCAGCGCAGTGGGGGAGCCTGGGCTTCCTCAGCTGGTAACAGTAGACTCCTCTCTCCTGCCTACAGAGACGTGTTTTTTCACTTTATCTTCCCACTCTGCCCAGCTTCTGGCTCCATCTACTACGCTGCCTTGGGGAGAACAGAGAACGGGCACCTGGGAGCGGGCACTGTGTCCTGGCTGTTGCGGTCAGTGGGCCGGCGGGCTGACGTTTTCCATACACTTGGGAAACTACAAGGGAAACAAAGCTGAGCAGGTTTCTTGCCTGCAGGACTCCTCTGGGCGTTTACCCCACTCACGTGCAGCCTCCGAGATGGGGCGGAGCGAGCAGCGCCTCCCAGACTAACTCGACAGCCTCGGAAACCTTTTCTGGCAAAGCATCTCACTGGAAACAGGTTTTGGGAATCGCTGTGTTACAGTGATTTGGGCAAAAGTACTTTTCCTTCTGAGGTGAGAACTATTTGAAATCCAGGGCGGGGACCCTCATGTCTCAGTTCACCCCACGCATCTGGACCCCAGCTCTGAGCCTCAGAGACTAGAAAGAGTAAAGAAAGTATGACAGCAAAAGGGTTCGATCTACTTAACACCAGGGGCTCAGCGTGACAGATTTAGTTTGTTACCGGATTGATTCTGCGAGGTCAGTGACTGGTTTTAACGTAGCTTAGAGGCGTGATTGCTCCGCTAGGTTCTCATTAGTGGGTGTCCGTGTGCCCATGTGTGTGTTTGTGCCGGTGTGCACGCACCTGAGCTGGCGTGGGCACACATCTCACCTGAATGGAGGCACAGCAGGGAGGGAAGCGTGGGGAGCCATTTCATCAGCCCAGTGCTTTGTGCCTCTCTCCCCAAGGCCTTGGGTTGAAATAAAAGATTGTACTTAATTTTGATCATTAACAAATGAGGCTCCTTGTATCTTCACAGGCCCTCGGCTCTTACAAAGGAATTCCCAGTGACCGTGTCCCCCACAGACACCGCTGATAGATATGTTCATTCACTCAGCCCTTCATTCAACAACAAACACTCAGGAAACACCTCCTGTGGGTCAGGCACCGGGCACACAGCACATATGACGGTAGGGAGGCCTCTATCCTGGTAACACCTTGCTTATTTCCCCAAAGCTCTTACTGTAGGTTGAAATTAACTTGAACGTGTATTTGTTACCTAGTTTATAGTCAGCTTCTGCCCCTGCCCCCACCACTAAAATATAAATGCTGTGCAGGGCTTGTTCCTCGTTTTCTCTCTGGTGCTAGAACAATGCCCGGCACCTGGTAGACTTCAATTAATATTTCTCAGGCATAAATCAATATGTATGAAACATACACGTATAAACAAGTATGAAATGGCTAAACAACAAAACTCCAGAGAGGTAACACATGGATGGCAGCTTTTAGTCAGAGCTGCTACCTCATGGTGGCAGAACGGGACAGCACAAAAAAGCAAGAATGCATTCTGGGGCTTTTAAGTGGTGGTGGTGGGGGTGGGGATTCTATTGGAGCATGCAGATCAGAAAGCTGAACACTTGTTGCCCAAAGCCAGAAAGGCTTATCATCCGCTCTAGTCACAGCCGTTCAGAAAGCCCAAGGAGGTTTCTAACAGGCAGGACAGCAGGTGCGTTTGCAGGACTGGTGCAAAGTTGTGATCTCAGAATTTGCATGGAAGGTCGGCAGCCAGGGGGAAAAGAAGGAGCTTGAATTTTTAAAATACAGGCTTAAGGACACTGTCTCTTAAACCCTGCACTTTGAACAAATGCAGAAACAGATAAGCCGGGGGACCAAGAGCAGCTCAGGAGTCACAGTAACGAGAATCACTAACACCTACTGGGCCTGTGTGCTAAGTTCTCTACTTAGTAGCCCATTTAATCCTCACCACAACCCCAGGAGAGGGATTAGACTATGATTCTCCTTCTTCTCAGAGGAGGAAACGGAAGCTCAGGGAAGTTTGTGATTCGTCCCAAGTCACACGGTTTCTGCGGATCCAGGAGTCACGCTCTGCTCTGGGTTTTGACTCAGAAGCCCAAGCTTGTAGACAGCACACTGGTGTGGAAATACAGCATCCACCCCAGAGCCCGTGCAAAACCTCCTTCCTAAGCCTCATGAGGGGCAGCATGCCACCCGGTAGTCAACGCCAGTGCCTGCAGAGTCCTTAAATCTGTGGGTTATTCATAAATTAGTGTTGCTAGATTTACGTTTCACTACTTAGTAAATGGTGTGCAGTTCTCATTGGAAAGTAGGGTTCAGTCCTTTCCAACTCATTCTTTCATTGCCTTAAGGCTGTAGTTAACAACAACAACAATAACAACAAACTTCAGGTATTTCCAAGTAGAGGGAATTAGGCCATGAGAATATAACGAGTGAAATCTTCTTTTCCAAAAGGACAGGTCAAGTAGCTGCTCCTTCCAGGATAGCCCTGTCCAAACCTGGGCGGGCTGCCTGTCGTCCTCCCCTAGGACGGGGCATTCTGCATCATTCCCAAATGCATGTCACCTTCGATGAAAGGCTGGTAGCCTCCAGGTTATGTAAAGATAAGGGACAGGTTTTTCTCTGAGTGAGGCTTCCCTTTGTCCTGTGATGTGCCTTCAAGTCCTCTATGAGATCTCCAACCCAACGTTTCTGAAATCAGATACAGCAGGTCTTCGAATAACATCATTTAGTTCAATGTTTTGTTGTAATGTTGATGAGACGCTGTAGGAACTTAACTCTTGTTTATATCAATTGTAAAACTGGTCTCGTTACCCGTCATTTCACTCAAGTTCCATGAACCTATTGGTGATATTAAGTGAGGACTAATGGTATGGTATTTTTTTCCAAACCTACAATTTTCTTGGGCTTCCCATCGCAGGGAAGGGCATGAATGCCCTTCAGTGGTCCAGGCTGGGAACCTTAGTATTATCTCTCCTTCATCATCCTTTGCCCCTCAAAACACCCTCCAGCTCATTCCCTACATCGTGGGACTAGCCTCCTCCGTTCTCCCTTCATGTCCCCTCTCTTTCCTCAGTCCACCCTCCACGCATCTGCCCCACGAATCCCAAAGCACCAACTCAGTGGTCTGAGCGCTCCGCCTCACACCCTCCCTGGCTTCCCCTTGCCCAGGGGACCAGGCCCCCATTATCTCGTTGACTTCCAAGACCTTTGTAAATCTCGCCCCATCTACTTTTCTGCCTTATCTCCCTCTAAACCTCTCTATGCAACACGTAGTTCATCCCATCAGACAGTTTCTCAGCCATGTCATGAACTGCCACATCTATGCCTTCGCTCACGATATTATGTTTCTTATCAATGACACAAAGTATTAGGCCCCTTCTCGTGCATCAGGTACTGTACCAAATGTTTAACAAGCATCATCTTGTTTAATCTCTACATCCTTAAACATGAGATTCTCACTATATTATAAATGAAGAAATTGGGTTTCAGATAGAGTAGTAACTTCCCTGCAGTTCATAACAGGACCCCAGGTGTGTCCAGCTATGTCCTCCCCATGCTCCACTGATTGGTTCAATCTTTGGTTTGGCATTTACCGGTCACTATTTCCATGTCGGTCCCCCAGGTGGACTTCAGGGCCTTCAAGGGAAGCGTAAAGTGCCCAGCACAGCCCGGAAACTGAGCCAGAGGGATGAAAACCCACATCTTTGGCTCGATGTGACTGAACCCTCAGAGCAACCTTTCTCTCATTCATTCATTAACTCCGCAAGAATTCACTGGCTACCTACTGAGTCTTAAAGTGAGCAGAAGCTGATCGAGCAGAGGAGTGAACGCGCTGAATGGGCAGAGGAACAGTCGGAGCAGAGCACGAAGGAGCCTGGTGATTTTGGAGTGCCGGCCAGGGCCAGGCATGGTTGTGCGCGGGCCCCGCCTGCTAAGCCATCTCCGTGTAGACACCAGTTCTTCCCAGCCCCTGACTCAGAAAGATGTGCTGCCTTAAGGAACGGCTACTCCTTTCTCCAGCACTGCTGTATTCTGCTCACAGCTGACACTGTGACTGTCGTCACGGCATCTCCCAGCAGGCCCTGAAGAGCCTTGTGAGAAAGTGCAGTGCCCAGGCCCTCCCAGGCCCTGCCTGCTGCTAGTGAGCACCCTAACCTTCAGGCACAGGGTGCAAAGCAAAGGACGGAACACCCCTCCTCGCCGGACAGCCAGTTCCACGCTGGCTGTCAGCAGGAGCACAAAGGCTTCCTTCTGCTGGATGCAGGTTGGCTCCCAGTTTTCAAAAGCAAGGCCTAGGTTCTGCCCCCTGCCGCCCCCACGCTCAGCCCTGCCTCAGGCTTAGAACCACGGCTGAGCAGGCCTGGGAGGGAAGAAAGCGGCTGCAGCACACTGTTGCCAGTGGCTTGTCTGGGCTGACTGCATGCCCGGGCTCTGAGCGCTCAGCTTGCCCTGCCTGGGTCCCTTGTCTAATGCCTCAGTTTCCCTGGAAGGACCAGAGCACAGTCGTCTGGGGCCAGGCTGCTTTGGTGCAGTTCACGCCCCAGCTCAGCCTCTAACCAGCTGTTACCACTCTGTGTGTCAGTTTTTACATCTGTGAAGTGGGGATTTTTGCCTCCCAGCGCTGCTGGGCAGTTTAGAGGAGATGACGAACGTGAACCCATTGGCCCCGTGCCGGCACGGAGAAGGTACGCTGCGTGGCCTCTGGCTCTCCCTTCCTGAGACTCAGAATGAGGTCTGCTCTTGAATTTACAGTTCCTGGGCCAGCCTGATCCTCATTTGCTATGGAGATAGATTTCGGGCGCCCCGCCCCCCAGTTCCCTGTGTCTATCCACCCAGGACCTGGCCCTTCTCTCTGCATCAGGTGGGTCCTGGCCTCTCCCATCCACCTGAAGTTACTGGGGCTCAAGTCTCCGCCATGCTTTAGCTCCATGCTCAGCCCAATTTTCCACTAAGGGGGTTGAGCCCAGGCTGGCCCTTGGGGTCTCTGTGCCCCTCTAAGAGGAGCCATGGCTGCCCCAGCACCATTCCCCACACCCATGCCTGGGTTTTGTTCCTGCCAAGGCCCTCATGCTGCTTGCCTAGTAATGGTTGTGGGAGCGAGCCGACAGGCAAAAAAGAGGTTCCATTTCTCTCTGGGACCAATTTATGAGTTTTCAGAGGCAGCTCTAGCTCTCCCCTCCATTTCTGCCTTGTCTCTGCCTGCCTGCTGCTCCCACCCACTCTATTGGCCCTGAAGATCCTGAAGGAGGCCATGGAGGTGGGACTCGCTGTCTGTCAGCCAGCCAGTAGGGAAAGCCAATGTCTAGTCAGATATGGGGGGGGTGGTGCAGCGGGGGACAGCCTCTGGGAGGGGCTGGGAGGGCTGGAGAGAGGGTGAGTCCTGTGGGCAGATACTGATGTAGAACCACCCCGCCTGGTGCCCTTTGCTCTTGGGAAGAGAACACAATGCCTGGAGGTTAGGAGCGCAGCCCGGAGTTACATGGAGCTGAGTCTGAGGCTCAGTCTGCCCTGCCAACTGACAGCAGGACAGCGAAGCAGCCAGCCGTCCCCAGCTCCTCTGCCACCTGCAGGCTGCATGAGCTCAGACAAGCCTGTCACGCACTCTGTGTGTCTCAACGTCCTTAACGACAGATCTGGGTGGTGATCTTGCCAGTACCTGAGCATAGTCAAATACTATTTAACTATTAGTATGATGCTGCGTGGCCTTGTAACACTGTTTAACCTCTCTGAACTGATATTTTGATTCACATGGGGTTTGTGAGGGCAGAATGAGGTGCTACGTGGATAGCGCACAGCAGAGAGCCTGGTGCACAGAGAACACTGAGAAATGGCAGCTAGTGTGTTTATTACTGTATTTCATTGATTACAAATCACTCTCACCCCGCATTTTAACATCCCTGAAATGCAGATGGGTCTTGCAATAGATGATAAGAAAAGCAGAGTGTCATAGTTTAATTGGTGGCATATTTTCTTTCTCAGGGAAGCACATGAAATTATGTATCCTACTGTGAGTGGTGATTTAGAATTTATGAAATCAAAGCAGACCAAGGCATGAGGGAAAGTTCCCACTGGGGGTCTGATCCTGCTTGGTTCTGAGTATCCCACCTGCTCTGGCCACCCAGTGCCGCCCCCACCTTTCCTAACCCTCCCTGCCATCTTTCCTCTCTTTCCTTTAGGAACGAGGTCTCCGTGCCCTTCCAGACAGGGGCATTTGGATCCTTAGGTAGACAGGCATTACTCTGCCTTTCTGCTGCTCACCAGCGCCCTGGAGAGAGCAAGGCCCACGTGGCCACAGCGCCAGGCTGAGCGTCGGCGAGAGCCGGAGGGTCAGGAAGTAGGTATGCACTTGGATCCAGTCCTTGCTGTCACTAGGAGGGAACACAGTGGCGTTGCCACCCCCTAGTAACCCCAGGACTATGGGAAGGCAGGACACGGACCTGAGCTGACTCAGCATCAGTCCCTGCGGGGCACTGTCACAAATGTGACATTTGTGACAGTGCACCCAGAGCTCTGGCTGCTTCGTGGTTTCTGAGGAAGGAGGAGGAAGCTGAGAACCCCAGGAAAGCCATGATTTAGGGGTGGTCAGGTTGTGGGTTCTGTGTTATTGCTGGTGGCCCCTGTCCCCCTCAGTCGAGCAGTGTCCCCAAACCTCTAAAGTTCTGTTGCTTCCTCCACTGTTTTGACCCGCACCTTGGCGTCCTTCTCCCTAGGGATTCCCTCCCTGAGGACCCAGTCACTAAATGGTTAATGCCTGGCCCCACTGGGGGCTTTGATTGGCTGCTACGCCTCCCCTCTCAGACGGGTGGTTACTTATACCATCACCCCTGACCCCCTCCAAGTAATGCAGACCTTTAGCTCCCTGGGGATGGTCCGCGATGTGGGGCTATAAACTTATTTAACTCCAAGGAAGGAAGCCTCCTGAGGTGGAGCGACCCCTCCAGCCTGGCCCTGGGCCTGGGCGTCACAGGACTCTCACTGATCCAAGAGGCGAATGAGGAAACTAAGGCTCGGAGGTTTGGCTGCTTCCCGGGAAGCGGCTAGGCTGTGCTTAGAGCTCAAATCTGTCTGCCAGCGGCAGCTCCCTGCTCTCACAGTCCCCGCTCTATTTCCCAACAACAAGCAGGGGTCCAATCTCCCCTGTCCAGAATCCACCAACAGAGCCATGATCAAAGGCGGGAGATGGCGCCGGTTTAGAGCCTGGGGTAAAGGGAGCCTGTGCCGGGCAGGGAGCGGCGCCCCAGCCCTCACCCTTGGTCTGCAAGGCCATTAAATATGCAGAATCTCATCTTGTTCTTGGGCAGCCGAGGGCTCCGAGTCACAGGAGGTGACATTGCTCTCCAACAGGTAAGTTGTTCAACAGATGGGCAGTCGAGTGGCAAAGAAATACATTATTAATGTTTCTGGTTAAATTAACTGATTAAGACCACCCCAGGTAAAAATGTACGTATCAGCACTTTGCCCACAGCAAATGAGGAATTAATGGAATATGGCTGTGTCTTTGTAATGAAACACAGACAGGGGCTGTCTGAAAAGGTTCTCTCTCTTTAGTAGCAGCGGCAGGGGGTGGGGGGGCGGGAGACCTGATCCATCTGTTAAAGAGGCCTCAACTGATTGACAGCACGGGAAAGAGAGGCCCAAGGAGGCCTGAGTAGAGGCCTGAGGTACCTGGAGTCTTTGACCCTTGATTTGCTGAAGCCGCCGGTGGGGATGGCGCAAGGCAGAAGCAGTGGGCTTCTCATGAGAAAGGGTGGTGATGTGGAGAACACTGAACTGAAAGCGGAATCATGGGATGTGGCTCCGGCTCTGTCGCTGCAGACTTTACACAAGCCACATTCCTGGCAGGGCCACAGTTTCCTCATCTGGAAACTGGAGAGGAGAGTGAAACAGTCTTCAAGGCTCTCCTCTAACTCTTGCCTCTCTCCCATCGTAGGTTTTTAGGGTAAATCTCAGTGTTGACCTTGTCCTTACCCTCAGGAGATAACCTGGTGGGAGCTGAGCCTCATCTGAGATATATCCAGATACCCCCCCACCCTTCTGTGGTTTTTGGGAAACCCCTATTCTGACACCAGCACAAAAGGACACTTATGTGTCTATGCAGTTGGTTACATGCATACATGTGCATGCATATAACCAATTACACACAAGTGTACACACAGATGCTTACATTTGGCTGCACACATCTGCATCCAGGGACCCACACATACAAGCAAGTCTGAACACAGATATTTAATACTCAGAGCTCCCACATATGAGGGTGCACACAGGTGAAAGGAAAGATGAAGCCCTGCCGGTCATGTACAGGCAGGGTATGGGGAACACGCAGGGTGGGCATGTTTCTGATACAGTGCGTGATGTGAAGGGCAGGGAGGGTGCTGCTGGGACAGAGGATCAAGGGTTACTTTTCTCATCAACAAAATAGGTTCTGTGCCAGGGTTTCAAGAGTTCCCAGAGACTGCGACCCAATTCAGACAAGAGTGAGGTTTTGCATAAGTTAACCTAGTAAGCACATTCCTACTAGGGCTTCCGTTGACCCAGGGACCTGGAGTGGGTGGCATTCCACAACCCCAGTCCTGGCTGCACCCGCACAAAAGCAGGGCTGGTGCTGTTGCCCATCTGCAAACAGCACCCACCATGCCCCGCTGGGCTTCGGGAGCTCTCCAAGGTGCTGATGGCCAGGGGTGGAAGAGATTGGCTGAGTTGTTTTGCTTCTCCACCGCTAGCCTGCCAGTTGCAGGGAGCGTGAGGTGTGCGGGAGTACGGTTGGGTGCCAGCCCCGCTGTCTATCATATACACTCCCTATCTCTGGGTAACATGCCGGGGGAGCAGGAT
Organism: Mormoops blainvillei; assembly: GCA_004026545.1. Classification (NCBI taxonomy): domain Eukaryota; kingdom Metazoa; phylum Chordata; class Mammalia; order Chiroptera; family Mormoopidae; genus Mormoops; species Mormoops blainvillei. Next base: position 56,731 of record PVJD01002817.1, on the reverse strand, counting down.
GGAGGCGCCAGCCGGAAGCCTCCTAATGACTCCCAGCCTGCAAGGAGGTCCTGTGAGGGGGTCAGCACTGGCATCACAATATCATTAACTGTTTATCCTGGGAAAGTTCACACTTTGGGAGAGCGTGCTTGAGCTGTCAAAAACACTGCATGCAGCGCTAGCAGCTCTGCCAACTGGGCTCCCCAGGGCCTAACAAAACAAATATTTAGCAGGTGCCTGGCTCCCAAGCACACGTGCTCACACCTACTCACATGGGGCACGGCATGCCAACACAGAGATACAAACAACCACATAGACTTACTCTCCAGACACACACAGAGACGCAGAGGCACACATACCCTCCAGACACAAACATACACACACGCAGACATGCACACACAAAGCCACATTCTCAGTATAATAGGATAATGTCATATGTACTGAATGCTTACTATATGTCGGGCATTATGTCCAAGCTATTAATATGATCATCTAATCCAATGCTCCTGACAATCCTAAATGATAGGTATTATCAAGCTCCCATTTTTCAGATGATAAAATTGAGGCTTCGGCAGGCAAACTCCACAGCCTTACCATTCACTACACTGACACACACCTGCTTATCCAAAGGCATATGAAACTCAGACACACACACAGACATAGGTACACAAGCACACAGAGGCAAACTTGGACTTACACAAGTGCACATTCACAGAAACATACTTGCAGATATACACAGCGCGACCAGTTTCCTCCCAGCCCATGTACCCTCTGCCTCAGCCCTGCCCCTACCGCATGTCCGCAGCGTCCTGGACACACTGCCCCCAGGGAGCCAGTTCATGTCCTCTGCGCCTTTTGTCTGCAAGCTGCCCAGCTTGTGGCAGGCTACCTGGCTGATGCTGATAACAGCACTGGCAGCCAGCAAGAGCGAGTGGGCTTTGATGGGGAGCAAGTCCAGATGGTGGCAGTAAGTCCCAGATGTATGGAAACAAACAAACGTGCTGAAATTGAGAACCTGGCTCCAGCCTGGCTGGCCCTGCACAGTGGTCTTCCCAAAGGCTGGGGCTCTGATGAGGATGTAGTCAGTGAGGCCACAATTACAGATGTAGCCTGGCACAAAAGCCTGGTAACAGAGGGTGAAGGCTCAGTTTTAGGGTCCAGACTTCTCCAGAGCCCTGCACAGCTCAGCAAAAGGCTACTTGGGTCCTAGCAGACCAGGGAGCTCAGTGCTGGTGTGGTGGGAGCCTGGCTAGGGAAACCTGGCATCACCCATGGTCGCAGCCCCCATCAGCCTGGCCCAGGGGGGCACCCAGTGCCTGGCCTGTTGCTTCTGGCCCCCTCAGTGGGAGTCATCACTACTCATTCACCAGATCTCTACTCACTGATTTCCAAGGTCACTGCCTGCTGGTTCTCAAGGTTACTAAAGATCGATGGTTTAGGCTAACTTCTCACTAGGTCATTGCTCATTGATACCCAAGGTCACTGCATGATTTGGGTAGTCATTGGACAGAGATCCTTAAGACCATTTCCTGCTGAGCCCTGGGATCACAGTGATTCCTAGGTCCAGCCCCAGGCATTCCTGGGGTCCTGCTTCGACTAGGAAGGCTCGACTTTGTCCTCTGCCCTGGCCTTTCAGGCTCCTGACAAAACAGAAATCCTCTGAGCCTTGCAAACTTCCTGCCTAGATGTTTAGCACCACAGAGAGTGGGGTGAGGTGGAGGGCTGGGGCTGGGGGTGTTGGGGAGGTGGTATGTGCTTCCGGTAAACTTGGTTTTTTTACACATAATGTGCGCACTTGAGGCTCCTCCCTCCTTCCCTCCTTCTCCCTTTCTTCTTCTCCCCTGCCACTCCCCCTCCCCTTTTTTTAGCAGTATCTCCCAGGTCTGTTGAAAAGGAATCTACTCTTGTCTCCCAGGCCAGAGCCAGGACTTCCCACCTCTCAGATGCCCCAAGTTCTTGTAGTCATTCTCATTTTTTGCTCTCAAGAAAAGGTCTGATTAACCACCCTCCGATCAGGTTAAGTAACTGAGTCTACATGGGTTCTCCTGGGGGATGTGCATGAAAAGAGGCTGGGGCTCTGATGAGGATGCAGTCATCCTCATATATCTTATTACTAAGGCAAAGAAGTGAACCTCTAAGAGAAGAATTTTAGAGAAGCTCCTTCCTGGCACTGAACAGACACATCTCCCTTCCCTAGATGCTGCCTGAATTGCTAAGCAAGGAAAACATATACAAATAAAGTGTCATGTCCTGACACTTGATAATTTAAGTTGAATGTCAAAGAGCATCTGCTTAATTACACATGAAGACAGGATCCAAGAAGGCAAAGACCCCCGTCTCAGTGCGCTAACAGCCATGCAGCCCAGGCCGCGCAGACAGCACGATTTGTCTTTGGAGGTTAAATTAAAGCCCACGTTTCATTTTTGACGCAACCCAATTCTTCTAGTTTTCTCCATCTACCTCCGAAAACTGGGGCCTTAAGTGGAAAAGATGCATTGAATAGCAAATGCAATTCAACAAATATTATGACACACTGTTCATCACGAGCCATAAATATTTAACGGTTCAACTTTATGGGCTTTTCATTTTGTTTTATTTTCTCTTTTGCCAGACGCAATGAATTTGGAGCTAACAGGCCCCCATGCCTTAGAACTGCCGGTGTCCTAGTTTGTAAAATGAACAAAGTGAATTTCGTTGGGATGTTTGTGACCTCAGTCCACTGGGGCCACATTGCTTTATCTCAGCTCAGCCCAGCTGGCTTTCTGTAAAAAAATAAAAGTGTGATAAAGGGAGAGAATGGGGAAAGGGAGGCTAGAATGGAGAGGGTGGGCAAGCCTCCGTCGGTCAATTCATTTCTGTTTAATCCACCTCCGAGCCGCAGAAAGCTCCTTTGTGGTGATGAGACCAAAGGTCGGTAATAGATTTCAACAGGTTCCGCGAGGCTGCTGACTGCTTGGAGCCGAGTGGGAGAGCGGGAGGCTCCCCGAGAGGCAGGGGGAGAGAGATAATTGGAGACCTGGGGCCCCCACTTTGCCCTCTGGTTCCCGATTTCACAGATTTAAGAAGAAAAAGAGATTGTCAAGAATTCTGCCTCCGAAATTGTGTGTGAGAAGGAAAGAGAGCAGAGGTGGGGGCACCAGGCCTCTCCTAGACCTGGCACGTGGCCACTTGTTCTGCTCAAAGAGAGTGGGCTGGGCGGGGGTTACAGAGCCTCGGAGCCAGGCCCGCTTGTTGGGAACTGCCTCTGGACCACGGCGAAGGCCTTGTAGTCATCTTGGAGGCTCCTTCAAAGCTGTGCCTTGATGGAGAAGCAGCCACCCACTTGGGTGGGGGGAGGGAAGAGGTGAGTGGAGGCAAGGGCCAGGGAAGGCAGGTACTGAAGAATCTGAGTGTGAAGTGCAGCTGTAATAAGACAAGGTACCCCTATAGCCACAGTTTAGCCCGCATCGCCCCCCACCCCAGGGATGCAGGTCTGAGGGACCTGAGCAGACTCCACATCATCACTCCAACCTTTAGCTGGGGCTGCCCAGGTGAACAGAGGAGGTTGTTGCTTGTGTACCAGATGTGTCTGAACAAAAGTGGCAGTGGCCTTGGGTTGCACGAATGATGATGTCACCCCCTGTCAACGCAAAACCACTGGCTCCCAATGTAAGGCTTAGGGCAGTGTTCTGCTCATGTGCACATCCAGGCGGCCTCATGGGACATCATTCTGACAGCAGGCTGAACCAGACATGGGGATGCAGGGCCAGCTGGCCAAAGCCTTCCTCACAACTCTCCCTGGCTTCCCATCACCCACGCATTTCAACCTTTAAAAAAACAATTGCTAAACCTACCTCTTCAGCCTCATTCTCCTATACTCTCTGCTTTGGCTGTAGCAGGCCCCTCGCTGTCTCCAATCATGCTGTAGGGAACTGCTGCATGATGGAGGTAAGGTCAGGATATTCTCAAGGAAGGAGAGGCTAGGGGTACCTTCGTCAGCTTAGGGGTACGGGTGTCAGAGAACACTTCCTGGAGGAGACAGCATCTGAGTTGAACTCTGCAGAATGGATCCTAAACATAATGAGAACAGCGCACATTTATTTAACACCAGATGCACTGAATAAATGCCAGGCACATAATCAGTGCTTTATCTATGCTAATTCACTGAATCCTAAAATCTTTCCTATGGGACAGATACAATCATTATTAGTTTCAACTTGCAGATGAGGAAACTGAATCAGAGAGGTAAAGAGACTTATCCGTGGTCACCCAGCTTGTAAGGGACAGAGCTGGGCTTTGGAATCAGGCATTATGACATCTAAGCCTGCACTTGAACCAGTCTGCTAAACTCTGTGAGACTTCAAGCCTTCAAAGACAGGAACTACATGATTCATTTCTGTACTCCTGGTACCCACTGTGGGTTCCAGCAGAGACAAGGCATCTGTGAAGGTGGCTGAATGAATGGGTGGGTAAATCAATGGATGAATGAGTGAATTTAGATGTGTTTTGAACCCAAACAGACCCTGGAGGTGACAAGTATACAAGATTGCAGTATATTCAGTAAAAAAACAAACAACCCCCCCCCCCAAAAAAACACCCTCCTATTTGTCCTAAAACAGTAGTACTCAAAACATATTCCATGAGGCATGAATTCCTGGAAACGTTAGGCACCAATGAGCGTCCACAGTCACCTATGGTCCATGTGAACTAGAGTGAGTTTGGAGAAGTATGGGTTAAACAAAACTGAATAGGTCTGTGTACTCTAGGGTTTCTTAAGTCCTCTTGGTTGGTGAGCATGTCCTGGGACCAGAGCCCCAGCAAACAAAATTTTTGAAGCATCTTTCTTTAGTCACCTCTTTTGGAATAGAAGGAATGATGTGTTAGTTATTTACTGCCATGTAACAAATGATGCCCAAAGGTGGTAACTTCAAACAACAATAAATAGTATCTCACACAGTTTCTATAAGTCAGGGATTCAGAAGCAACTGAGTGAGATGATGCTGGCTTGAGGTCTTGCACGACCTGTAGTCAGGGCGCAAGTCTAGGCTGCAGTGATCGAAAGCTTGATGGGTTGGAGGATCCGCTTTCAAGATGGTGCACTCGCATGGCCAGCAAGTTGGTTTTCACTGCTCACGGGAGAACTCAGTCACTCCCCATGTGGGTCCTCCACAGAGAGTTGTTCAAGTGTCTTCATGACATGGTCTCCCAAGCATGAGCGATCCAGGAAAGCAAGGTGGAAGCAGTAATGTCTTTTATGATCTAGCATTAAGAGTCAAAGGCTATTGGGCCCACCATATTTTATTGGTTACATGGGCAAGTGATACAAAAGGGCGTAAATACCAGGGGGCAAGGATGATGGTGGGGGCTTCTTGGAGGCTGGCATCCGGATGGCCTTCAGGTTTAAGCTTGTGGAGCTTGGTAATAGGTGTGCATCTCCTCTCTTCAGGCCTGCAGGTGCACAGACTTCTACTGTGGACTACCACAGCCATGCCCACAGGCTACTTGGTTTTTACACTCTGTTCTCATTAGCTGTCTCTCTGAACCTTCTGAAATCACAAATCCTAAGTATCAGAGCTGAAACTCATGCACTCCAAACTCTTTACCTCACAGATGAGGAAACGGGGGCCAATAAAAGCATGGAAATTGTAGAGGGTCCCAGAGAAAGTTAGTGACCAGCCGTGGCTTGCAGCTTTTGTGTTCTTTCTGCATCACACATGCCTGCCAAGACACGAATGTAAATGCGCTAGCCTGAAATTCCAGAGGTGCATCACTCCCCTACCCAGAGCCTTGAACTTTCAGCAGAACCGATCCCAATGGGTCAAGGATATGGTGGGCTCCAGGCCAGTATGGTTTAAGTGGAGCCCTTGTGGAGGTAAGATATGGGACAAATATTATGGGATGGGCCCCTAGTAGGCTCATTCATAATTGTCCCATTTCTCTGAGTGTTCCTGCCACCATCATCCAAGGGAACAACAAGGGTAAGGGGTTTTCTCCTCAAAACCTGCACCTTAAGACCTACCCTCCTCTCCCACAATGAGCTCAGCCCTGTAAGTAGGTGGTAGAGCTGAGAGTTGGGTACCCAGGATGCCTGCTGACCCTTTATCTCTGGCATAGCTGGGATCTGCAAGCATATTCCCAGGGCCTATGTCCTTCTGGGCCCCGGGCTGGCCTTCCTGGTCACTGTCACAAGTGGCCGGCAGAGCCAGATTCAGAAGGGTCTCCCCTCCACTCAGTCTGTTGGGACTCCAGGTATTTATCATAAGGTTCCGTAAGCACGATCTTTCTCTAGAAAGCAAATTTATCAAATTATTACAGTAGACCTGAGATAACACTTCTAAGAACAGGATAATCAGGGGGATTCAGCAAGAGAAAAACTGAACAGAAACAGGAACCCCACCTGCCCTTACTGCTGAAGTGAGCTCCAACCCAGGGCCCGCCTCCCCTAAAGGGAGGCACGAGGGGGCCTCCCCATGCGGCAGGTCTCAGCTTGACCCTCCCCCTCCTCCAAGAGCCTCCTCTGGTCACCTTCCTTAAGGTTTTGTCGCCCTGTTATCCTTCGTTGTGAATCCTATTTGTTTCCTTCACGGTACATGGGGCATTCTGTCATTACCCATGTGTTTATTTACTTGTTTATTGTCTATCTCATTTACAAGACTGCAAGTTTCATGAGGATAGAGACAATGACTGATTCCCTCTCCATCCTCAGTGCCCAGCACAAGGCTGGCACTAAAGGAATGACTGTCCTTCCCTCGATAGAAGAGCATTTTCCTTTGCCATATGCTCGAGAGCTGAGACATCTGGAGGAGAGTCCATCTTCCTAATTTGGCATCGGGACCAGATGAGAGCTTCTCCGACCCACTCCCACAGCGCAGCGTGCACATCCCTTCTGTCTGGGTCCCAGACGCGGTGTCTCCAGCATCTGGCAAGGAGTCTTGCCTGTTCCCCCGCTGGCTGGCTGAGCCGACTTGCTGACCCCACTCTTGTCAGCCCCCATTTCTCAGGAGCGGACTGCTCATCACATCTTCGTCTTGTCTGGTCCTGGTTGGATCTTCTAGAGGCTCTGCGTCAACTCTCTGCCAGCCCACCCCTCCCTCTCGGTCCTGCGCAGGCCCCTGGGACAGGACTCATCTCTGACCTGATGCTTGCTGAGACAGCCCGCATGCATCAGCCTGTCCCCTTCCTGGGCGAACCTGCTCTTTGCTTGGGGCTTCCTTGGAGTCCAACATCCCACATATCTGCTGGCCTCTCAGCTGTTCCTCCCTCCTCATCCAGGGCAAAAACAAAGGGTCCCTCAGTGTGAATTCTGATGCTGACAATTCCCTGCCATTTTAACTTAACTCTAATTTGGCTGAGATTAGTTTCCAAGTGACTTAATCTAAATCTTGTTTTACTTTTTATCACACCATAGAACTTCCAGGTGTAGAGAACCAGCCTTGGGTTTTGGTTAGTGCCCAATCTCTAGAAATTTGGTGATTGTCATTCCCAGCAAGTGACAGTCTGCCCGGTCCTTTGGGAACTGGGTGTGTCACAGTCCTCTCCTCCACCAGGGCAGGGGTTTAGGAGACACCTGAGCACTTCTGAGGCTCTCTACCGGGGTCATCTGGAGTCCTGTGTCCTTCCTCTTCAGGAGTCAGAGGTCAGAGGACACAGAGGCAACATTACCAGGGTCTTTATGATCCAGCATTAAATCTAGATCTTTCCAATGATGGTTTGGCAGCCACGATGACTATGTTTCAGCCAGTGGTACCTCTTCCATTAGGGAGCTTCTTGGCTAAAATAAGATCTTTATTTTTTTCCAAACTGCCACTCCGTGTTCATCTACTCCACCTCTTAAAAACCTCTGCCTTTTCCTTTCACTCTGAACACTTTTGTAGAAGAGTATAGAGGTAGTTACACCTGGTCACCCCTGCAAGGGCATCTATAGTCAGCTCTTGCCTGTAAACACCCTGAGGCCAGGTACCAGGTGTGTTTGCTCACTGTGTGGCATCTCTAGCCTACTGCCTGGCACATAAACCTATACTGAATGAATGAACCAGGATAATGGAGGGGGAAAGAGGTCACGGAGAATCCCAAATCGCTGCTAACACTAATAATCAAAACACGCCAAACGACACATTTTGATTCAGATACAATCACATCCAATATGTAGAACCACATTTACCGTTCATTCTGCAGTCTGTTACATTCTGTCTCCATCTGAGCTCTCCTTTTTTGTGTGTGTGAATAGAGAACAAAGCCTACGCTAACACAGTTTGTCACTGAGCAGGCTGAGCTCTTTGCTTTCTAAACAGTCTGGCAGCTTGCGTGAGCCAAGGTGACAAAGCCCAGCAGCTTCGGGGTCTTGGTTTCGTGAACAGCGCCTCCCTGACCCATGCCACTCTCTGCCTCTCCGACAAGCAACCTCACTTTGCTCAAGGTGTCAGACCTCAGTCCACACATGTCACAGCCAGCCAGTCACTCATAAAGGTATTTTCATCCGCGTGCTCACTGTTCCACATTCATCCACATGCTGCCTGGACAGACTGCTGATGGGGGAATGTTTTCATGTTGCCAAGGACACGATGTGGACCTAAAGGTACCTAGGTAGTTCCATACAGTTGGCATCTTCTGAAAGAAGATGTTATCACTGACTGGTAGTCAGTTTGACTTTTTTTCCACATCTGTCCCCACTGCCATTATTTTCCTTATTATTATCCGTTTTGCCTTGGTTCAACTGCAAGCCGCTTAATCCGCACACAGATAACCGAGTGGCCAAATCATTAGAAAAGGTACAATATCTCTAGAAGCTGTGGCTGGCTTGAGGCAGCAGAATTCCTTCGTGTGTTTTACACACTTTTCTCCAACATTACTTCCAAGCTCAGGGGCAACAGGAACAGCGGAAGGGACACAGGGTTGTGAGTCAGATTCACGAACTATGTCTCCTCCGTCTCCTCTACCCATTAGATCAAGTGAGTCGTGAGTTTGCAGAGGGGGCCCCTGCTGCCCCTCCCCTCACGCTTCCCGTTCTTCCTAAAGGAAGGTAAACCTTCCACTAGAGCTGCTTGCCCTCCTCTGTCCCCTCCTTATGCCCCCCCATGGGATGAGGAATTGTCATCGTGAGTATTCAGAGTCCACTGGGCCATGTTTCCTACTGGGCAGGGATGTGCCCAAGAGGTCAGGACCCTCAGCTCTCTGTCCCAGTGTCTCTGTGAGTGGGTGGGTGGGTGGGGACAGGTCTGCCTGAGGCATTGGGCATATTAGGCGAATGTGAAATGAGGGAGAAGTATCACTCATTCAACAGATATTTATTGAGCCCCATGCCATATGCCAGGCAAAGACCTGGATTTATGGGGCTTACCATACAGTGGAAGGAGAAGAAAAGAAAGAGGTAAACATGTGTGTGTGTTGGGTGGCATTGAGTGCCGTAGAGAAAAAGAAAGCTTGGGATGGGAATGGGGATGGTCAGAGGGGTGTGCGGGGCTATCTTCCAGAGAGAGATCAGGAGAGTGTTCAACAGCAGAAGTGCCCTTTCAGCAACGATCAAGTTCATGGTGAACCTGCACTGGTCCAGCTGGTCACTGCTTACTTTTCTACAATCTCACGAACTGTAACATTTTAAGAGTTGAACCTGAGACTCTTCCTTGGAACATCCAGATTCCATCTTTGAAACACACTATGCCACCTCCTACATTCTCACCCCTTCCTAGTGACGCCTCAGTCTCACGGTCTCCTGGGAACCTCATCTGTGATCTTTTCTGCCTTGGGCTGCAGTTCAGCCAGGAGAGTTGAGTTGTTCTAGTCTGGACAGGCAAGGCAGGTTCTTCTATTTTCTTTACGCTTCTCAGGCTTTCGTTCCCTCCCATCAAGGCTTGCTTTCCTCTCCTGTCTGAGGACGATTCTCTCTGACAAAGAAGAGTTGAGAAGTTCCTCTTTGCATTATTTATCTCCCCCTGTGGTCAAAATAGCCCCATTCCCTGATTCTGGGATCTGTGTATAGATTTTTGCGGTGGTTGTGTTTTTCCGTGAGACTCAAGGTTTCAGGAGAGCACATTTAGGAAGTGAAAACAAGAAAAGTGCATGGCAACAGTGTTTCCTTTTGAAATTTTCAGAAGGCAATCTGAGGGAGTCAGGGGTGGTGAGTCTCTCAGTGCACGTCCATTTACGGTTAATCGGTTTTGAATTCTTTAACCACATTTTTCTGCCTGCCTCCACCAGTCTCTGAAATGGTGCTTGAGTTTTCCGATTCTTTGAGTTGCCAAACTAATAATTCACCTACTTTATTTCCTGACTCGCAGTTAGTTTGTTTTAGTCTAAATAATGCATATTCAGCTTCATTAGCATATATTTGGATCATTTCCGACTTGAAAGTATTCAATCCCATCAATTTACCATTAGCGGGATCATTCAGCAGGGAAGTTCCCGTATCTTTCATGCGTGTTCAGTCACTCTCCTCATCTTTATTGGGTGGGGGGGCAGGGCAGGGGAGGGGAGATGGGGGAGGGGGAAGAAAGGTAGATGGTCTTCCCCACAACCCCAGATTCAGAGGACTCTCTGCAGGAATGGGAGGAGTATAATCCAGGTTGCTTGTTCTGGATACTAATGTTTGCAGATTATGGAGGCCAGAACATATGTAACAGTCTATGGTGAGTATGAAGGGTTTTGTCCTCCCCAACCAACGCTCTGATTTTCCGACTCCAGCTGGGTGCGCCGCGATTTAATGCAATCCCGACACTTAACTACCCAGAGTTAGCACCGACCTCACAGGTTAAGCGCTCGGCTCCACAAGACTTTCCCCCTTCAGAGGAAGGTTGCAAGTCCTGGGCCTTCTGTACTGCTGAGACACAGGCTGTCAGGTTCCTTAATTTACTACAATGGCTCAGAGGACTCAGAAAAAGAGTTTACTTACATTTACCGGTTTATTATAAAGGACGTAACTTGGGAATGGCCAAACGGGAAAGATGCACGGGCAATGTATGGAGGGAAGGGCACAGAGCTTCCATGGCCTCCCCAGGTGTGCCCTCCTCCTAGCACCTCAATGTGTTTGTTAGCCCCTAGACCTGGGAGTTCCGTGGTTTTTATGGAGGTTTCATTATTTAGGCATAATTGCCTAAATCATTGGCCATTGGTGATTAAACTCAACCTCTAGCCCCTCTCCCTTTCCAGAAGGTTGGGGTGGGGGTGGGATTGAAAGTGCCAAGCTTCTAATCCAGTCTTGATCTTTCTGGTGACCAGCCCCCATCTTGAAGGTATCTAATGGTCCACCAGGGGTCACCTCATTAGAACAAATGATGCTCCTATCACCCTTTTCACTCAAGAAACTCCAAGGCTTTTTAGGAGTTTTGTGTCAGGAACTGGAGACAAAGACCAAGAATCTTATCACGCCACAGTGATACTCTAACTGGGTATTTGGGCACCAAGGACTGGATATTCAGGGGCTCTCGACATTCAGACTGAAATCAATAATGAATTTCATTGGAGAAACATAATCATGCCTGCAGCATCCATGAGACCATGGAAGTGTCATGGAACTCACACAGTCTGCCACACTCAGTGGTGTCAATCATCAAACATACATGTATGTGGATATAATACGACAATTCAGTTTATTAGGTACTTTCTTGCTTCTTTTACACCTTTCGTTTGGCTGGTGGGCAATGGAGAGGCAGGGATTTAAGAACCAAGGGAGTGACAACCTATTCCAAATACGACAGGGAAACCAAGGCCTGGAATGGAGGGGACCAGCTAGGGAGGAGAAGAAAAGGAGATGCCGGTGCCAGGGTGGGGAGCCAGGAGAGCGACTAAAGAGGTGAGAGCAAAGGGAAGAGGGAAGTGGTAGTGGCTTTGCTGAACTCCCGCTCAGTCTCCCCACGTTAAATGTCTGTGCCTTCATGCGGGAGGGAGTGTGATGGGTGTGTGTATCTTAGTCCAATGACAGGCCAAGCTGCACCAGCCTGGCCCTGGGAGAGATCTGTTACCTTTGCAGTTTTCATACACAATTACAAATTGTACTACATTCTATCAGAGGGAATAGCTTTGGGAAATCCCCAAGACAGGGAAGAGCCGAGCTTGTTCAGGAACTGAAACAGTGGGGTAGGATCTGGAAGAAGGTGAGATTCAGAAAGGTGTTCAGGTGACAAGGAAAAGAGAGGGAACGTCACGGGCATCTGCATGCAGGAGAGCAGAGGGGCTGAGTCGGGTGGGCAGCCAGGCCTCTTGGACACTTGTCTGGACCGTAAGCCAGGAAAGGGAGGCTCCCTAGCGCCCAGGGAAGCCCCAGGGAGGGGAGTGGACGGTCAGTTGTACAGACTGGATACAGACTCTTGTTTAGGAAGCCCGGGGAGACAGAGCCGTGCTTCCTCACCACCCTGGGTGCTGGTAAGAGAGGGCCGCGCCGGCCCGGAGGGCATGAAGAGCCAGAATCTACAGACCGGCTGGTGATGACAAAGGGGTCCTGGCCTGGGGGTGCCGGGGTCCCTGGAACTCCCGGCCGAGGGCGTGCACAAACATGTCAGTCAGGCGAGAAAGGATGTACTACTTTATCAGTCAGTAGCTACCGCTTTCTATATACTCCCTAGAAGTGTTATAGTGGAAAACATACATTAAGCTGAGAGACATCGGGGGCACTTCTGTTTCTCCAACAACCTGTCACCAAATCAGAAGCATCATGTCAGGATGGAAGAATCTCAGAAAGCTGGAGGGCAGAGGCTGTGTGTGGGGCACAGAGAGAGGCTGGCCTCTCTAAAGAAGGAAATGGCGGGCGCGGCCCCTGGGCCCACCACACTGCCTCTAACCCCTAACCCGGAGTGAGGACAGGAGACAGGGCCCATTCTGTGCCAGACGGTGTGGGCACAGACCTGATTTCCTTCCTCGGGAAGGGCTCTAGGGGGTTTCCTGCTCCCTCTAGTCCCCCTGAAGCCCCAAGTTGAATCGCTGACCACACAGCAGGGGGTTACAATGATGAGACTGTCAGACCTTGCCTTGTGGTTGCCAGGGAAGGAATCAATAGCATTGGCCAGGAATTCCCCAGTATCTGCCTTTCTCTTCACTGGAGAAATGTGTTTTTAGCCTGGACTGACTCTCTGAGCTCTTCTGCTGCTGAAAGGCGAGGAGATGAAACACCCCTCCTGCATTGGTTGTAAAACTCAGTGATGTTGCCTGGCTCGCCCCAGTCCTCTGCAATTATATCTGGGTCACCCCCACAAGCCACCTCTTTCAGGGCAGGAATCCTCCACCCCACCCCCCACTCTGCTGTCCTCTCATCTGAGCCAACTCCCTGACCACCATAATGGTCGAGAGGTCAGCACTTGATCCCAGCCTTGGACAACTGAATCTTTGTCTGGGTGGGATCTTCCAAACAGGAGATGGGAGAGAAAAAGTATTTTGTCTTGGCGGAACACTGGGACAAATGAAAGTCCAGAGTTCCCAGAGGCTGCAATCCTGACCTCATGGAGAAGCCACTTGAAAGAATGAAGTTGATTCACAGGGAAAAGCAGGGGACATGAGTCAGAGCAAGATGGGGACAGAGACACTTGTCCCTGGTTCCGGCCATCCCTAAGGCTAAGCCAACCCTTCTCTTTCTGCATTGGCTCTATGAGCCAATAAATGCCACTACTGATGCGTCAGCTCCTTGATATGAGGTTTCTGTCACTCGCAATCAAAGCCTAATGTCCCTCTCACACCCAGCGCACAGAAGTGGAACATGAGAAGCTGATCATGCACCCACAGAGGGAGCCGGTGGGGGAGGTACAGTCTGGGTGGGGCGTGGACAGAACGGGGTGGGAACAGAATGCAGTCTGCACAGCAGTCCTTCTCCTGGGGGATGGCTGCACAGGAAGAAATTCTCCCAAACAAAGCGATCAAGACCCTGCCCTTGGCTTTGTGTGTTTGCAAACAGAGGGAAAAGCCCTTCTGCAAATGGCAGAGAAGGCCATGCTGACACGGGCTGCACTGCCCCAGCTCAGCCGAGGCCAGGCCAGAACAGGGAAGGGGGGCCACGCTGGAGGGGTGATTTGGGAGGGAGAACAATTCAGATGGTATGAGGTGGTATTTCAGGCAGAGGTTCTCACCAGCTCCTCAAGGAAGAGAAAAAGAGGAAGTCGAAATAAGTATTAGAAGCCCCCCAGGGTGAGCTCGAATTGCTGTTTATAATGCTTTTTAAGTTAACTGGTAGAAGATTATAAATAGTATTTAGTCATTGTCAATAATCCTGTGGTCTTCTTCATAAAGTGTAAAGTCAGGGAACCCCCTGGCCCACCCCACCCCCAAACCTGCCTTAATAATTGCAGCCAAGACTGTGTGCCTAGAATGTTGCTGCGTCTCACAGAATGGGGGAGAGGAGCTCCACGTGAATCAGAGGGGGCAACGAAGAAATGGCAACGGAGGCCAGGAAGGGACTTCCCGACGGGAACTGGTCTACCACCAGCCTCCACTTAAAGCTGGGCCATCCTGACACAGCCATCCTCAGAGTGAGACCCCTAACAGGCCCCTCAAGGCCACATCCCTCTTATGCAGTGTCTACCCATTCTAGGAGTGGTCTATGCAGAGGTGAATAAAACTGATGACACCTCTGTCTTCAGAGACTCATGTGACAGGTGGGGACAGAAGCATCAAGCAAGTAAACAAATCAACTGTCTTTTGACCCAGTGTTCCCACTGCTGGGATTATACCCCAAGAATCCTGAAACACCAACTCAAAAGACCCTATGCACCTCTCTGTTCATAGCAGCACTATTCACAATAGCCAAGTGCTGGAAACAGCATAAGTGCCCATCAGTAAATGAGTGGATCGAAAAAACTGGTACATTTACACAATGGATTACTACACAGCAGGAAGAAGGAAGGAACTCCTCCCCTTCGCAACAGCATGGATGGAACTAGAGAGTTTTATGCTAAGTGAAATAAGCCAGGCGGCAGAAGACAAATACCATATGATCTCACCTATAACAGAAACCTAATCAACAAAACAAGCAAATGAGCAAAATAGAACCAGAGGCATGGAAACAAGGAACAGACAGATAGCAACCAGAGGGGAGGGGTGAGGGGGATAAGGGAGAAAAGAAGGGGAAGGGTCTATTAAAGAACGAGTATAAATGACCCATGGACATGGACAGCAGGTTGGGGATTGACTGTGGTAGGGGGGTGGTTGGGGCAGGGGAGAGCAATGGGGAAAAATTGAGACAACTGTAATAGGGCAACGATAAAAAAAAATTGAAAAAATAAACAAAACAAACAAATCAAGGAGGAAGGCAAGTACAGACTGTAAAAGGTATGTAAGGTTCTTTCCTGTTCAGCATCTCCTGGAGTAGAAAGGAGGCCCAGAGACTGCAAGGGAACTGCCCCCAAGCAGCCCCAGGAGACGGAACCCAGCCCCTAACTGCTGTATCCCAGCAGTTTCTGCCTCCATTCCATGGCCCCAGGGATGCCCTGTGGCTCTATCCAGAAACGCCCAACAGTCTTTTGGCAACTCCTGAGAGGATGTCTCATCGCCCTAAGTCCACCCTGCGTCTGGTACATGGTCAAGGTAATAATCATATGTTTGTTTTGCCAGGGACACTCCTAGCTTATACCTGTCATCCTGCAGTAATTATTAACATATTATTAATATTATAATAATATTAATATTATTAATAGACCCCACCTTCACTTACAAAGTAAATAAAATAAGTTATATGACCTCCCCCATTCGTGGAGTACCCAAGTCTCTGGATCCCTGGAGCATCTTAACACCAGAATAAATGCTTTGTATGTTTGCATCTTCTCCAGAAGTTGGACTGCACGAGGAGTCCTGTCCCATTCGGGCCCAGGAAACCTTGGGGCCCACTTCCCTGGACACTGCCAGCCCTTGAGAGGCCTGACTTTGGGGGAAGCATCTCTTCAAATGTCCCTCCCTGCCTCACCCTGCTTCTGCCTCCAGCCATGGCTCTGCCTGCCCACGGACCCCGGCCCCTGCCAAGGATTTCTCCTGAAGACAGAGCTCACACTCACGGCATTAGAAGTTTCCGGAGAGAACCAGCCATGCCCTGGGCACAAGGAAGCATCACTGAGTGTTTGCTGGATGAGAGAGAAAACACAACACCCCAGGTTTACTACAGCTCAGAGAGGAGCCCGGGATTCCCAGTTTGACCCAAGCACACGTGCCATTGAAATGCCCCTTCCTCTGAAGAAAATTTCATGACGTTTGCCATGTGCGTCAGGCCCCTGGTCTTATGACCCCTGATCTCCTGAATTGTGCCTCCACGAGTGTCTGGCTTCTTGGCGCTCAGCTTCCTGGATTAGAACCCCTGTCCTGCCCCGGGGAGGCCAGGGCAGGCACGGGTCTCCTGTGATAGGATGATTTCGGCCTGGTGTGGACAGCAAGGAGCCCAGGCACCTGGGAGGCAGGCCCCGGGCCAGGCAACTGCCTTGTCTACCTGTGCGCGTTGTCTGCGCGCCTCCCAGCGCCCTCCCGGCGTCCCAGCCAGCACAGCTGGGCAGCAGCAGGCGGCCTCTCATGCAAATTAAATAAAACAACCTTTTTATCTGCTGGCTGATTCCCTCTTTTGAAGAAATCAACTACAAATTCATTTTTTGGGAGAGGCAATTATGATGATGGATGGAATGTCAGAGAAAGGGAATCAAACAGAAACCAGAGGCCCCGTCTGGGGGGAGGGGCAGCTTCACGGAGCAGAGGAGTGCGGACAGGCCCTTTCAGCTCCCATCCTGGCTGTCTGTCCGCCCCTCCTTCCCCCTCCTCAGTTTTGTGCAGTAGGAGCGCTGCACACACGGCTGTGCCCACCATAGCCACAGTCCTCTTTGGCTCCGTAAGAAGAGGTCAAAAAGGCATAATAAGAGGCACAGCTTGCATTCAATAAATCATGAGCACTTACTGGGCCAGGCACTTTCTAGGCATTAGCTAGTTTAATCTTCACAACTGTTTTGCAAAATAAAGACGAATTTACCCACTTCATAGGTGGAGAAACAGAGATGCAGTAACTGACTTGATCAAGATTGTGTGGCTAAAAGGGGAGCGGAATTGGGACCCGACCTTCATCCCACTGCAGTATCAGCCCTTACAAGGGACCTGGGGTTTTAGCTCAGGGCCCTGGAGACCAATTAGCCGATTCCCCTCCCACCCTGCCTGTCTCCAGGTGGGCCAATCATTGGAGGACTCTATATACTTATTCAATAGTTTCAGGCACAGTGCAAGGATGCAAGAGCTCCAAGTTCACAGTCAAAGGCTTCAGCCACCCTAGCCTGTGGGTTGAGGAAGTTGGAGAACAGAAAAATCCCATGGACTGGACACAGGGCCTCAGTGGAAGCCCAGTTCCTCCGTGCTAACTATGGTCACAGCAGCTCTCTGTGCTGGACAGGACACTGGAGTCGCAACAGTAGAGGGACTGCCATGAGTCCCCCGAGAGCCAGCCCAGCGCCAGGAGCCCCTAGCACTCTGGGAAGGGCTGAGCTGGCAGCAGCATCTACCAGCCTGTCAGTTCTGGGGAAATCCTTCACCGGGATGAGTCTGGGCTTCTGCTTCAAAGGCTCCTCCAGTAAAGACCTGCTAATTGTTTGAAACACATTTTCACTGAAGTGTGAATTTTCTCTCTCTCTCTCTCTCTCTCTCTCTCCAAACCTCCTGTGAATTCCAGGAGAGCTCAAGCTGCTTCCCAGTCAGGGAAGCTGTCCCCTTGCCTAGAGCTGGAGGAACACTGGGGTGTCAGGGACAAAACCCCACCCCACTGTTCCACCTCCCATGGACTCTTGGGGATGTGTCATCCCAGGAAAGTTGAGGTAACACCCTGGGTGCTGTTAACCCTGGGGAAGTGGGGACTGAACCTGAGAGGGTGGCAGGAGCTGAACCCACGGGGCTCCATGACATGAGGGCTTGGGGTTCGCTGCAGACACCACCCACCTTTGGGTGATAATAGATTACCCAGCTATTAAAAACAATAGTTAACAATTCCAGGAAGCTTCCTATGTGGTTTGCACCAAGTGCTGTACATACCAAATATTCATACTCATTAGACTCCTCACTGCAACCCGGAAAATAAGGAGTTTGTTGTCCCCTTTGACAGATAAGGACACTGAGGCACTGAGAGTTTGAGTAACTTGCCCAAGGTCTCTGTCCTCTGCTAAGCAGAGGAGATGGGACTAAACCCTAGGCAGCCGGTCCGTGCTCAGTATGCAGGAGATGGCATGGGAGGTGCATAAAACACAGAAGGAAGTGAGTGGCTGCCACTCTTCCTCCCTCCCCCGTGCCGGGGTCCTGCTCAGTAGTGAGGCAAGGCAGGGCCAAGTCAGCCAAGGACCACTGGGAGCAAGAACAGAGGCCCTGGAGTTATAAGGATCTGGCCACAGATATTTACGAGCCAGGTGAGCACAGGAAGTAATTAGCCTTTCTCTGACTTCGGTTCCTCACCCATAGGATGCAAATGACAATACCTACCAGCAAGGTTATTTTCAGGAGCTGAGATAATCAGACACTCACATGACCCTGAGAGTGAGTGTCTCCTTAAATTTTGTGCCGGAGGCACCTCATTAGTCTCTCCCTGGTCCTTGCCCTAGAGATAATTACCAGTTAAGTATCTGGACCAGAAAATCTCTGGCAAGAGTAGACAATACATAATCAAATGAATAAAAGAAAAATGAATAACTCATAGGTGGATGAATGATAGTCAGCTATCAGTCAATCATTCACGTCTAATCTTGCCAAACCTTGTGCTGGACCACAATCCTGGGGGCTCTAGGATAAGGCATGTGGGTTGCCCTCAAGGAGCTGACAGTCGAGGGGGAGCCCTGCAAAGCCGGGAATGCCACCTCTGCCTTTTGCTGCCCAACCAGGGACTGGTTTGGTCCAAGCATTGGGCCTGCTCGGTTTTGAGGGACCTGCCAGGTCCCTGGCTGTAGGTGAAGGCTTGACTCCCAGGCAGAGGTCTCAGTCGGGCCTTCAGTTCCAGGGAAGGTAAGGCCCCTGCCTCTTCTCGTCTTCTCCCCAGGCACCAGGCCAGCTCAGGACCTGTGTCCCAGACTAGGCATCGGTAATGGAGGAAATCTGAGAATTATGTCTCAGGGGACGCCCTCTTTAGCCCCTTCCACCTGGGATACACAGAGCCCTCAGAGGGCTGCAACCAACACTTAAAAACCCCACCCCTACAGGAAGAGGGCCTGGAGCTAGCAAGGGAGGGAAAAAGGAGGGGAGCGGGAGAGCAACTTTCCCAGGGCCGGCTCTGCTCGTAAATGGAGCAGCTGGAAGGCACAGCTGGAAGGTGAATTCGGAACATCAAGAATATCGTTCCCTGGGGACCCATATTAGAGATGGCAAAGGGGCGTCTTTGCTGGAAGGCCCTCCTGGCTGAACGGGTCGGGGCCCCCCATGGATTTCTGCCCTAGCCCAAGGACAGGAATCCGGGGGCGGGGCAGGAAATAGAGGGTTGCAGGGTATCAGAGCAGGGGGAGGGAGGGAGAAGAACCAACGAGGAAGAGGAGGAGGGGGAAGGAGAGGCGGCAGAGAGTGTTCTCTGAGCTGCAGAGGATCTGCTCCCAGGTCGGATGTCACAAGGCCAGAAGGGACTGGGAGCCGTCGGGAACTGCTTCCCGGACCTCGCATTTCTGGCAGCAATCTCCCATACGGCGCACCTCATCCTGCACTGCAGCCCCTGCCTTGCACCCTCTTCCCGTGAACTCCGCGGGCTTCCCCGGCAGGGAGCTGTGGGTCTAATCAGTCTCCCCATCTGTAAAATGGGGGAACAGCTTTGACTCTCAAGGTTGCCCTAATGTTCAGTGACAGAATGTCAGCCCATGCCTGGGTGAGGACACAGGAAGAGCCTAGCCCTCGGTGGCTAGTCCCACTTTGTTATTATGGCCATAGCAGCGCCTGGGCTGACCCTGATGCTCCCTCCCACCAGAAAGGGGGGCTGCTGAGCAGAGAAAGGGACGAGGCAAGGGCACGGTGAGGCAAGGGCACGGTGAGGCAGCCCAGTGTCTCCAGCCTGTGGGCAGGTGTGCCGGGCTGGTCCTACCCCCTGGCTGCTGGCCACACTCTTCATTAAGTGGATGGCCCACAGTGGCCAATGGTCAGTGGAACACAGGGGCGACGCCTCTTCCAAGTAGGCCTCATCAAAGGCCGGCGCCGAGCTAATTTAAAGATCTAAGTGGAGCATATTTCTCCTGATTCGGCAGTTTCAATCGACTTGTATTGTCTCCAAATAAAAGCTGGAGTCACAGCAATTAGTTTTCTGGGTGTTGGGCCAATTTAAGTGGCGTGGAGAGGGGCTGGGGGAGCAGACTGGGGCTGGCAGCTGGAGAAGAGCCCGAGCCAGCTCCAGGCCCGGGTCCCCTGCCTGAGAGGGGCTCTCAGACCTTGAGGTTCCTACCAGAGGCAGGAAAGGTCCAGGTGTCCGTTACAGACTTTCAGAGCTGGCAGGGACTTGTGACATTGTCAAGGCGGATCCTACAACATCATTTAGACTGATCCTTTATGCAACAGATAGGACACGGGGGACCTGAGAGAGACTGCAGATGGCTCTAAGTTGTCCATCAGGTTCGAGTCAGGGCCCGGGCTTTCTGACTCAGGCATTAATACAAAACCAATATTCCCCAGCATGCTGCAGCTCTGTGTCTATAATCTCATTTAATCAACATGCTGGCTCTGAAGGGATGGAATTACTAGTCTGTCTTCAGAGTTGAGGAAATAGATGCTTAGAGAGGTTAGGTGACTCGCCCAAGGCCACGCAGTTGATGAGTGGGAGCTTTGGGTGTTCTACTCTTCCGACCATCCCACGCTGGATGGGGATGTGCCTCTCATTCTCCCAGGGCCCTGTGGACAAAGCTTTGTTGTGCCTCAAGGAGTCCCACCTTTTGGGGTACCTTGGTTTCCCCAGGGTGACAAAACTCCTGCTTCCCAGGAAGTCCCTGTCTGGTAGTGGAGGAGGCAGGGGCTCTGTTCAAGGTAAAGAATCTGAGGAAAGAAAGAGGGCACAGAAGTTGAGAGGCAGGCTGAGCAAGTGCAGCCAGGATCGACGCCAGTCTGTGGTCTGTGGAGAGACGGGTGCCAGGAGCACCACCGTTAAAGTTACAGCCTCCTCCCCAGGCCAGGCTGGGCCAGACACAGAAGTGAGACCTGCACCCAGTGCCTCCCAGGGAAGTTTTGACACCTGGGGCCTAAGGCTGACAGACAGGGCTGTACCCCAAGGGATCAGACTGGGACACCTGTTCTATGCTTAAGGGACAGAGGTCCTAGGGGCAGTATAGTGCAGGCTGGGGACCTGGCCTTGGGGCAGCTCAGAGTGTGCAGCCCAGCAGGCAGCAGAGAATCTGTAAGCACCCACTGGGCCTCCTGCAGGGGGACCGAAGGCCTAGTGCCCGCTGCGGGGTGTAGAAAGGATGCCTCAAGTGGCTACTGGGTGGCCTGGCTGGAGTGGGGATTTTGGACGCTTGGGTGTACACGTCATCAGGACAGATCAGCCTGATTCCAAGGGTGACTCTGCTGCCCAAAGGATCCATCTATGAACAGCCTCACATTTGATTAATCAATAACAATAATGGTAACAACAATAGCGACAGCCACCCCTCCCTGAACCCTGATTTTGTGCCAGTACAGGCATCACGTTACAGGGGAGGAATCAGAGGCTCAGGGATCTAAACGATTCACCCAACGGCGCACTGCCTGTAAACGGGGGTTCGAGCCCTATTGTGTCCCGCACAAAAACCTGGGCACTTTACTTCTGCCGTTGTCCATGCCCGGGCAGGCAGCCAGGTGTCCCCTGAAGACCTTGACAATTTGATTTTTAATACTTCCTCCAGAAAGGTTGGTTCAGAAGGGGTAGGAAAGGACAGGGGAGAAGGAGAAAGGACACATGTAAGATGACGGGAGAGGAGAAGACAAGGTACTGGGGGTTGGGTTGTGGTTTCTAGACTGAAGGGGGAGGTGCTGGAAGAGAAGAAAATAGGCTATGGGGGAGGGGAGAAAGGTGGAGGAGAAAAAGGAACAACAGTTTCAGGAGGGACGGACCATCTGCTTCCCAACCCGTCCCTAGGCCTGGTGTTTCCATTCCTCACCGTGGGGCTCCATTCACCTTCATCCATCTTTTTGCTTTTTTCCTCTTCCCTCAACCTCAGACAACCAGACAGTTCCACCAGTAAATGTCCATGGCACCTGCCCCTCCTTTTCCCCCTTCCCCACCACTACCTGAGTTTGGGCCCTCATCCTCATCATCATCATCGTCATCTCCCACTTAGACCATTGCCACTGCCCCCCACTGGCCACGGCCTCCAGTTCTTCCAGGTTCTTCCTAAGGCCCTTCCAAGTCTACTCAAAGACCTTCAAAGGCTGACCACCACCTACAGAATCAAGTCTAAAGGCTTCACTGTGGCGTTCAAGGCCCTTGGCAATCTGGTCCCCACCTCCCCACCCTCCCTTTCTCTGTCTGCCAGGTTCTCCTGTTACCACATGGTCTTCCCTTCCTGGATTCACATTTTGGCTCAAATGTCATCATATCACATCATGTCATACCTTCAAAAGAGCTCACCCCTCTGGTCTCCTTTAGCCTCTTATCCTCCTTTATGTTTCCTTGAAGCACTATCAACAGCTGACATCTTATATCCTGGACTTGCCATCCTCCTATCCCCCAGAAAGCAGGGATGGTTTTACTCAGAGCCTTACCAATGGGGCTCGCATCAGCACCAGCAGAATCACAGGCCCTTGATTACATGATGCTTGCTGAGCACGTGAATGACCGCCCGGCTACCGCAGTCTGTACTCTGCTACAGTGACCAGTAACACTTCACAGTTGTCCTCACGGAGCCCATGCACTCTGCCGCTCGCCTTTGTACTTTGGCCAAAATGGGAAACTTGGCCCATGTCCAGTACCTCCTCCTCCAGACAGCCACCCTCCTTATACCGGCCTCCGTCAGCCTCGAAATGGTGTGTTGGTAAAGGGTGGTATTTCATCACTTGGCTGTAGGCTCTTTTAAAAAGAACGAAAGGTCTTTTGTCTTACCTACCCTACTCCACCAACACACTACTAGGCACCAAACTGGGTACACACTAGGTGCTCAGTAAATAGTTCTTGAGCATAGCAGAGAGAATGAAAACTTGATTCAGCAAACATTTTTCTGAAACTTACCTACTCCCAGCCAAACTCTGGGGTGGCCAAAGCCCTACTGTGTGTCAAACAACATGCTGGATGGGTTCCACTGTGTGTCAGGTCCCATATTGGGAGGGGTCTTACTCTGTCCCAGGTTCTAAGCTGAGAAAGCACCTACCGTGTGCCAACCTGAGTTAGCCGAAACCCTCCTATGTATAGATCTCTTTTGGATGAGCTCCTATGGTGGGGAAGGGGGCAGCCATGTGCCTGATTTCATACTGAGAGTGCACGTCCCACGTGCAAGGTCCCGGACCAAGCACTGGGGCAACGAGATAAGTCAGCGCCTGCCTTCGAGTGCCTCACCATCAGCCTGGGACAAGCAGCAAATAGGATAGGAAGGGGAAGGAAGGAAGCATGGGGGAGATTAATAATAACTATTTATTCTGGCAAATTATGAGCGCGTGGAGGGCCATCTGTGCACAATGCTCCTGCCTGCTCGTCACCAGCAAGTCCCAGCGCAGGGGCCCAGCTCGGCTCTGGGGAGCAGCTGGGCTCTCCATCAACTTGTCACCACACTGGGGAAGGGCCACTCAGCCTCCTTGTCTCCAGCCCTGCAGCCCACTGCCTGCCAGGTGATAGGCAGGAGCTAATCTAAACATAGAGCCAAAGTTGACCACGGGTGAGGCGGGCTGTTCCTCCCTCCTGATAGAGCTGAGATGGACACTCCTTGAGTTGGAAGATGCTCAGGGACCAGGATTCAGAGGGCCGCTCCTGAAGCCTCCTTGAGGAGGATGGGTCAAGGTCACTGCTAAGCAGCTCAGACTGAAGGAATGCATCATGAGGTCTCTGGGAGACAGAAATGGGCCCAAAGATGGATTCTCTGAGGTGAAGGTGGGACCCGGGGAAGGACTTAGTCAGCAATATGGAGCATGTCCCAGACCCATTTTATAGACAAGAAACAGGCTCAGAGTGGTTGAGCAACTTTCCCAAAATCACACAGCTGGTAAACATCAGTTAGGATTCAAACCCAGGCCACCTGGCTTTGGGGTGCCTCTGTGTGGCCATGACACTGGAGTTCCTCTAAATGGGTACAAGCTCTAGCTTCACACACATGCACACACAATGTCATTTTCCTTCTCGGAACAATGCAAAAATTTTTGTTACTCCAGACCTAGTGGTGTAGAACTTGGAACTCTGAAAAGATACCTGGCTTGCCAAAGAGAGCACAGCTGAGACTTGATCAAATTGGCATTCCAACCCAGATTTTTAAATATACTCGTTCTTGCTTACAAAACACACGTCTATTAAATAATATAAAGAAAAAAATTAACAACACAATTGCACCATCCAGAAAAATCAGCGTCCGCATTTTGGTCACAGGTCCTTCCAGTCTTTTCTCCTTTTATAAAATCATATTTTCCCGATAAAATAAAACATTTTTCCATAAAAAATGTGGGTTGCTCCATAATTTCCTTGACAAACCCTAACAGTTGGGCAGCTAGGCTTTGGCCAGTATCTAAACCCGTCTTCCCACACTCTCCGATAGATCACATGTGCAGAAGGCAAAGCTAGCACGGGCTGGGCAACCTGTTTCTGGGCTTGGCCAAGCCAGCCCGTGGCTGTGCGGCTTGCCGGCGGCACAGAACAGAGGCAAGGAGTGACCAAGGTAGGCGCCTAGGCGGTACCCACACTCCCAATGCTCCACGTTCTCTGATAAAGGCGAGAAGCTCCATTAGATTTGTTCATTTATTCTCCGAGACTGTCTTTAAAAATTATTTTTACTAAATTCGCTGGGGTGGTATGAGTTAATAAGATTATACAGGTTTTAAGTGTACAATCCTATAATACATCATCTGCATATTGCATTGTGTGTTTACCACCCGAAGTCTAATCTCTTTCTGTCACCATATTTGCTCCCCTTTTCCCTTCACTACCCCCAACCCCCTTCCCCTCTGGCAGCTACCATACTGTTGTCTGTGTCTATGAGTCTGACTTTGTCTCTTCATTTGTTGCTTTCAGTGTTATATCCCACATATGAGTGAAATCATTGTTCTTCACTTTCCCTGTCTGACTTATTTCGCTTAGCATGACTGTCTTGATGAAAACTTGGTGTTTCCTCTGCTGGAGAACAGAACTGTGGCTTTGGGGGACCATAATTTGTGGGAGCTGATCTCATGAAATGATCTTGTGCTGTTACCTAAGAATTACACACTTACCCCTTTGGGATGTTGGGGACCTGTGATGCTTTAGCGAGGGGGCAGGTAAGGTCTGGGAGGCATGGCTGTAGGCTGAGGTCAAAGGTCTTTTTAAATGTTAGCCAAGTCAGGGCAAACCACATGTACTCAGACAGAAAGGAAATATTTCCCAGAGCACCCAAGGAGGGTGGTGTGGAGTGTGTAACCAAGAGGAGTCGGCTTTGTGGAGGGAACGAGCTGGACCAGGAGGCCAAGCTGCCCTGGGTCACACAGCTGTGAGGCAGGACACTGGAGTCCTCTGAGGGTCAGGTTAGCAAGCAGAGACTGGGACAGGTGACTCCAGGTTGTGCAGCACCTCAGAGGGGCCAACACAGCCCTGCCTTCAGAGTGAGGAAGAGTGGACCAAGATCAAGGACATATGCAAGAAAGAGACAGCAGCTACCCAGAGGTCCTTGGTCTAATACAAGGACACACAGAGGAAGGGACAGCAGATATCCTGGGGTCTTCATTTCTCCTTCCTTCTCCTTTGTCTTCTTCCCATTGTACACCTGGGGTTGGCCATGTGACTGCTGGGGGCCAAGTGGCCAGAGCCCAAGGCCCCTTCTCCACGCGGCGTGACTTCTGTCCTACTTACATCGGCACTACCAGTGCCAGGCTCATGCAGATTAATGAGGCCACAGCTGAGGCCCTGAGCCCAGGGACTGGCCTTGTTTCTAGGTGACCAGGTACTTGAGCCTAAATTAACTTTGACTACCTTTGTGATCCCCCCTCCTTGGGCTGGGCAGGAGGAGAGGAAAGGGGAGGAGGTTGAGAAGGGATAGGAAAAGGAGGAAAGAAAAGGGGGAGGGAGAAGGAGGGGATGAAGTAGAGGAGGGAGAGAAGGGAGCAGAAACTGGGAGGAAGAGGGAGGGAGGAAGGAGAGGGCAGTGAAGGGCAGGGGGCGGAGAGGCTGAAGGGCAGCGTCCTGGGGCAGGAAGCATGCGGTGGCTCCATGCTTCTCCGGCTTGGCCAAACAGCCCCCCTAGGACCTTTGTAAAGCCTCTCTCTCCCTCTCTGTCTCTCTCTCAGGAAAGGAAAAGGACCGTCCTCCCAATTAGCCACAACAGCCCACGCGCCGTCAGAAACGAGACAAGGCCCTGCTTTATAGAAGTGAAAACAGGATCGGGAGACTTTCGCCAAGTCACGGGAGGGGGAGCAGTAGGGGACTGTGGCTCAGGCCTCCCGACTCCCCATCCAGCGCTCCTTCTGCTGTACAATATGCACCACACAGTGGCAAAAGCCTACATATCCCTCAAAACCCTACTCAAACAGCCTCTACCCCAGGAAGTCTCCTCAGGGATCCCATGACCTCCTACAGTGCTTCCTACAGGCCGTTGACGTCTGATGGCTCGTCTGTGCCCAGTTCCCAGCACAGAGCAGGCACTGAATGAATGAATAAGTGAATGAATGGGATTAGGCTTTCGGGTCAAACAAATCTGGGTTGAATCCCCACTCTATCTCTTATTAACTCTGTGACCACTGGTGAGTTTCTGAGCCTCTCTGAACCTCAGTTTTCCCATCTCTAAAATGGATCCCTCGCAAGGTTGGAGAATGAGTTCCATAATGCAATCCCTCATCCATTCATTTGTTCACTTACTGAGCACCTACCGCGTGCCAAGCAGGTTCTGTGATGGGTGCTGTGGGTAACCAGCAGGAATAAGCTGATGTGTCTGTGCTCTCATGGAGCTCATGGCTTGGTAGGACAAACAGACAATAAAAGTGTGTACAAATAAATGACTATTCAATTGTGTAAGTGCTAGAAACAAACAAAAAAAGACAAAAGGCAAAGATGGAGAACTGTGAATGGGGGAGCCTAACTTGGATGTGGTGGCCAGGGAAGGCTTCCGTGAGGAGGGAACATGTAGCTAAGATCTGGAGGCTGAGAAGAGCCTTGATATGTGACTGGGGAAAGCTCTCCAGGGAGAGGGAGCAGTGTGAGCAATACTGTGCAAGGGAGGTGACAGGGAGTATCGGTGTTACCATCGAGGTGTCCTCACTGTGTCCTCTGCATGGGCTCTGTGGGCTGACCCAGGACTGTGCGGAGGAGGAGGAGGAGGAAGAGGAGGAGAAGGCACCTGCATGCCCCCTATGCATCCTTCCTTCTGCTCAGCCACTTGTTCGGTGCACACACACACTGAGCTCCTGATCTCTGCAGACTGTGTACCTTTCTGCTGGCACTGGGCAAACCCTGACACAGCCCTGACCTCAAAGCCCTTAACCAGGAGGAGGTGCCGGGAGCCAGTGAAATAAATAGTGCCCAATAAATATCTAAGGGGTGTTTGGCATGATCAGGGTGGATGACAGGAGGACCTGGCCCGGCCCAAGTTGACCAGAAGGAGGTCAGAGGAGGCCTCCCTGAGGAGGTGATGTCGAGCTGAGATCTGCAGGATGGAGAGAAGTTAATGATGGCCAAGCAAAGGGCTGGTGTCTTATTCTAAAATCAATGATGAGCCGTTGACAGTTTTAAGCAGGGGAGCTCCATGATCAAATCTGTAGATACTGCGTGTGGAGCCAATGAAAGGATGGGGACCAGAGCAAATGCAAGGAGAGTGGCTTAGGAGGCCTTGGTAATGGCCCAGGGCAGACAGGTGGTAGAGAGGATGGAGAGAAGAAAACAGATTGGGTGCACTTACAAGGTGAAATCTACAAGACAGCGTGAAGGACAGGGTGGGGAAAGGGGAGACCGACAAGAAGAAGTCTGCAGTGACCCTGTGGGTCTCCCACTGATGGAACTGAGCACCTGAAGATGTCGTTCACTATTCACTGGGGTTCGGGTTTCTTTGACGGGTCCGAGTGGAGACACGGAGGAAGAACTGGGGGACATGGGTCTTGGAGCTCAGAGGATGTACTTGCATGGGCTTTATTAGCTCAATAACAATCAAAGTGTGGCCCTGGGAGAGTTCACCTGAGGGGAAAGTACCAAGAGGGACAACGAGAGGTAACAGCTGCAATAAGATGAACTGCGGGAGGGAAAATAAACAGAGGCAAGAGGGTCACTGCAGCCCCCCAGCCCCCCGCAAGACTGTGCTAAGGACACGTGGGAGCCAGAGCTGGGCCTCTGTCTCCCTAGGGTGCTGCCACTGCAGTCAGACTGACCTCAGCCTCCCTCCTCTAACTCGGTGCTGGCTGCTGTGCTCAGCCCGGTTCAGGAAACCCACTGTCCTGGGAAGGAAAGGGGCCTCCAGGAGTGTGAGGTCCGATGCTGCCACGTAGGCATGAGTAGGATGAAGAGCATCCCTTCAGCTGGGCTATCAGAAGAGGATGCCTGGAAGAGAGGCTGTGGCAGGAACCAAGGGGGATTCTCCAGGCTGAGCTGAAGGGAGGGCACTCCTGCTAGGAAGACCTCGCTTGGCTGATCCCAGGTCTGGAGTCTCGCAGCTGTACCAGCCCGAGTAGTCTGGGGTGCTGAGCAGTGCCTGCTCCTGCCTGCATCTCCTAGGGCCCAGAACTTGTCTGAGAACTTGCTCAAGAAAGGTTCACGGATGCCCTTCTGTGGCGGACGCCACAGCAAAGGCAGGGGCCCGAGAGTCCATCAGAGGGACAGTGAGAGGGAAGCCTGGGCCCCATCTTGAAGGCCGACATAAAGCAGGTGGTCTTCCTGGAGCAAGCAATGGGAGCCACCAGAGGGTTTTTGGGGGCAGGGGGTAGCACCGAGCCATGTGTGTTGGTCTCCAGGGTGACTGGAGGTGGGGTGGGGGGCTGAGGCCAGAGGCAGGAAAACAGGTGGGAGAGCCGATCTGTGTTCCCAGGCTTAACCTGCTTAGTGTAAGGAGGCTGGGAAGAGAGTGTATGCTCACCCACACACATGTACACACACACAGGTCCCTGAGGCTTAACCAGACTAGTGTAAGAAGACTGCTGGGAGACTGAGCACACACATACATATCCACACATGTGTGCACACAGAGGTATGTGTGTGTACACCTATATACACACAAGGACACACACATACATGTCAGCCTGGCACAGACACGTAGGGACACACAAGTTCAGGCCACACAAAGGCACTTCTTTTCAAGACCCAAGGGTAGAGTGGACCAGTGACTGCAGGTGTGCACAAAGGGATACACTTCCCCATGTACCTGCATGTGCACACGCATTCACACACACAGGCCCACAGGAGAAGGGAGACCAGGGTAAAACAATCTGGGCCAAGTCCTATTCATTTAAGAGCAGACAGAAAGGCCAAGTTGGCTCTGCACTGGGTGGTGGTGTTTTAAGCAGCAAAAGGTGGGGGGGCGGGGGTGTGCCCAGAACGGGCTTGGAGCGCACCAATTTGCTGGGTGAACACATCAGCCCGCCAGCCAGCCGCCTCCCCTTCTGAAAAGGCAGCCACAGGTGAGCGGCAGCCCACTTGGCTAACGGCGGGGCCTGGCACGGGCTGTCGTCCGCAGGGTGGGGAGGGGCAGGCACGGGATGCGGGAACTGAGCCTGGCCCCACACTGCATATCCCTCAAGCACCCTGAGAAGCACACATGTGCACATGTGTACCTGTGGGTAACCATGTGAACTGGTGGACGGAGGCACAGAGGTCAATAGGCCAAGGAATGAGCACACACACAGTACATAAACATGGTCCTGACATCCAAGTCCCTCATGTCACCACAGAGGCATAGACATGTGGCACACATGCTCTCACACATATACACCTCCAGAGCACATACATGATCTGCTCACACACCTACGTGCTGCCCAGATCCATGGATAAACAGGGCACACACACACACATCCACACATAAGCATACCCAGAGAAACACAGACACAGAAGGCAATCACATGGGCTACACAAAGCACACACGTGTGCTCCAACGCACCCAGACACAAACAGTGCACACAAAACCACACTCGCTGAAGTACACATATATGTGGACACAACAGTAGAAGGCTCATAAACATCCTGTCATATGCTGTATAGACGAAAATGCGTCAAATACACCAAGACATTTAGGACCAAAGACACATATATGCAGACGCGCCTAGCAAACGTACACAGAGACACACACACCTGCATCCCCAGAGTGTCCTCTCTGCTCTGCATGAGGACCCCCTTATTGCCTCCCGTCCCCTCCCTCCTGGCCGCCAGTGCCAGGATCTAGTGTTCTGGCTGCTCATCCACGAGGGGTAGCTACGGCCAAGGACCAGGTCTCCACGGTGAAGATCCAGCGTTCAGACTGGATTCTCAGAACTGATAGGTGACAGTGCCAAGAACCAGAGTCTGGGATGTCACCTCCTCTCCCAAGCCACCAGACTGCCTTGGCAGCCAGCAGGGCAGGAGTCCTGAGCCATGGCATCCTGCTCACCCCTCTCAGTGCTCAGCCCGGGAGGCGAGACCCAAGGAGCTCCGGGACCCACCCTTTCCAGCAGCAACCTCTTCTCTTCCCGGGTAAGCCATCACGAGGCTGAATCAGGGCCGCTGAGAGGGAAGGGGCCCTCGGAAGAGAGGCCTGGGGGGAGGGGCAGGCGGGTGTGATTGTTGGGGCCCCAGGGCCCAGCGCCTTGGCTGGGGACTGCCTTGGCTGGGGACTGGGCCGAGGTGCTGTGTAAGCACAAGCCCAGAAGAGGGAAGTTACTTAGGAAGATTAAATGAGTCAGTGTAGCCTCTCACCAACAGCCACTTAAATGACTCAACACCTCAATTGTGAAACCGCCACAATTTACTGGGAAGGCGGCATTCCAGTTGCATACCAGAGAGAGGAAGAAAGGCCAGTGTGTAGGCAGACGGGCTCCCATCTCCAGGAAAAGGGCTGCCCAGGGCCAAGTCCACTCCCACACCACTCTCGCGACTGGGGCACTCAGAGGCCCATCCCGGTGAGGTCTTGAAAGGTTCTGCAACAGCCTGGCCCTGAGCCCAGCACCCTTGGGCAGGTGGGAGGGAACACAGAGCAAAAGCTCCTGCAAACGCTCCTGTCACTCAGAGGTAGGCGGAGACAGAGCAGGTGAGGCTGGCCATGAGCTGACAACTAGTGACAAAGGGTGATGAGCCATGAGGGCTCGCTGTGCTAGTCTCCCTGCTCTGGTGTATTCTGAAATTTTCTGAAATAAAATAAGTTTAAGCTTTGGATCCACACTCTTAGAGTTAACACTCACTCACCATTCATTCCCTAAATCCTGCATTCATTCGATCCATCATTTTCATGGAGGTCCTGTGCTCAGAGAGCTGCTGTCCAGCAGACTCATCTGTATCACTCTGGGTGAGGCCCAGCACCCATGGGGATGCAGGCAGGTACAACCCCTCCACCCCAGGGACAGAAGGGTGTGAACGTGGCCTTGGCTAGGGAATGGCCACGCACATGGCCATACCATGGGAGCTTCAGAGCAGGTCAGCGGTCACCCCAGAGCTGGGGCCAGACACACGGAGATGACCTGTTGTGAGCTCTCACACCCCAGGGACAGCAGACCCCCTCGCCCTCTCTGTGTTCCATTGGTTTCTGCAGACCTTCGGTGCAGAGCACACAGAAGTGGGCTCCCTGTAGCATGCCTGCACACTCACACAGACCCTCCTCCCTGCCCCAAGCGCCCACCATGGCTCCCTCAACAGACCTGCCTGCGCTGGAGGTTAAGGGGCATGCAGAGGCAAGCAGGAATGGGGTCTCGGCCTGAATTCCAAAGTCTGAAATAGCCCACCACAAATTATCTTTGTTCTGACAGGCCGATTAGCATGATTATCCCATCAGAGAGGAAACAAACAAACAAACAAAAACCAAAGCCCAGGAGAGGATGAGGACAGTGGTAGACAGAGAGACAACCAGGGGCACAGACAAAAACGGCAACAGGCACGGAGAGAGCTGGCACCTTCGAGAAAGCAGTCACCCCAAAGAGTAAACAGGGATGCTGGCCCCGGGCAGAGCCCTGACAGAGCCCCGCCCTCCTCCCCTCCCATGGCAGGCCAGGCTCAGCGTGGGCTTCAGGAGCCCACGCCAGTGCCTCAAGATGGCGGAGCCGGGATGTGCTGGACAAAACCGTTTTGCTAAAGGATGCAAAGACCCTTGCATCAAGGTTGTCCTGCTGTCATTCAGGTTGCATCTCCTCATTTCCCAACAGTTCTTATGAAAAGCCCAGAATGTGCCCTTCCCCCATGCCAGGCACTGTGCTAGGCGCTGGGGACTCGGCAGGGACCAGGAAAGCCAGCTGTCCTTGCTCTTAGGGAGTGCCCAGCCTGAGGGGAGGACACAGAAACCAGTCAGGCAGTGTCAATATTGTGACAACCAATCTGAGAGCCTGAGACAGGTGCCCTGGGATGCCAACAAAGGACATGGGATCCAGGTTGTTGGAGGAAGACATGGAAAAATTTCTAAGGAATGGAGACCCAAGGGAGGACCGAGTGAGGGGCTAGGCTTCAGTGAGAGCTTCGCTCTTGGCTCTGACAACCCCAGCATCCCAGCACCGTGGTGAATGGCTGTTGCTCCCAAACCACCCAGCACCTGCCTCTGAACAAGCTTACCTATGTTAGCTTCATAACTAGATAGAAAGATCCTTGCAAGTAGGCACCTTCGTTTTTCTTGTATATTTCCCACAGTCCTGAGCACACAGTGGGCTTCAGAATCCCTCACTGAATGGAGGCTCTGTCCGTGCTCAGAAAAGGGCCGCAGGTTGGAGGGTCCTGGGCTCTGGGCTCTGCTGCTCCCTCTCACTTTCTTTCTAATCCAAAGGTCTGGCCCCAGAGGTCAGACTCAGCCTCGAACTCCACTTTTCTGAAAAAATAAAAGGAAACGATGCTGCTGGGGGAAGGGGCAGAGAAGGAGAGAGAGCGCCGAGCAGCCCAGCTGTTCTAGGAGAAGTCCTGGGGAATCCCGAGCAGAGCCCCGCACGTCTATAATGGAGGCTGATTAACCCCGGGAGGGCAGGGGGGCTGGAGAGGAACTTAGTGCAGAGAAATGGGGTTGGGGGGGAAGGAGGGCATATGAGTAAATTAGGGAAAGAGACAGAGAGAAAGGAAATGAATCCATAAGACAATCAAAGAGTGAGAGACACACACCCAGAGAGACAGACAGGCTAAGAGACAGAGAGACGGGAGTGAACAGGCCAGGGAGGGAGCGGGGCATGGAGAGGCAACGAGAGGGACCAAGCCAGACGGAGAAAGACCAATACACACGGCCAAAAAAAGGGGGGAGAAAAAAAAGCTAGAGAGACAGAAAAACAGCCCAAAATTACCAGAGGTGAGTGGAGGTGAGGAGGGGCAAGAGCAAGGACGGAAAGGACAGAGGGAGGCAGAACCAACATCAGGGAGGAGGAAGCAGCAGGAAGGGGGAGAGAGGAGGAGGAGCTCGATCCAGGCCAGGCCAAGCCCAGGGTCAGGGCCCCGGGCAGGAGGCTGGCGCCCAGTGTCCTCTGCTCCATCTGTCTCTCCACAGGAGCTCATCCAGCCTTCCGCATTCAGGCTGCCAGGTCTCCCTCGTGCCTCCTGCCCACTCGACTCCTTAAGTATGTCTGGGGGAGGCGGGCAACAGAGAAAACAGCTCCAGGAATAAACAATCCTGCTCAGCCTCCCGAGACCAGGACACTCAGGACGCCAGGCTGAACATGAAAGTCACACCCGTCACGCTTCCAGATGGTTTCCTGTGTGCCTACAAAGAGGCTTGGGAGTTACGTTAATAAGTGCAATAGTGAAGCCTGCCTTCAGTGTGGCGGGCACTGTGCTATGCTCTTCCTCCGCCTTATGTCCTTGGGTCCTCACAGCAACTCTGACCTGCCTGCCATTATTAGCTCCCTTCGAACATCTGAGGCTCAGAGAGGTTCAGGAACTTACCCAAAGTTACACAGTTGGAAAGTGGTGGAGCTGGGATTTGAACCTCTGCTTTTAACTTTGATTTCTTGTGATCAGTGAAAAGTAGTGAAAGGGTGCTGGCCTCTGTGGGAACTCCCCGCCCACCCCACCCCCAGCCCCACCACCAAGGCCCAGAGTCCTTTAGGAAACAATCCCCAGTGAGACGGCCCCTCAGCCTCCTTCCTGCTGTCCCGGTGGGTACTACCCAGAGGCAACTGTATTGAATGGCTGTAGTTGGCAAGGGCCTCCCAAAGCATGAAACATGTCAGACTGGTCCCAGGTTGCCTCTGTCTGCCCCAGTCAGTCCCAGGAGCAAGGAATTAGCTAGTGAGAGTGAGAAGATAGTGTTTAGAGCCAGAAGTCTTCTCCTCCCAGGGAGCAGACTACCACCCTTCTCTCTGTACCACCCTGGCCCTGGGGGCCCGATGGACAAAGCCCAACTGAGGCAGGTGGTCCTGAGAAGCCCCGGGCCCATCCTGGGCAAGCAGAGAGCCCCCCACGAGTCTGGGAGCACTAGGCTGCTCACACACCTGAGTGGGACCTGGGGCAGGTGGAGCAGGTGTGTCAGGCTGCTGTACCTCTGCCCTCTAGACAGCATCGAAGTCCTTCCCCAGATGGTGTCCCCCTTTGGCTTGCCCAGAGATTTGCTGGCTAAGGGTTCAGAATTTGTCAGAGCTCAGGTGACCTCCCTGCGGAGGGTGCCCTTGAGCTTTGACCTGCCAGCCTCAGCTAGCACAGCTGGTGAGAGTTCTGAGGACAGGAAATCAGACCAGAGGCTCCATGTGACCAGGGTTGGCCTCCACAAGCTGCCCGTTTCCCTCTCCTTACACACAGAACATCCACAGACACGTTCGGGTCACTTACAATCCAAGGCCCTACCTCTCCGCCCTGCTGGTACAACCAGCCTGGGTGAGGGCTCTCCACGTGCCACGCTTTGGGCTAGAGGCTTTCTCGTATTTCATTTCTTATAGTCTTCACAATGACCCTGCCAGGGAAAACTTCTGTGCCCATTTGATAGAGGAGAAAACCAAGGCTCAGTGAGGTGATCTGGCCAAGACCACGCATAGTGAGCAGCAGAGCCGGGATCCAGCTCTACTCACGTCCTTTTCCCTAAGCCCCCGAAGCTACCCCTCGTGATATGACCTGCGCAGCCACGACCAACAACATCCAACTCAAGCCTCAAGTGCCACTTGGAAAAGTGGAGCCCCAAAGGGATCCGACAGAAGTCCTATGCCAGGGCCCCTAAGGAAGGTCTCATGGCTGCCAGGTGCCCCCATCACAGCCCCAGTCCGTTAGCTGACTCAGTTTCTTAGGGAAGGTTCTGAAATGCTGCTAATTCTCCCAATGATAAAGCAGATGCCTGTTGATCCCGTTAAGGTTTATCACACAGCAGAGCTGCATGAGTGACAGCTGAACCCAAGGGCCCACCCAGTGGAGCGGAAAGCACGGTATCCGAGAAAGGAGGCTCAGTTCTCATTCCAGAGCTGCTCTTACTCAGAGTATGACCTTGGGCAAGTCACTTAACCATCCAAGACGCCTGTTCCTTGCCTGTCAAGTGAAGGAGTTGAATTATGTGGTCCCCAAGGTCCCCTGAAGGCTGAACCTTCTGGGAGCCTGTGATTCCTGATTCAATTAAAGTTTACTGGGCTGCCTATCAGCAAATTTAATGACTCTTCAAAGTTGACCAAGGCAGGAGAAAAGATTATAAATGTAATTTCATGGAAATGGGAAAATATGAGAAAAAGCCAGCAAACAGCATCTTAACACAGAAGCGATGCTTACCAGCATACGGTGAGTCACCGCCTTTGCGGAGCGGATAAGGAGGAATAAACCTGGATTCTCTGAAGCTCATGTGGGCTTGTCTTCCCAGAGCCTTGGAGAGGGTCAGCCATAGCCAGAGGCCAGATGGGACCCTTGCGGTCAATTCAAAGCGGAGGGAGAGAGGGAGGGAGGTCCCAGGAGAATGTGGATTAAGCCTATCTAAGAGGAATTTATGACAACCGCAGTTCATTCTTCTCCACTTGACCCAAGGACCTCCAGTCCTGCTGGGATGTGGCTCTGAGAGACCCTGCAATGCTTGACCTTGAGTTCCAATGGGAATATTGGTCCCAGGGAGGTTAAAGGTCCTCTGTGGACCCTCAGTCCCCTCAGAAACATTGCAAAGAGGGCAATTTAAGCAAAAATACTATTTGTCTCCCAATTTACAAGCAATTACACATGATTTACAGCCCAGCCTGCCTTTTGCACAAGCAGCTCTGTAATTTACAAGACCATAAAGTCGGGGGCTGCCGTGATCCCGCCACCATAAATCTGGCCTGAATGGTGACTTGGGGCAGAAATGATTAATCTGCCCTTCCAGGATGAGACTTCACACTGCTGTATTAGCCAGGGAAGCATCGTGCCAGAGAGCACTTCTCAGCCCCACCTGAAACATGAGTTTTGCGTTGGAAGAGGAATATGCCCCATGTCCCAAGACACTCTGGGCCACAGGGCATGTTGGCCAGTGAGAGACCCAGCCAAGGGTGTAGGTCCAGCCAGCTGTGCAATGATGCACCCTATCTTTTGTTCTGAAGGGTCACCTATAACATAAGAGATATTATATTTGGTCTCTGTCCCCGGTCCCTGCTGATATTTTATCTCTGAACCTGTTTCCTGACACAGAATTCATACAACCCTTATAATTTACTCAGTTATAGTGGCGATCAGAACATCATACACAGAACTCCTAAATTCTTTGGGATTTCCTGGGTGATGGCAGTGTCTTTTGTTCTAATGAAGTGACTCTGGGTGGGCTCCTGGATGGGGGCTGGTCATCAGAAAGATCAAGCCCTGAGGAGAAGCTTGGAGATTTCAGCCCCATCCCCTACCCTCCTAAAAGAGGAGATGGGATAGAGAGTGAGTTAATAATCCCTCAAGTCTATGTGATGAAGCCTTCATATTCTCCCTAAGATGTGGGGTTCACAGAACTTCTGGGTTGAGGAACACATCCATGTGCTGGGACAGCGGTGCACCCCAACTCCAGAGGGACAGAAGCTCTTGTACTGGGGGTCCTTCAAGACTTTGTCCTATGTACCTTTTCATCTGGGTGTTCACCCATATCTTTTATTTTATATAAACCAGTAATCATAAGTATCTCTTTGAGCTGTGTGAATTGTTACAGCAAAATTATCAAACCTGGGAGGGGTTGTGGGAACTCCCAATTTACAGCCCAATCAAACAGAAGTGTGGGTAACCTAGGGACCCACTACTTGAGATTAGCATGTGAAGTGGGGACAGTCTTTTGGGACTAAGCCCGTAATCTGTGGGGTCTGATGCTAACTCCAGGTAGGCAGTGTCAGAATGGAGTTAAATTGTAGGACACGAGTCAGTATCCTCAAAGAACTGGAGAACTGCTTGCTGTGTGGAAAACCCCCCACATCTGGTGCCAGAAGTGAAGTGTTGAGAGGAGAGGACAGGGTAAAACCAGTGTGTTTTATTTTCATCACCCTGACCCCCTCCCGACAGGTCCAGTTTGCATCAGCTGAGGCAGCTTGTGGCAGATTTGTGATGTCTCAAGCAGAAGATGGGACCACATAGGCTACCAGACAAGTGTCAGACACACAAACCATGTTTTGGCCTGGATTGAGCCTGAAGGCTTTGCCAAACCAACGGGGGCCTTGGAATGTTCAACAGAATGGGCTGGATCACGGCCTCTTTGCCAGGACAAAGGAGGGAGCTGGGACATCGGCACCGAGGACAGCTCCTAATAAGGCTCTGCAAAACTAAGGCTGGGGACCACAGCAATTCACGTTACCCCTACACAGCAGGGCAGGTGAGAGAAATTCCTAGCTTGAAAGGCCAGAACTGGGAAGGCAGATCCCAATCTTTGTGAACAAGGTTCATCCTCACCCAGGCAAGGGCCTTCTCTCCCTTCCTCATGAAACTGGGTGTCTCCGGACACCTATGGTCATTTTGGACCTACTGATCCCTCATAGATTAAGTGGCAGATTATTTTCCAAGATCCTCCTCATCAGAACCTTCTTCCAAGGTAGAGTCCACCCTACCTCACTTCCTGCAGTATTCTCACCTGCATAGGGACTCTGACCTTCAGACTTGGGCTCAGTGAAGGAAGGAATAATAGATCCAGTCATGGTGAGTCATTCATTTATTCATTCATTCATTCATTCAACAAATATGTACTAAGACCCACGGGCTTCCAGAAGATGTGTTTGCTTTTGGAGAATACAAATATATACAGTCATTATCTGTACAGTGAGGACAAATAAGTTTATGATAATTATCCCTAATATTTGATGAGTTCTTTTTAAGTATCAAGACTGTGTGGAGCTCCTCTATAGTCAGTACCTCATTTACTTATTCCTGCCCTCGTTCCTGCTGATATTTTATCTCTGAACCTGTTTCCTGACACAGAATTCATACAACCCTTATAATTTTCTCAGTTATAATAGTGATCAGAACATCATACACAGAACTCCTAAATTCTTTGGGATTTCCTGGGTGATTGCAGTGTCACCCAGGAAGGGTGACACTTATGAAATGGGTGTCATTATTATCTGGTGACACAGCTAGCAAGAGGAGGAGTTAAGATTCGAACCCAGACGTCCTGATCCCAGGGCCTGCTCTCTTAATCACTACACAATGGCAATATAGTTTAATCAATTCTGTGATAGAGTGGAAGAGGCAGGTGAATGCATAGAGAAGCCTTTGTGGTCCTTAATTCTCTTCCCCAGCCCCTCATCCTCCTTTCTCCACTGAGAGCTGAGAGACCACAGGCTCAGGCCTGTGTCCTTTCTACTGGGCACAAAACCCTGAGAAGTGCTTCTGACTCTGTTGCTTTCCTCTGGCCTGTCCTGACCTCTGCTCCCACCTCCATGATTAGCGGGACCTGACATCCCCCTGCCTAAGGGTCACTCTACAATGCAGAGTTTAGGTCCCTGGAGAGTGTATTTGGAAATAAGGGAATAGGGATTCATGGGTCATCTCTGGCGAGCTGGAAAAACCAACACCAGGACACAGAGTCACAGCCTATGGTCTGGGAAGGTGGTAGGTGACAGGACAGGGGGTAAAGAAAAAGCAAGATGAAAAACCAAGAAAGAAATCCAGGCTGACGGACACAGAGCGGTGTGGGCAAGGGTAGAAATCCTTAGGCAGTGCCCAGAGAAGGTATATGACAAAGGTAAAGAACATAAGACTAAAGAAGATGCATTTTGGTGCCAGATGGGCCTGGGTTAGAAGCCCATCTTAAACTCTCGAAAGCTCAGTTTCATCATCTGCAAAATGGGGTTAATAATAGCAAAATACATCCTTGTTGTGAGAACTGAGATGCTGAATTTATGACCCATAGTAAGCACTCAATAAATGAAAGTAATAACATTGATAATAATGGCTTATCCTTGTTCAGTGAGCCTGTTCTAAAGGACCTAGATTCCAGGCACCTGGGAACAGAGCCCAGACTCAGCTCCTGTCTCTCTGTCCCACCGAGAGGCTGAGCTGGCAGGGTGCAGGTGTTCTGTAACTGTAGCAGACCCCCCACTTCCCCAGCCACCACATCTATGTCTGTCTCTTGCAGGTAGAAACCTCCCTAGAAATATCAACCGTGGATATGGGAGCACTATTATTCACTCACTCCCCCATAGTTTCACCTGCTCTGTGTCTTTCTCTCTCTGCCTGTCTCTCTCTATGACTCTGTCTCCTTCTGTTTTGTCTGATATTGTTCATGCTCTCTCTCTCTAGCTTTACTTTTCTCCCTCTGTCTCTGCCACCCCCCATCATACCACTGTCCTGTAGGGCAGGATAACTGGTGGCCATTGAGACTGACACATGTTCCCATAAGGCAAGTCAGCAACTCTTTGCTAAGGAGGTTGATTGGGTATTCTTTCCCCAGAGCTCTCCCAAGAGCAGAGACCATTTTTAACCTGTTTCCAGTCCAGCTTTCAGCAGCTCAGAAGATATTTTCAACTGCCTTTTCAAACACCTCTGACATATAGATCCTCCCCTTTCTTATATGTATGCAAACAACTCACCAGTCCACCAGCACCAGAACAATCACAGTAGCTGCAGCCCCCTCTTAGCCTGGAACCCATCACCTCCCTATCCTCCAGCCACAGCTCCATATGGGGCCAGCCAGGCCCTCATGGGGTCTTTGTCAAGACATCCAGGTCAGCAACGTGGTAGCAACATGGCCTCCATTTCCCAATAGTGGGTGTCTCAAGGACAGATGTGCCTGTCGGGACAGCCCCAGCACCCCTACCCAAGATGCACTCTCAACTGCTGTTTGACAGCTGACAATTTGAGCAAACAATGACTCATCCTGGAGACTAAACCAAGGCTGAGAGCCTTTCCAGCCCTCTCTCAAGGGAGGCAGGCTAATTAAGTGGCCTCATCAGAGTGCCCTCTGCAAAGTCAGCCCCACTCTCCACTCCCTCTGCTCCCTAAGAGGAGGCCTGATTAATGGAATTGACTGCAAATGCCACCCTCTCTTCTCCCAAATTACTCTGGCTCCCAAGACAAAGCAACCTTTCCAGAAAACCAGGCAAGCATCCTCCTGCTCATCTCTTCAATCAGCCCTGAAGTTTCCCTTGCCAACAGGCTCCACTTGGGGGCTGAGCAAGTCCCTGCCAATAGCAGGAACCTGTCAAGACAACCAGCAGGAAGGAGGGGGATGGACCAGAACAACTCAGGAGGATAGCCCTGCTCCTGACAACGAGCACAGGGGGGCTGTGTCTGGTCACCCTCACTCCACTGTGTCCCCTGTGAGACCAGTGGCGCGGATTAACAAGGAGAAGGGGACCCATGTTCAAATCTGTCACCTGGGAATGGAGTTGGTTTTTGTTTTGCTGGAGTTTTTAATGAACAGAGTTTATATAGTTTTAATCTCGAGAAATTGACTTCCTTACACAATCACCGATTCATTCATTCATTCATTCAATATTTGTTGGCACCAACCATGTGCCAGGCCTGTGACTAGGCCTTGGATGTACAGAAATGAAAGTCCTTAATGATGGAATTAGTACTAGGGCAGAGCCATGAGCAAGGTGCCCGAAAGCCTATGATGGGGAAAAATTCACTATTTTCTGAAGGTGTCAAAAAGGGCGTCATAGGCAAGGGGACACTGGCAGAGGACTTGGAGGATAAGCAGGAATTCATCAAGAGAGACACGGAGCTCAGGGTTCAGTGAAGTCAAGGGTGCTGGCTTTAGATTTCGACAAAGTCTTTTAAAACTCATACTGGGCATAGAAAACCCAGAAATCACAGTGCTCTCCAGAGAATGCCATGAAAATGTAGATGGATAGAACTTCATTGTATAAGCTAACAACAATTCAGCTAATCGAAAAAAAATCATATCAAAAGTAACGCTATGAAGTATTGTTAAGAAATCCCATCTTGGCAGGGAAGAAATACATAACACGAGTCTTTTCGACAACAAAAAATGTGAAAGATAAGCTTAGCAGGCTGGCAAGGATGCCTGATGTCAGGTGTGATACCTGAAAACTGAGCATCTGCTACTACTTCCTGGAGACCGGAGCTAGCAGGCACCAAGATTTAATAAAAAGGTAGAAGGGTTGGGGTGACTGAGAAAATCTTATCAACTAACTACACAGCTTCTGAGATTTGAGACAAGAGCACTATGATTAGAGCAGTGTAGGGTCTCTCTGCTCCTGAAACCCCTAATCTGACCCAGGAGGTTGTTCCACAATGCTC
This sequence comes from Mormoops blainvillei, assembly GCA_004026545.1. Lineage (NCBI taxonomy): Eukaryota > Metazoa > Chordata > Mammalia > Chiroptera > Mormoopidae > Mormoops > Mormoops blainvillei. The sequence goes on along the minus strand of PVJD01002817.1, from coordinate 15,036 downwards.
ATCGGTGACCAGGGGTCACCTCACCATGCCAAGACTGGCTGCTCTCAGGAAAACCTTTCAACAGCTGAGTCTGGTATTTAAGGTCCCCATACTCTGACCAACTTACATTTATAGCCTTTTCAAATTTCACTACAATATGCTCTAATCCAGCTGGGTCATTCAACTCACCATTCACCTTACATACTATACTATTTTGATCACTATTGTAAGCTCAGTTCCTGGCACATATATTATACTCAATGTCTTGCAGAATGAATAAAAGGGTAGATGGATGGATGAAAGGTTGAATAGGACCTACTACCATGCCACTGTTCTGTCTGGAATTCCCTATCTAAATCCAGCGTATCCTTGAAAATTTGGCTCATAAGACTTCTTCAGAACCTCTCTCTCCCCCAGCCCACTCCATCACATAGTGATTGCTTGCTCCTCTTAATTCCTGGTAATGAAAAATAAATCATGCCTAGATTCTGCAGAGTGGCCTACTATGTCTCTTTTATTCCACCTGATTTTGAAATTGCTTTTTAAAGATTTTATTTATTTATTTTTAGAGAGAGAGAGGAAGGGAGGGAGAAAGAGGGGAAGAGAAACATCAATCAGTTGCCTCTTGTATGCACTCCATCCAGGGATCGAACCTGCAACCCAGGCATGTGCCCTGATAGGAATTTGAACTAGCAACCTTTTGCATTGCAGGATGATGCCCAACCAACTGAGCCATGCCAGTCAGGGCTGCACTTGCTTTTTTATGTCTGTTCTCCAAGTACCTACAATTACCACAAGAAGAAGGACTTTATGCTTTGTTCCAGGACAGTCCTGGACCACTGGGCAAGTCACAGTAGGAGCTCATTAGGTGATGATGTGGTCATAACAAACCCTTATTGGGGAGTCATGCTGAGCTGTGAGAAGCCACTAGCCAAGCAATGCATAATTTGCTGCTGCTGCATGACCTTGGCTGACAACTCCTCTCTGGACCTTCAGGACATTCTTGGTCTGGTTTTTCCGCAGCCTTTCCTTTGGAGAACTTCCTACTCCTCGTGGCTCTGGTGGGGCTGTCAATCATGGTGCTCTTTTCCAGCCACAGGGATGGACAAGTGTCCATACTGGTCGATCAGCATAGTCATTCTCATTGCCACAGAGATCAACTCCAGGATGAGCACATGACTGATCCAGGCCAGTCTATAAGGTTTATGCTAGAGCTAGCAGGGGAAACATCTTTCCCACACAAGTAGAAGGGAGCCTATGTTGTAAAAGAGGATGAGGCCACATCTAGGCTTCACAGAAGCAAAGTCCAGGGTTGACATGGCCTGCTCCCCTAGTTCTATCTATGGCAGAAGCCGGTATACCCCTCAACTGTCCAATTTGAGGGCCTGCCAATTTCCCTTTTACTTAAGACACTTTGAGTTGGGCTTCTAAAATCAAAAGAGTACAAGATCTAAGTTCTTTCTCTGTACCATGAGGGGAGTGGGCTATGAGCAAATTGCCCTGCTTTTAGAGGGGGCCTGGTGAAAACTTTATGCTTGGACATCAGAAGTCTCTTAGTAGTTTCTTGAGGCTTCTAACCCATTCACACTGTCTTGCTCCAATCCCAGGCAGGCTCTTGAGTGGTCTCTCATGGCTCTTAGGAGCTATGACCTTCTATCCTTGAAGATGTCCAGATGAGCAGCAGAGTAAAGAAGACCATTGCCTGGTGTCCCTTCTCCAGCAAAGCCACCAGCACCCACATGGTCCTAGCTGACACTCCCCTTTCCTTCTGCTCTTCTTGCAGCTGCACTATGCAAATGGACCCAGTAGTCACAGAGCCCTGGAGACACATGTTTGTAGGGAGTAGGAGAACTGTCTCCAGCTTACCTCTCTGCAAAGTATGTCTGTGGCAGAACCATTCCCCTGGGCCAGGCACCATCTGTTGTTAGAAATCCCTTTCGCTAATTATTAAACTTCTCTGAATGAAAATGAATCATGGAGTCGGGCAGGAGGGGGTTAGAGGAGGAGCTGGCAATTTACTTAGTGGCAGTAATCATACCAGCCCAGCGACACGCGGGGGTTCCTGACCCATCTTTAGCATGGGTTCCACCACATGGTCAGCATCCCGATGAGGCCGTTATTTCTGAAGGGGAACTTACAGGGCCCAGGAGCCCTGGGGATTGCCTGTCAGAGCCTCTCTGGGGCTGGAGCTGCTTTGGAGCCCCAAAGAGCCTACTCTGTTCAGGTCCAAAGAGTCAGCCCAGGTTGAAAGTGGACAGACCCTGCTGGAATGGCCCAGCCCTTCCTGACTTCAGCACCTTGGGAAAAAAGTACCATGCCCATTCAACCTCAGCCAGCTCCTGGATGAGGAAATGTAATGATAGACAATGGTTGTGCCCCCTAGTTACACCACGGAGAAGTTGGAAGGGGTAAGAGCAGACTATCGAGAAATGAGAGGTGGACGCTAGACTAATGAGGGCTCCCACCTCCAGCAATTCCTCTGCCATTGTTATGTGGCCTTTCCCTTAGACAGGATGGGCCAGGCTATGTTTAGGGAGCTGAGATGTGTGGAAGTTATGAGAAAGGAATCCCCCATATCTTTAGCACTTACTGTGTTTCCAAACATGTTGTTCTGCCCTTGGTAAAGTTTTCTTACGGTATTTGCCCAATAACCATGCAAGACAGACATTATTTTTCCCATTTAAGACTAGGTAACTGAGGCTCAGAGAAGAAAAGGGACTTGCCTGAGGTCATTTGATTTGTTAGTAGCAGAGGTGGGACCTAGTTCCATGGGATTCTTTCCTCTCTACCACACTAAAGACCAAAGGATGCAGATGAATGTGTGCATCCAGAGGGAGATTTGCTGACACCGAGGAAACCACATGGCAGTCTGGCTCAGGATCTCACCATCATCACCATCGACTCTGAGCATGAGCCAGGTGCCAACTGGGGCCTGGGAGTGCAAAAACCTGAGGGGCTGCCACTGTTGTCCCCTGGGAATACAGTCAGTTATTATCAGTGTGTGACTCATGACGGTCTAATCTCCGCCCCAGGAGACTAGAAGGAAGGTAAAGCACCAAGTGGTCGCATCATACACACCTCACTCAACCTCATTTCAATCCTTCCTAGGCTTCCCATGCCTCCAAGGATGGCAAACAGGTGTCAGAGAGGCAGTCAGTGTCCTCCACAACCTGTCCCTTGCCCACCTCCTCAGAGCCATCTTTCCGCTCCTCCTCCCAGCTCCAGCAGTCCTGGCCTCTGGAACATGTCTTGCTATGGCTGCACTATAGGCCTTTGCCCGAGCTGTGTCTTCCAAGACCAATCTATGCCTAGCTAGCTCCTACTATTTCTTCAGGTGTCAGATGAGACATCAATTTCTTCTGGGGCCAACCCTCCCATAACATAGAATGAGAGGTATATGAAATGTCTGAGATGATGTAGCAAACATTTATGATGCAGCTCACCTAATTTCAGCACAGTTGCAGTGGACAGTTCCCTGCCCATGTCCCCCTTCAAGTACAAGCCAGACTCTCCCTATCTTTTTTTAAAATTTAAATATTTTATTGTTTATGCTATTACAGTTGTCCCAATTCTCCCCCTTTGCTTCTCTTTACCCAGCATGCCCCCCACTTCCACAGTCAATTCCCATGCTCTTGTCCATGTCCATGGGTCTTCCATATACGAGTTCTTTGACTAATTCCTTCACCTTCTTTCAACCCATCCCCTTCCCCCCGCCTCCCTTTGTACAGCTGTCAATCTGTTCCATGTTTCTATGCCTCTGGTTCTATTTTTCTCCTTAGTTTATTTTGTTCATTAGATTCCACTTATAAGTGAGATAATATGGTATTTGTCTTTCACCAACTGGCTTATTTCACTTAGCATAATAGTCTCCAATTCCATCCATGCTGTCACAAAAAGTAAGAATTCCTTCTTTTTTACTGCTGCATAGTAGTCCATTGTGTAAATGTACCACAGCTTTTTTTATCCACTCCTCTACTGATGGGCACTTACACTGCTGCCAAATCTTGGCTACTATATACACCAGGTATAAATATTCTTTTGAATTGGTATTTTAGGATTCTTTGGATATATTCCCAGTAGTGGAATTGCTGGGTCAAAAGGTAGTTCCATTTTTTAATTTTTAAAGTAAATCCCATACTGTTTTCCACAGTGGCTGCACGAGCCTGCATTACCGCCAACAGGGCAACAGGGTCTCCCTATTTTCTTGAACATTGAGAACGTTGCTGAGCTCCTTGGGGGCAAGCAGGAAGTGTGAGGGGAGATAAGCGATGGGTGCTGGGAGTTGCAGATATGTGCCCAGCTTCCCTATCCTCCAGCGGGATCATTCTGAGGTGAGTTCTACCTTGTTCTTCAGAAGGTCTTAGTGGGACTGAGCCCCAGTTGCCCACGGCAATAACTGGTTCTTATTTCACTGGCTTCTGTCCCTTCCCGGTTTCACCTTCTCCACTCCTTCGCTCTTGTTTCCTGGAAGCGCTTCCCAAATAATCTATCTGCCCTGGAGCCCCTATCTCAGGCTCTGCTCTCAGGACAAGTGGTTCAGAAAACCATCTTTTTACTTTAATAGCTATGTATATGTTTTAACACATACTAGAATATAAATAGCCCGCATAATAGCACCAAGGTGGAAACAATCCGAATGTCCATCATGGATGAATGGATAAACAATGTGGGATACACTCTCAGTGGGACATTATTCAGACTTAAAAGGGAATGAACTTCAGATACAGGCTACAAAATGAATGAACCTTGAGGACATTATATTAAGTGAAATAAGCCAGACACAAAAGGAACAATATTGTATTATTCTACCTATGTGAGCTAACCAGAATAGACAGGTAAATTCATAGAGACGGGAAGTAGAATAGAGGTTACCAGGGCCTGGAGCGGGTGGGAAATGGGGAGTTATTGTTTAATGGGTATGGAGTTTCTGCTTGGGATGATAAAAAAGTTCTGGAAATGGATCACGGGAGATGGCTGCACAACAAAGTGACTGTAGTTAATGCCACTGAATCACACATTAAAAATCATTAAAATGGTAAAGCTTTTGATATATGGATATAACCACAATAAAAATAACTTTAAACTTTTAAAAATACATAAATAGCACTTTAAGACCCATGATTTCGCAGATAATATTGCTTAGGACAAGGCTAAGATCAGGGAACCTATTTAAAGTTTAATTTAAAGAAAAAAATGAGAAGTAAATAATAGTACAGATGGTATGCTGATATGGCAAATTTTGTGAAGGTGGAATTTAAATGATCAAAGTTTGGGAAACTCTGCCCTAAATGAAATAAAACCCTCACTGCCTCATGCTCCCAGACCCCACCCCCTTCTCTCCTTTTTATAATACTCAATACACCTGTAAAAACTTGTTTCCTTGAATGACTCCCCTCCAGCCTATATGTTGCATGACAGCAGTGACCACCCCTCTGTTCCTTTCTGTACCCCAGCATGTAGCTTGTGGGAAGTGTTCAGTAAGTAAATATTCAACTAAATGGGATTGGATTCAACGATATCAGGAAGGTCTCCTAGAAGATGAGACTCCGAAAGTGAATAAAATTTGCTCAGGCAGCAAAGGGCAGAGAGTGTCTGAAGCAGGAACCCGAACTGGGGAGGCCTGCGGTGTGTGCAGACAGTGAGCTGTCATGCTGGGCTAGCAGAGAACAGGAGTGTGGGGTGTGGGAGGGTGCATGTGTTGGCTGGTTGAAGAAGAAGATAGAAGGTGAAATGAGCCCTTGCATGCCAACCTAGGGCATTTGGATGAGTCATTGTAGGCCCAATGGGAGGGCTGCCTGCCTCTCCCTTTTTCCCAGAGACTCAAGTCTCAGCTACTTTCTCTCTTATACAGCAGGCCCTACCTGGGGGTGGTCTTCAGGACACCTGTTACCCTTTATATTGCATACAAGTTATTATATAAATGTGCATTTTTCTGGGGAAAGGGTCTATAACTTTCATCGGATTATAAAAGGAATTTGTTATCCTTCAAGGAATGAAAATTTCCTGTCTCTGGGGGGAAATCCAGTTGGGCAGGGTCCCACTCAAATTGTCCCCTACCCCCATGGGCCTTGGACCTTGATAGCTGAAGGTGAAGTGGCCCACCCAGCGAGCTCTGCCGCTATCCAGACTTCATAACCATTTGGATTGAGGACTGGGACGCAGGGAGCATTAAATCAATTGCATCTCAATCTCCTATTGGTTGAGGGGATGATAAGGTGTTGATCTGTTCCCTCTCCCCATGGTCCCGGGATCTCCCAGCTCCTCTCCTGAGGCTCTGAGTCACCCCCTGGGTCAGAGCCCCAACAGCCTTTCACCCCATTCACTCCATACCAGCCTAGTCCCAAAGCACCAGAATACTCAAGTGGCCTCTTCTGGGAGCCCCACATCACGGATGGGGGGCTGATCAACCCTCTCCCCAGTTTCTCACATTTCCAAGCGACCTATCTTCTGCCAGAAAGGCCCCTGGCCAGGGACACATGAGAGTCACCCTCTCTCTGTCCTGACATCAGCCCAGCATCTCCAGATTGGGCTCTCTTGGTCAATCAGGATCATAAGAGTCAGAGTGGGTATGACCAGCAGCAATTGTGGGTTGTCCTCAGTTTGGTCTCTCTCCGCAAAAGCCAGTTTTCAGTCCCCTTCTCCCCCCCACCACCCCTCGCAGGAAACCAGTCTACACATCCCTTTGGTGTCTGATCCGGGGAGATGTGGATTAAAATCCCACTTCAGCCATTTGGCCAGATCCCTGCAAATTACTTCCTCGGAAAGCCTCCATTTCCTTAACTTTGAAATGGGGCTAATTCATTGAATCCTTTTAAAGTAACAAATAAAATCCTGTCACCTCCCCAAGACAAGTTCCATTGTTTTAAAGATTTGATACCCTTACACCTTCCTCTTGGAGATGCATGATTCATTGGTATACTAAAGCTTCTGAGATCTTCACACAGGAGACACCTGTTTCATTCTGCTTCGCCCTGGGCTGGACTATGAAACCCAGCCTCCGTGCACAGCTAGTTGGGACGCTCTGAGCTGGTGTCTATAAAGCAGCTCAGAGCCTGGCAGACAGTAGATGCTCAATTAGCAGGCTCTGATTTCTCCAAACACTTTCCCCTTGACGAGCCAGATATGCAGAAAATGTATAAAATTAAGGTAATAGAGTCATCTTCCAGCCTCCTCGTGTGTTTTTCTGTGTCGACCCTGGGAGTCCTCTTAGGGGAGGGGCTGGAGAGACCAAGGGCTCAAGGCACAGCTTCCTGGGACCAGCTGGCTGATTCTGGGGAGGCCGCCCTGTCCTGCTGAAGGGGTGGATAAATCCTGCCAGATTCGAATGCTTGCTAATTCTCCTGAGGATTTCTCTTCTGACAGCCAAGACCCACCCACCCATTAGCAGGGACTCAATGGCCAACACAGTGAGAAGAGAAAATCAGTGAAAAGGAAACAAGCCAATAAACAGAGTCCGCCCACTACCAGAGCCCCCAGAGCCCCAGGAGCCAAATCAGGGGGCAGGACCTGCAGGGCTGGGACCTCTGCTGGGTGGCCACAGAAACCCAATGGGGCTGCCTTTCAATGCTCCCAGGCCACTCTCTGCATATCCCATCCTCCCCCCACCTTCATGTCCACTGATTAAGGCAGTGTTTCCTACTACAGCGTAAACGAATGCATTATGTCTTTGTTATGCTAATGTCATAGCAAGACGCAATTTAAATAGCACTTCCAGAAAAATTAAGTATGTTCATTGACACAGTGAAATGTTTTCACCCTCGATGTAACCTTCACAGATTCTGTACAAAATCCATCAGTCAGTGAGCTATTCATTTGTGAATGCTTAGCAATTATTATGCTAATGCATCACAATGCATTACAGCAAATTCTCTGTAAGTGGCAGGAAGTGCAGCTGCCTGGTACACACTGCACCCAGATTACTGGAGCATCTATCAATATACGGCATCATCATTGCAACTTGAGTCTGCCTACGTTTTGAGCTCTGCCTTGGAGGAGTGGACCTCCCAAGCTCAGGGACTGAACTAGAAAGTACATCTTTGGAGGTCAACGCATATTTGGAGGTCTTCTAGCAGGGAGGTATAGCAGTTAGCTACTGCTGCATAACAAACCACTGCAAAACTCAGTGGCTTTAAGCAATAAACATTTGCTGTTGCTCAGGAGTCTACAGATCAAATGCATGATTCTACTGAGGTGGGTTAGGCTAGGCAAACCCAGGTTGGGTTCATTCATGTGTCTGACCCAGGGATATGTGGGTTAAAATCCCACTTCAGTCACTTGGCCAGATTCATGTGTCTGTGACCTGTAGGGGCTATCTGCTCTCTGAAGGTCTCATTTAATGCCTAGAAATTAGCTTACTATCAACTGGGACAATGGGGCTGACTTGGCCACTTGTCTCTTACCATCCAGTAGGCACACCAGTCTGGTTCACATGGCAGTAACAAGATTCCAAGAGATAAGAGTGAGGGGTGGGAGAGAAAGCATGCAAGGAGTCTTGAAGTCTAGGCTTAGAATTGGCACAATGTCCCTTCTGCCACATTTTATTGGCCAAAATAGCCTTCACCTCTTGATGGGAGATGCAGTCATCTCCCATCGCATAGATTGTGGATGCAGGGAGGAATGAAAACATGTAGCTATTTGCCAGCAACCTACTGCTGAGGGTGTCTGCACTGTGCATATCTGAACACCAAGAGAGGCTGGCCTTGACCATGCCGCTGCCACCTCGGGATGTTGGGGAAGTATAGCCTGCTAGTGGGTCAGGGATAGATGAATTGCTATTGGTTACGGTGATCTGTATAAACTGAATAGCCCTTCTAAGTGTGGTATCCAGTGCCAGACTAATGGGCCAGTCACTGAGACAGAAGAGGATCCTAGAGGCACCAGCCCTCACTATAACATGAGCTCTGACTGTGGGGTTGGCCTGCACAGAACCAGTCACACTCCCTTGTTGGGACAAATGGCAGGGGCTGGTGAACCAACAATGGGCCAGAGTTAGGTCTTGCCTATGGCTGGGGGTTGGTGTCCAGTTCTGCTGCACCCACCTCAAAGGCCCAGTTTTGGCCACCCAGTACAGCCAGTTGCACAGTCATATCTAGAAGGCCTGGAGCTTGGACCTCTGGTGCCGGAACAGTCTAGGTCTAGAGTAAACTGGTTATGTGCCTACCCTAACTACACCCTCTCCAAGGGAAGCGGCCCTGTTCATAGCCTTGCTGGCTCAGAGCTCATGTTTATATCACGTCCCCCTCAGACCCAGCTGATTGGACAAAATGGCAGTCACCTGACCCAAAGACAAACAATCTATGACCTGGGTCATAAAAAGGAGCTGACCCAATCAGATTTATTCACTTGGGAATCTGAATTAAGAAACACAAAACACATTTACTGGTCAGTGGCAGGAGCTGCAGATGAAAGATGATGAGGTGCCATCAGGCCACTGAGGGCATGATGGGACACAGGAAGCCTAAGTCGTGAGGCACAGAAGCTGTGGACTGCAGAGGGTGGAGAGGGAGGGAGGTGAACAGGGAGGACTCATATTTCATGGGACTGAAACCACACTGCTCCAGAGATAGGAGGGGCTGGGGAAGGATGGAGGGAGGGAGAAGGAAAAGGAAAGGGAGAGGGAGAGGCTGCTCTTCAGAGCCCCATGGATTCTGGAGGCTTTCCAGTAACAGTTCCAATCCACATGCATCTTGACAGTAAGCTCTCTTAAGTGGGCTTTTATTCCTTGCAACTCAACAAACCCGACCGCAGCACTCCACAAGCTCATGTGCTTCAGCATGTCTGGGTCTCCTGTGTCCTTCCCAGTTTTCTAGTAGAGCTCTGTTTGAATGAGTGACTTCACTGGCGCAGAAACAGCAGAAATAGCATGGACTCCCAACCTGTCCTCCACACAGTAGCCAGAGGGGTATTTAAAAAAATTCAAACCTGAGCAGGCCATAGCCCTGCTTAAAACCCTTGGATACTTCCCACTGCTCTTAAGATATACCCCAAATCCTTCCGAGGCCTACAGAGCTCAGTCTGGTCCCTGCCCACCCCTCGGCCCACCTCCATCCACAATGCCCCTCCCCTGCTAGCGCTTCCATGCTGGCATCCAGCTTCCCATGGCATGAATACACAGTGCTTCTTTTTGCACAGGGTCTTTGCTCCTGCTGCTCCCTCTGCCTGCAGCACATACCCTCCTCCTGGGGTGCCATTTGCCCCTCTAGCTACTGGGGCCAGTTTGTGTGGTTTGGATAATGGGTTTGTCAGGACATCCTTGAGGGCATCTGAATCCTTCCCATGCAAACTCAAGGACTGAATTCACATACACTGGCAGGTGCTAATAACAGGTGCCAAGAATGCTTCAGGCCCCACCCACCCAGAGTCAGCCTCACCCACTGCCCACCCAAAGTCTTAGGAAAGCATGGCTTCCCTCAGTGGGGCTGGCTCTTCTCTCTTCCGCCCCCACCTCAGGGAAGGAAGTGAAGGCCATAGCAATGAATAAGAAGAGTAAGTTTAGGGTCCGTAGCATCAGGAAATTCCTTCCTGGGAACCCTGACGGAATATGTCCACTCAGTAGATAAACACTCACAAAATCCCAGCCTGGAACCATCTGAAGGACTATCTTGCTCTTTTATTTGCAGATGAAGAAACTTAAGCTCCTAACCTCCATCCATCCTTCTTCCCCATTCCTGTCCCAATGGCTTGGCGGTAAGAACAATGAGCTGATGGCTCCGTCCCAAGAAAATGATGACCACAGCTGCAATTTGCTGAGTGCCAACCATATACCAGGCACCATACTAAATGTGACATGGGTGATTTTACTTCGTTCTTACAATATTACATTAGTCAGATGAAGACACTGGGGCTCACGGAGGGTTTAAATGTCCCTCCCTCGCTAACTGGTGATGGTTTTTAAACACAGGCAGTCTTGCTCCAGAACTAATGCCTGAGCTGCCTTGGTCAACTCCGGCTAATCTGTGGCTTCTTCATGGAAGCCTGAGGCTGGAGGGTGTGTGAAGAGAGAGGGAGCCCGCTGGTGCTCACCTGCCGTCACCACAGAGCTCTGGGCTGGGTCTCTGGGAGGGGAAGCGGGTCCCATGTCACCACAGTTGGTTGCCTCGTGGTCTCAGGGAGATGGGGTGGTGAGGCAGCCAGCCAGGGTCAGGGGTGACAAAAGGGAAGGCTAAAGAAACCACCCTTGAAACGCCATTTAAACGATGCTTTGAGATTCCTCATAGCCACAATGAGATGGAGATCATTGGTCTCACTTCACAATTGAGAAAACGAAGTCCTGGAGAGAAGAATTTGTCTGATAGGACAACGGGGATGCAGCCAGGCCTGTCTGATCAGCCTCTACTTGCCGTCTGCTCCGTTTCACCTGCCAGAAACCAGCCTGGTCATTCCTCCGGGAGGGATCAGCGTGAGGAGTGAGCCAGGCCACACCTTTATTTCTCTGCTTCTTCTTTCTAGGAGGCCGTGCAGGCTGCCCATGGCATTCGTGCAGTAAATGTGTTTGAGAACCTACTGCGTGCCAGACACAGTTCTAGGCACAGATGCTATGACCCTGAACACAATCCCTCCTGGAACCTAGTCTCCTTGAGGGGATCAGATTTTAAGCCAATAAACAAAATGTCATGTCAAGTAACACATGACAGCAAGGCCAACTCTGAGGGAGCGGCGTATCTGTGTGTCTCTGGGGTGCCTGCAAAGAAAGGTGAAGCTGCAAACAGGGAGCCTGCAGGAGGAGCCGAGAGTGGGAAAACATCCTCCCTGGGGACCTCGACCTGCTCCCAAGTCCTCCCCACTCCCCCTGGCTCCTCCACCCACTCCTGCTGTCACCACCTCAACCAGCTCAGCCAGCACAGGTGAGGACGCCCCAGAGGGCACATTTCCTACACACTCTCAGGGCAACACCCCAGTTTGTCCAGCTGGACTGGTTGGGGCAGGTACAGTGGGTAGGTGGGTGCTGGTGGAGGCAGATCCCTAAGACAGGACGTGCCCTGTGGCTGTGGGCCTCTGGGGCTGGGGTCTCACATGCAGCTCCTGCTCCTACAGCTTCCAGGGGAGGTTGTCTGGCTTGGCCCACCACCCAGACAGGATGAGTGGGGAGGACACAGAGCCCTTTGGAAAGGTCGCTTGGTCCAGAGCGGGCCTCTGATGGCCTCGGGTCCTTACTGCTCAAATGTGGTACTTGGACCGCATGATATCAGCACTACATTGGGGTGGGGGAGGGTCCTGTTAGAAATGCAGAGCCTCAGGCTCCACCCCAGGCCCACAGAATCAGATCTATGAAAAATCCATTAGTTCAAGTTGGAGGAGCATTGCCTTCAGTCACCGATCTAAAGGAAACTTCCAGTGGGAATGCAGGACAGGGGCAGGGGGAGCAGGGAGAGAGTAGTGCCTACTCCCAGGTCCACTGGCCAAACCTTTTGAGGGCAGGCCCAGGGTGGAAGGGGCAGCCCGGGGGCCTGAGCGTCTAAAGCGATTAGGAAGATGAGCAGAGGAGGGAGAAGGGGTGGAGAGAGCTCTGAGGCTGAAGGGGGAGGGAGAGAGGGAGGCAAGCAGGAAGTGGGGGAGGAGGGGGAGGAGGGGAAGAGGCTGCCAGCAAGTAGGGCAAGGAGCCCACTGCAGCTCTCAGCAGGCTGCTGACAAGTCCCCAGAGCCCCATCATCTCCACGGACAATTAAAACAGTTAAAACCCGGCTGTCTCCCAGTGAGCCTGGCAGCCCGGCCCACCTGCTGCTGGGTGGCTCTTGCTCCTGCCCTCTTCTTGGGGCACACGCGATGCTCTCTTGCACAGTTACACAATGACGTGTTTCCTCCCACGCTTACACACTCAGGGGAGTGCACTGTGCATGTGTACACCCAAGCAGTGGGCAGATTCTCCTCGCGTCTCCTGCCAACACATGCACTGCGGGCTGCCTGTGCTCCTGCAACGGCTCTTGGCATGGTGGTCAGTGAGTGCAGTAAGTGACTCTGTCAGGCAGCCAGAGATCCTGCCCCCAGTTCCCTACATGGCTACTTCCTGTTTGCCCAAACTCTGGGACTTAGGCGTCTGAGAATCACAAAGATAGACTCAGTGTGGATAATGAGGTGCTTTCAAGGATGTTATTTTAACTGAGCCTGGGTCTAGCAAGAAAGGGTGGTGTGGGGATACAAGAGTTAGAAGTAGTTACTAAGCCTTGGGCTTGGCAGCCAGGGGGGAAGGAGAAGATGGCCGTGAATTGCTGTTGGGGGTTGCCCTGGGATGAGCACCAAACCCCGTTCCTTCCACGGCACGCTGCCTGGCCCAGCTGAAGGGGCAGTGCCTCCCCGCCAGAATCATCGGGCACGTGGGCAGCAGAGTCATCAGGCCATGCGGGCAGTGAGGGCATGGGACCCAGGCCAGGAGGGCCACAGTGGACACTGAGAGCTGGCTGTGAATTAATCAGGTTATTCCAGGCCTCGGGGCCATCTTGGGCAGAGCCTGGTTGGTGCGTGCAGAACAGGTAGGTGAGGAAGCACTAGGACCAGGCTGGCTAGGAGGCTGGGACGTGGCTTGAAGCCAGGCAGGGGCTGGCATGGTGGCCACGGGCTTCATGAAGCCAGGGCAGGAACAGAAAGAACATGCTGGACACTGACGCTCGGCACCTCCAAACAGGGTCACCCCCATGATGCATGCTCAAGAGAGCTTCCGGGACGGCTTCCGGCTCTGGGGACCATGATGTAGACCAGAGGGGGACTGAGAGAAGACTGGGATCACCTAGGAGGGGATAGGGGAAGGGGACAAACAGAGGGCCAGGGTGACAACAGGCAGCGCCTTTCTCTTTCGAGCTCTGGGGCAGAGATGAGGCGAGGGTTGAGGGTGTGGTGTGGGGAGCTGCTCTTGCCCGGCCTTGTCCCCTGCTCAGGCTCCCAGGCAGTTCCTGCCTGTCCCTAGCAAAGCTACCTGAAGTGCTGCAAACCTTGTGTTACCCTGCAGCTGGAGCTCAGGGACCGCCCCATATTAGCCACAGCCCCCTCCTGCGTGCCTGCCTCCCAGGGGCTGCCATCATTCTGGGCCTCGGGCCGTGGGGCAGTCTTCGTGGAGATCGCCTGGCTGTCTGGGGTGGAGGTAGCAAGAGCAGGCTCGGTGAATTTCATACCCGCGTGCATAAATGCCATGCACAGAAAGGTGTGTGCAGACTGGGCACACACATGGCACTTGTGCCTCTGACCCTCTTTGGTCTCCTTTATCTCTGCTGGGCAAAAGGTGGGGGTGTTGCCCGTTCCCAAGATGACTAGGATAGGTCTCAGGTGTGGCAGTGGAATGACCTATCCCCACTAGGGCATCTCAGGGTAGAGGAAAGGCCTCGGGATGTTGGCGTTCCTCCCACATCATAGCAACGGCCAAGTGGCAGAAGATGATGGCTTTTCATAGGCTTCGCCCTCAGTCCCCAGCTGCAGTACTTAGACTTCAAAGGCACTCCTGCTTCCTGCCCTCTAGGCTCTTGCTGGCCTCGGCCACCCCCAGGCCTCCTGGCACAAATCTGGAATTGTGTGAGGGCTCTCTCTCCGCATTGAACATGACACACCCGGGGCCCTTCTCTCTCTCATTTTCCCCAAAGTAGGACCCTCAGTGAAGGGTGTGGGCAGCCCCCTTGCAGTTGATTTCCTTCTATCTCCTCACTGTGGTGTCTTCGTAAAGCTGTGGGGGCAGGGGTGGTGGAGAAACATGCTGGCTCCAGGAGAAAGTATGGAAGTCTCCCTGGCACACAGCTCCCAACCTAGCTACTCCGCACCCAGCCCAAGGAGAAGGGACCCCACCTTGTAGCCTAGAAGAGCCCTCCGCCCGTCCCCAGGGACTCAGGTTCACTGTCTCCTCCTCTCTGAGTTTCCAAAAACAGTCCTGAAGAGCCAGTTGCCCAGGAATACAAGGTCATTGCAGAAAGTGCATATTTCTTAGTCGTGAAGCTCCAGTCGAGCGCAGAATGCTATGATTTGTCAACATCCATTCAGCAGTCTGTTCACCCATCCGTCTACCCACTCACACACTAGCCCATCCATCCTTCCCTCCCTTTACCCCTCTTTCCCTCTCTGCCTCCCTCCCTCAGTCATCTA
>PVJD01002816.1:0-186230 GCA_004026545.1 Mormoops blainvillei | reverse complement strand
CGCAGTTATACAGTGGGGATAAAAATACTGGCCTCATAAGGTTTTATAAGGAGCAAAGAACTGATATTCCAGTATAATGTTTAGCACATGCAAGTGCTGTATAACGGGTGCTTTTTTACTTTCATTATCACATACTATTTTGATGGCAAAGATGATGGTAATGGCTGGCCTCATGGCAGCAATTTTCAGGATGAGTTAGCGTTACAGAGGAAATGCCAGTTAGGATGGGCTATCAGTTTTCAGTAAGGAAAACAAAAGCTGTGCTAGGTATTTCCATGGGGGGATTTAATAGAGAGAATTGGTTACAGGGTTGCTTTAAAGGCTAAGAAGTCAAATGGGACATCCTGGAGATTAACAATGGCAGACAGCTACCACTCCCCTTAGAGCTGAAAGGACATGGGGAGAAGAGAGTAACTACCTGAGCCCAGAGACAAAGGCCGCTCGGGGGACTCTCAGTGTGGAGGGTGGGGTTGACCTGTACAAACTGGAGCTATGGAGGGGAGGTGGACACTCTTGGAGATGCCACCTGAGGCAAAGCTCCCTGGCTTTTCAACTCCTCCTGCTCTGGTCTTCCCCACAGCCTCTCACTGATTGAACTTACCGGGAAGGCAGTTACTGGGAACTGGAAGTCTCCTGCGATATAAACCTGAGAGGGGGTGTAGGCAATAGTGAATGGATCTGAGAGCAAACAAATGACTGCTACAAATGGCATTATATGTGCCCTTCTCTGTGCTGTCCACTATGGTAGCCACTGACCATGTATACAATAACTCTTTAAGTTAAAATTTAAAATCAGTTTCTCAGTTATGTTGGCTGTATTTCAACTGCTCAGTGGTCACATGAGCATTTCCATCATTGCAGGAATTTCTGTGGGACAGCGCTGGTCTATATACTGTCCCAAAGGACGTATTAGGGTTGTGCAAAGGGGAAGGTACATTCAGATTTGAGAGGCAGTGAAGAATTTGAACAGGCCATTTAAATTATGGGGGAGGGGGTAGAATAAGGAGAAGACAGGTACTGAAGATTGTTTCTGAGGCAACTGCATTGGTAGTAGTTTTAGGAACAGTAGGGAAACCGGGAGAAGAACCTGCTTTGGGTGGGGAGATACTGAATTTGATTTGGGCCCGGGGGGGTCTAAGGGTTCAGCAAAGCTCTACATGTGAAGTGACATAGGCAGTTGCATCTTTGGGTGTGGTTACAGATTGGGCTAGAAATATAAACTTGAAAGTTGTTCCCATAGAAGGGATAGTTGAACTTTTGGGAAGACAGCCACCACTAAGGATCTGTGACTTTGTTTAAGGGTAGAGGTGCAGACAGGGTAATCCATGTGGTCCACGCCTTGGCAGAGCAGAAGATGGTGATTCCACCTGAAATTGTTGATCATGCAGCCCAGATGCGTAGGATGGTCATCAAAGCTAAAGAGATGTGGTGTTAGGAAAGTGGGGCAATTGGAGATCTTGATGGATGTGAAAAGTTGATATATTAGGTAAGTGTGAGGTAGCGTCAAGAGTGAAAGGATAGCGGGGAAGCAGATGCTGCCATTAGGAAACATTCCGAGTTCAAGATCATTCAGGACATGCTGCAGGGTGGGTTGCAGATGAGGCTTGAGGTGAGGCAGACATGGAATGGAGGAAAAGAGATGTGAATAACTAGGTCCCTATAGAAGTTGAAACTGCTGTGGACTTATCCATTAAATAAATGTTTTTGAGCATTTAATGTGTGTCCAGCACTGTGATTAGCACTGGGCATAGCATGTTAAAGATACAACCCCACCACTTCAAGGGATGCGTAGTCTAAATTAGGCCAAGAATCTTCTGGGGAAGGAGAGATCTTATTGAAAATGTGGGTGCAGGTCCCACCCCTAGAGAGTCTGAGAGATGTGGTGGTTGGAGGACAGAGGGAGTGATGGGCTGAGATGGCAGACCGGAGAGCAGAGGTGATGCTAGCCTTGAGGGGGGATTGTCACCAACCCATGCCTAGGCCACAAAGGCAGTTAAGAAGGAGGTAGGAAGGAGACAGGAGGAAGGTTCTTGACCCATGTGAAGGCAGGATGCCCAAGAGGCAGGTTTTTGTTTCAGGAGGAGTTTAAAGGACTAGCCCGCCCTAAATTCCCATGCATCATTTTTCTCCCCATACCTTTGAGCTAATATTTAATGAAGTTAAATATTTCAATCTGCAGGGTGGATTGTAAGGTGACTTGATCATGGCATTAAAAAAAAAATGGCTATCAATACTGTCATTGATAATGACATTGTAGCGGTGACTAGGGAGCTTGGTGCTCCTCCTAAAGTGGCTGCCAGTGTTGAGGTCCTGTGCGCCCAGCTTGGTCAGACCCCTCCCACCATGTAGTCCCACTCAGCTCAGCCCTGGGAATGAGCGACCTGCTTAGGTCACAAGTGCCTCTGCCCACCAGCCCTCTCTTGGTTCATTTGTGTGCTGTTATAAGAGGATGAAAAGGTGTGTCCTTTTGCCTTTTCCTTTTGCAGATAAGACTTTTATTTCAGCTGGTGACTGATGTTTAGAACCAAAGTGACATGTATGGTGGCAAGGAAACGGCTGCTCACATGAACTTCCTGCTGTCCTCAGTTCCCCTAGGACCTCTGGGTGGCAGGCCTTGCACATTGGCCATTTGGAAATCGCTTGATTTTTTTTCGTGGTTGTTGTTTTTCAAACAAACAAAAAAAAGATCATTTCTGAGTGGCCCTCTTGTTCCTAATTCACTTCTGTTTGTTAGCGACCAAGATGTAATAATCTGTTTTGATTTTAGTTTTGTGGAAATAGTAATAGCAAACATTTATATAGTGGTTACCATATGCCAGGCTCTCTTCTAAACACTGGTGCCTCCTAAGCACTGCAAATTCATTGAATCTTCACAAAGTGCGAGGTAGACACTGTTGTTATCTCCAATTTACAAATGAGGAAACCGAGGCAAAGAAGGTTTCCGTATAACAGCTAGGAAGTGGGTGACCAGGTTTCGAGCCCAGATGGTCTGGCTCCAGAATCCATGCTCTCAGCCGTGTCTCTCGCGCTCGAGGCCTAGCAATGATGTGTGCAGTTTGCTTGGACTTATTATGTCTTTGTTTAAAATGACCACAGAGATTTTGCCTCATTTGATATATAGTTCTGTTGTGAGTTGCACAACTTTTTATTGTCTCTTGCTTAAAAAAGACAAAGATGAAAAGTGTAGAAGGAAATTATAGATGGGCCTTGGCTGGTGTGGCTCAGTGGATGGAGCACCGGCCTGCCAACCAAAATATTGCCGGTTCGACTCCTGGTCAGCACACATGCCTGCGCTGTGGGCCAGGTCCCCAGTCGGGAGCGTGTGAGAGGCAACGGGTAGATGTATCTCTCGCACATCAAGGTTTCTCTCCTTCTCTTTCTCCCTCTCTTCCTCTCTCTCTAAAAATAAATAAATAAAAAAATTTAAAAAGTGTGATTTTAAAACATTTAAAAAATTACAGATGGTTTTTAAGAAGCTGAGGGTCTGTGGTCCTATTTCATTGTATTGGTACCCAACTGCTGCTTCAGATCACAAGAGCAAGAAAGTACAGTCGGAGCTTACAGATTCACTCCCTTCGGCTGTGACAAACTTAGCACAAAAATAACAGAAAGGGGAAGCAGACTTGACTTGGTGTTGCTTTTGGGGCCAGTGCCTGATTTCTGTTAGGTTCTTGAGAGCCTGACAGTGTCTTGAGGGCTGGGAGGCCCCGAACATAATCTAGATCTGTTTCTTTTTGAGGACTTGGAATATTGAAAGCCATTAGCAAAACATTAGCCCAAGTGGCATTTCCCCTCACATGCTGTCCCTTTGCTTTGCGTGGAAATGATTACCTTAGTTTAAAAACATGAAGGAGAAAAGTCCTCAGACGTAAGGAAGATCCTAATAAGATGAACATGTGCAGACCATGGCTCTTCAGCGGGGCCTAGACTGTGATTGATTGTTCTGCAGGACTGTCTAAATCAGTAGCATGTTTTTGGACAGCTTGCAGAAGACCAACCTATTTAGCATTTTGGCCAGCATGCCAAGGGGGCTGCTGCTATGGGCCTGTGCAATTCTCTTTGTATGATAAATAATTATAAAGGGAACTGTCAACTTGAGCATCTGGATGGAAAGACTGACTTGAAGGCATGCTGAACTTTGGGTGTATGCAGCCCCAACATCTGGCGTGGGGACTCAATGGGTTTGGGATGGGGGCAGTATGTTTGGCATCTGTGTAATAGGTCCTAGAATGTTCTTTTCAAGTTGTTTGTGCTGGTCCCAGTTGACTTGTATCCCATGGGAACTAAAAAGGCAACTGCAAAAAGGATTAATTAGGTTCCATCTCTCCAGGGGAAAAAAAATCTTTCTTGGTAACTTAGAGTTTGAGATGAAAGTTTTCATTGGTAAGGTAACTTCTCATGGGTTTGACCACCTTTGTGAGTGTATTATAATCCAGGAGAGGGTTCAAGCAGAAAAATAAAATTATAACATCACAAAGGTAAAAAGATAGAGGAAGAGAGAAGAAGAATCCCACAGGACTCATGAGAGCATTTGGCATAGTAAAAACAGAAGTAATTCAAACATAAACTAAAAAAAAAAAAAAAGAAAAAAAAGCGCTTTGAATCACATGGAAAAACATAAGTAAGTCATCAGTTTGTGCTGGATGCATCTTGAAATTTTGAACTTTTGTACATAGCATAAACTAAAAAGAATACAAGTTTTATACCAGTGACCCAAAACCACAAAGTAATTTACTTTTATTAACATTAGAGTAAATACCAGTGTTTGCTGGCTTGTGGCTTGGATATGAAAAACGAGGAAAAGTGTATTTGGCTTTTTTTCCCCCAAAACTAATACAGCTGGCAAAGGCAACATTTTACCTCACTTGTAATTGCCCGGAAATTTAAAATAGACCTTTTATACTTTTTCAGAGTTTATATTGAAATTCCATCTTCACATGAAGTCAGTGAACATAGATTTACTAGCACACACTGGCCTCTCCTGTGCAGTTCGTATTGTGTGAAAGGCCAGAGCAATTCTGAGCACCAACGTGGCGTAACTCACTTCCCTTGGGATGCGGCTGCTTGGAGAGCGTCCAGGATACTGAACCACCCGAATGTTGGGCCAAATACTGAACCAACTGAGCGCTGTCTTCTGTGCTGCTGCAATCGTTTACCCCCCAGAAGGTCTCAAAGGAACTCATACATACAGGGTATGAGTTGAGGAAAATTCATACTGTTTTTTTTTAACTCTGACGCTCTTTCCCGAAATCCCAAAGGCCCTCTGAAGAGCTTGGGCAGGTTGACCCAAGTGTCAGCTGTTTAAGATCAAGACACAGCTGACTTCCTAGAGGTCACTTTTTATTTTTATGATAAACCCACATTTACGTCATCAACCATAGCCTAGAGCAAAGACTATATCACAGGTATCCCCACCTTTTAAAAGTTCGCTTTAGCCCGTTTTTATGAAAGACCTACATTAGTGCCTGTTTTCACTAACTGAAAGCAAGCCAGAGAGGATGTTTGCTTCTACCAAAACAAAAACAAACAAACAAAACAAACAAAAAATCCCACCCCAAAGAGTGAACATAGCATTGAGCATGCTTTGCAGTGAGCTGTTACAGAGGCAGCGGCGCCCTAGGCAGCGAGAGCGGCCCCGCCAAGCTCCTTCTCCGGGAGCTACACTCAGCACCTCAGCATTGGGCCACCAGAGCTGTGAACTGTGTCTGTGAGCATCTGTGCTTTATCTTGGTTCATTTTGTGAACCTCTTAGCAAGATGTGTCCTAAGGCAATTGCTTCTTCGCTTCAGCCATTTCAGTTACGAAAGGTTTCACAGGAACGCTCCACTTTCGGACAGCAAGAAGGGGGAGCGGAACCTGCATCTGTTTTTAGGGCTCAGACAGTGCAAGCGAGAACAAGAGAGGCTTCATTTTACCACTGCCAGTAAATCTTTGATGCCTACATGCTAGGTCCTAGGCATTTTGAATTGGTCGAAATCTACCTTTATTGGTTCATTGTGTGGCATGCTTTCCGCTTAGGGGTCTACAACCAACGTATCCCAGTGCCGTTCTCTGTCCACTGCCCCTCCTCCCAACCTGTTCTCTTCACAATGGGATCTTCCTGAAACACTAGTCTGACCTGTTAACCCTTTTCCCAACTCTGCTTAATATGGGTCCATATTTCCCATCATTCCTCGGCTCAGATGACATGTCTTCAAGGGCCCTGCAAGATTTTGTGTCGCTCCTTGTTCAACCCACATCTCAGCCCGGGTGTCGGCTCTGCTCACCCCGCACCCTGGGCTCCTGCTAGAGTGTTCTTCCCGAGCCGCGCTCTTGCTGGGGTCCCTCGCCCCGGGCTGTGCCTGTGCTCTGTCCTTTTCTGGGAAGGCTCATCCCTCTCTCTTTCCTTCCTTACCTCCTCCTCATTCTTCCCATCCCAGCTCAGGAGTCATTTTCTTGAGTGGATCAGATCTCATCCAAAGCTATTTTAACACCATGTGGTTTTCAACACTTTCTAGAACTTGCAGCAGCTGTAATTTATGTTTGTGTAATGGAACAGACTGTCTTCTCCCCTCTACGTGCCTGTATTTCTTGTATCTAGCACAGTGTCTCTCCCGCAGTAGGTGCACACAGGTATTGTTGAATCAGTGAATGCTCTGCAGGGTATCAATACTCCCGGCTCACGGTGATCAAAAGTGTATTTATCTATGGGCAGACTTTAGAAATTCACAGTCATGGAACCCCTCAATTCTGTGTTTTCTGGGGTCCCAGGCTACTGTTTGGTGTGCATTCTGTATATTCAAAACCTCAAACTTCCAAACTTTTGTCTTGGACTACTACCTGCATGGCACCCAGAGCTAAGTTGAGCAGGCTACTCCCAATGTAGAGGAGGGACTTCTCCCAAAGGCATTTCGCACCGTCTTCCTCCTGTTCATTTCTCGGTTTTCATTCTCAGCAGACTTCCCAGTGCTGCCATTTGTTTCTTCCTCTGGAACACTGAAACCTGTGAGCCAGCCTCCTGGGGGTGCTTCCCACCTGCCCCCAAATTTGCTCCCATCTGTGGAATCAGCTTGATGGGTTTCTGAACTGGTGGTGCCCGTGGTAGAGAGTCCTAAGTTGCTGCTGCCAGCACACCAGTGAGGTCCAAAATGTCCTTGGCAAAATGGTCCTTCTCCAAGGCTTACCTTTGCTCTGCCTTTGGACTAAGGCCTGAAGTAAGAATCACCTCCCGACTGACATGCCTTTCGGTAACCTCTTCTGCAGCCTGGGCCGTAATTCCTGTTCTTCCCATGCTCGTGTCTGTTTCCCTCCCTCAGCGCGCTCTCTCTCTCTCTCTCTCTCTCTCTCTCTTTAAAAGGATACAGAATTCCCACCTGATGCTTAGATTGCTTTGTTCCCATGTACATATCACATGTGGAACTGGATTAGCATGTTTTCCTCCCTTTTTATTATCTTCCCCACAGTTTTTGTTATTACCTCCAAAACTAGTATTTTATATTGATCCTACTCCTCTCTGTGTTTGAGACTCTCTTTCCTAAGCCCGTGTGATAGTTTTCTTCACTTTGAATATCTGAAGCCATCTTTCCCTAGAGAGCAGAGATGAGCAAATTATGGCTCATTTTCTGATTTTTATAAATAAAGTTTTATTGGAACACAACCATGCCTCTTCTCTTATGTTTGTCCAAGGCAGAGTTGAGTAGTTGTGGCAGAGATAGTATGGCTCACAAAGTCTAAATGATTTGCTTTCCTGCCTCTTACAGAAAACCTTTGCATACTTGCTCAAAATCAGTGCTTATCAACCCTGCATGCACATCAGAATTACCTGGGAAGCTTAAAAAAAAAAAGCTACTGACCAGGCCCTGGCCTAGAACAGTTAAATTAGACTCTGGCTGGGGCAGCATTCCCAGTGATTGCAGAGCGCAATCAGATCGAGAAGCACGGCTAATAGGCTCCCCTTTCTTCTTTCTTGATTACTTGATGAACTCTGCCTCTGCAGCCTCCCAAATTTATGATCCTTATCAAGGCTTAGAGACAGTTCAGTTGCTTAGCCCTGGCGAAGAGAGAGAACGAGTCCGGCGAACCCCATGCTGCGCATCAGATTGAAAGCCACCAACCTGCACGCTAAAGGTCCTGGCAAATTCCCAGGGAGATAATTTATTCGGAAGCAAACAATTCAGTCTTCTTTTCTTTTTAGTCTTCTACATAGCTTTCTGGTTTGTCACTGTACTCTTTTCCTTGTAATTTTGGACATTTTTGGCTGCTTCTTGCTTGTATAGTTCTTGTGTCATTGTTTTCGGAATATGCCTTCTTTCACTATTAAATAATTCATCATCATCATCATTGTTTTTAATTGTAGTAAAATACACATAACACAGAATTTGCCGCTTTGACCGTTTTAAGTGTACGGTTCTGTGGCATTAAGTACATGGACATTGTTGTGCTGCCGTCTCAGCCATCCATCTCCAGGGCTCTTTCCATCTTGCAAGACTGCAACTCTGTTCCCGCGAAACAATAATTCCCTATTGCCCTTTTCCTCAGCCCCCAGTAACCATCATTCTCCTTTCTGTCTCTGTGAATGTGACTGTTCTAGGGATCTCATGTAAGTGAAAGCATGCAATATTTGCCCTTTCATGACTGGCTTATTTTACATAGCATTATGTCCTCCATGTTCATCCATGTTGTAATATGTGACAGGATTTCCTTCCTTTGAAGACCAAGTAACATTCCATTGTATGTATATACCACTTTTTAAAAAATTCATTTATCTTTTGATGGACGCTTTTGGCTACTGTGAATACTGTTGTTATGAATATGAGTATGTAAGTGTCTCTTTGAGCCTATTAAATTCTTTTTTAACCTGATATATCTGATCCTGTCTACGGGGAATTTTGGATCTGGCACATGATCCTTTTTATTCTCACATAAGAGATGATGTTCTTGGAAGGTGAATGGCCAGTAAGCATTTTACATCTTACAGCTGTAGAAAAAAGTAGAACACCAACACCATGTTTCTAGGTACCATTGAACCCAGAGGCCAGATAATGTTTAACAGCACCCATCACAGGACATTCAGAAGCATTGACACATGCTGGGCACCATTCATACAGTGTCACAAATTGTACTCCGAAGATGTTGCTTGCCTGGTGGTATCCAACATTTCGATAGTCTCCATTTTTTTAAATTTACTTTTCCTGTGGTAAAGGTGACAGCCCTGTAGGAACCTCGTAGTCCAATGTAGCACACGTACAGGCCAAAGCTTGCACGTTTGCCTTTATTCTTACAGGTCCACAATGATTTTGGCCACAATTACAAAACCTAAAACGCTTTGAGAAATGGAAGGTCTCTTTTTAATTTTAGGTCTTTTTAAATTTTGGGAATTTTCCTTCCCTCCTTCTTCCCCCCCCTCCTCCCTTTCTTCCTCCATCTCTTCCTTCCTTCATTTTGTAGTTCATTTAGTAACAACACTTTGACCTGATCTGAAATGACTTTAGGTTATTCATTATTTTTATTTGTTCCCTTTGATGTGACCTTTCAAACATTTTACCCCATAAATACTGTGTTTGATTACAGGGTACTTCCCTAGACCCCTTGGAAGTGTTACATAATAAACAATACATACATTTTATTAGTGTTCTGAGGGCTAAGAAATTATGAATTCAAGAGTTTTGGGTAAGGCTTGTAGCCCTGCACTATAAGGTATCTGTTTTCCTCTCATTCAGATAAGATCAAAGTTGGCAACCATACTCCAGCTAACTTTTGGAGTCTGTTTACTTTTATACACTGTCTGTTACCTGGCCAGTGTAGCACATAGGTAGCAGCTCAGATTTCTAACTCTTGAGCTTTTGTCTGTTGAGAATGTGCAGGAAGCTCACTTGTGGTGAGACTCTTATTTTTAAGAAGCTACAAAGTTGTCATATTGCCCTAGGAAACCCAGGCCAAGATATGTGTCTTAGTGATTTTCAGACCCTTCTTCCCAAAGACTCAGCAGACGAGTCGACATCATGGCTCCACTTAAATATAGTCAAATAGGCAGCTTTCACCATAACATTTGTAAGAATGTCACAGGGTCATCTTATGAATCCATTGGGCTGAAGACCATGAAACTTCTTAGGAGATGGAAATTAGTAAGCTGTGCATCTTGGTAGCTGGGCATTGATCATTTTAAATCCCCTCCCTCCCAGAAACAACTGACATGAAGCCAACCACTTTTGCTATGCACCTCTGTTAACCTTGCTTCTTCATTAGGAGAAATAGGACCCTTTATATTACTCCAGAATGTACGAGTGTGGTCACAGCTCAGAAGTCATACCATGCTGGTTTATTTTCTGCCTCCTCTATGTCAATATAGATTTCCCAAGTCTTCGAAGTGTTGTTTCTCTGGAATGTTCCACTCATCAAGGACTCCCACGTACTTGTCAAAATGAGAGATGAAGGTGACTCTGAATGTGGGCTGCAGGCCATACTTGCCGTCCTAGGCATTTTTCATAGTGTCCAAGGCATACATAGCTTGCTGCGCATACTTCACAAAAACTTTTCTTTTAGTTTTAATATTCTTTTCTCAGGATATCATTGCTGGTTTTGAAAAACTTGCAAAAAAAAAAAATCTTCTGGCTTTGAGTTTCTTTTGGCTTTCAGGTGTTGAGTTTCTCAGAGAAGTTAGGCTCATCTGTAAGCACAAGTCCCAGGGTTTTGTGCTCAGGGATAACGACTGGAAACTGTAGACGCTCTTGAAGGACCGCCAGAGGAGGGGTGAGGGAGGAATGGACCATCGAAGGGCGACCTGCATGTATTCACCGCCCATTTGTCACTTCACTTCCCCCCCTTCGCATTTTTCTTTCCTAAACCTCCAACATCATTCTGCTTTTCTCATCCTCTACTGATGATGACAAACTACTAATCTTCTCACCATCAGACCCCGCATCTACCCTACATCTGTACCTTTTACTCCGCCTTCTTTTACGGTAAATGATCTCTCTCTGGGCCAGCACTTACCCTTGGGATCTACATCCCCTCACATACTCAAAGATTTACTCTTTGCTCCCTCAGTGGTCATCCCTTTCCTTTCTACATCATTGGCTTTGCTTTTTCTGGTGGGTCAGTCCTTTAGCATGTGCCCTTTTTACACCACACATCTTTCTCCGTCTACTTCTCCATACCTACTCATTCAAAGAGTTGATTATGTTTTCCTTCCTTTATCCACATAGTATACTTGTATCCCCACCATTCCGTGGAAGCTACTCATGTCAAAGTTACCTGTGTCCGTCATTGCCCAAATCCTACAGGCAATTCACAGTTCTCCTCTTATATAACCTCTCAGCATTACTGGGCCACTAACCACTCTTCCCTCTTCAAACATATTTTTCTTCCTTGGCTCCTATACCATCCTCATTGGCCTCCTATCTCATTAGCTTTTCCTTCTTTGTTCTCCTTTGCTGGAGGCCACTCTTTTTTTCTGACTTTAAATTGTTGGCTGGTCCAGGGTTCAGTCCTTACACCTGTTGTCTTGAACACTCTGTGGGTGATTTTATCTTGTGGTCTACATCTGAATACATATCTTTAGCTCTGTCCTTTCCTTTGAGCTCTAGTATCTCGAGCTGTTTCCCTAGGATATCACATAATCACCTCAACCTTAGTAGGAACAAAATACAGCTCTTGATTTGTTTCTCCAAAAGTTGCTTCTCTTCAAGCCTTCCCTGTCTTAATAGCTATACTACTATGTACCCTGTTGCTCGGGGTCAAAATGTACCAACGTTCCCAGCTCTTCTCCTTTACTGATCTCTCACATTTGGTTAGTCTATCAGCAAACCATTTAGCTTCTACCTTCAAAATAAACTAGTATTGACCACTTCTCATCATCCCTTCAGCCACCGCCCTAGTCCAAGTGACCATCTTATGCCACCGTGTTCTCAGTGGTCTTCCTGTCCCCAGCCTTTCCTTCCTGCTCCCCCCAGGTCAATTCTTCATACCATGGCCAGAATAATATTTTAAAATGTTAACCAAATCACATCATTTCCCAGCTCAAAACTCTCTTTTCAGTGGCTTTGAACAGTACTGAGAATAAGTTGCAAGGTCCTGATTACTGCCTATAAAGCTATTAGCTGCCTCTCTGCCCTTACGTTGTCCTCCTGTCACTCGTATTGGCTCCATTTCAGCTCCACTTGCCTTTTTCTTTACCAGACATTCCATGCTCACACCCACCTGTGGACCTTAAACTTGCATTTCTCTGCCTGGAATGCTTTCCCTGTAGAAATGGGCATTGCTCACTACCTTCTTCATTCAGGTTTGCTTAGGCGTTACCTCCTTGGACAAGCCTTTTCAGTCTAAAATGTCTCAGGTGGCAATCTGTTCTTTGCCACTTTTTATCCCCTTGCTTTGCTTTATTTTTCTTCATTGCATATTTATTATATTATATTATATTATATTATATTTTATATTGTTTATTACCTGCCTTGTCTACTAAATGGTACCCCAACCCTTGGTGTCTAGAACATTATCAGGCACAGAATATGTGCTCTGTAAATAAGTGAAGGCATTCCAGAAATCCTAAGTAGCATGAGTAATCGCAAAGAAGCATGGACATATGTGGTCACTTCACATGTGAGTCGACTCCTATGGCAGATTCCTTGATCAGCAACCACAGGAGTTAGGGATTGAGCGCAAGGAAGTAGGAAACATTTAAAAGTATTGGAGTCAAGGATGCCATATGCAAAGGGGTATTCTGAAGACTGCCCGGCTTGGTCAGCAGTGCACCGAGGAGAGAGGGGTGAGGATCAGAGGAAGAGGAAGCAGGAGCAAGGGCCTGGGTTGGAAGGATTTGCTCAGAGAGTAAGAGAGGCAGTTCTTGCTTAGAAGTAGAAAAAAGGAGTCCTGAGGTTGGAGAAGATCCTGGCACTCCGAAGATTTTAGAGAGTAATCTTTTTTGTGTCTGAGGATGACAAACTTTTCAAAGCAAGGCATTATTTTGAGAGTATAGATAGGAGACTGATTAAGTCTGAGGGTTCGGGCTTTGAGTTGTTAGTACAAACCTTGGAAGAGTAATTATGTGAAAAATAAAAGAAATTATAGAACAGCAACAGTTCAATCTTAACTCAGATTAAGAAACGTTTTTGAGCTCCTACCGCAGTTAGAGCTAACCTTACTAAGAAAATATTATTTCTTTCTTTCTTGTTTTTTAGAATGTGCTAATCACATTGTGGGGAAGTTAAACAGCAATGCATCGTGACTTCAGGCAAAGTGAAGCTTTGTTTTAGAAGCTGACTCACTTTGAACTGGTTTTTAATGAATGTTCTAGGATGGTGGAAATATATGTGTGGAACAATGCTTAATGTTTCAAAGCGAGCACTTGAAAATCTATTTCTGCTTCTTAGTAATAGGATCTCTGAGGTTTCAGAATTATTTAGAACTGGTTTACTGGTTCTTGGAGGCCCTGCTATTACAGTCTGTGGAACTAGTGAGGATTTTATGTAATTGCTTTTACACCTGGTGTTTGATGGAAATTGTTTTGGGAATTACTTAGCCATATAGCTAAGAAATATCTAGTGTTTATCCTCTTAGAGCTTGTATGTAATAGCTGAATGGCTTGATTTGACCC
This sequence comes from Mormoops blainvillei, assembly GCA_004026545.1. Classification (NCBI taxonomy): domain Eukaryota; kingdom Metazoa; phylum Chordata; class Mammalia; order Chiroptera; family Mormoopidae; genus Mormoops; species Mormoops blainvillei. The sequence continues at coordinate 172,660 of PVJD01002816.1, read as the reverse complement.
TATGTATGGCTCAGAGCTACTTAATTGTTAAAATTCCTAACTGCTACATGCCTCAATTAAATTGCATGTTTAAATCAAACATGTGTTTGTGTCTGTGTTTCAAAGCAGACTATGATTTATCTTTATGACATTGATTCCAGCCTGTTCTTGTGTTCTCAGGGCTTCCATGAGCTCTGCATGCACCCCTCCTTTCTCCCTACCAAACAGAGCTCATCCCACCTGTTAAGAAGACCTCTTACTATCCCACTCCCATTTGCCTTGTTTTGCTTCTCTGAACATTTATACACAAGTAAGTGCACTTGTAATTTTTCTTTCCTTAAGTTTACTACAAACCAGATGCCTTATATGGTTTGTTTCTTAAATTTCTTTATGGTTTAAGACAATCTGCACAGAGAAGGCGAGTCTGCGGGCACAATGTGCCTCATTACTCCACTTTTTTTTCAAGAGAAGCCATAAAAAAGTGTTGTTGTTATTTAAATATTAGTTTTCTGATTTTTAAATTGTGGCAGCTTATTAAAATTATTGAAAGTGCCAGGTGATCCAATATGGTAAAGGCCAAACAACATGTGTGGGGGCCTGTTAGTCCCCCAGGCAAGGAGTTAACTAGCTCTGCAGAAAGCCTGAGCTTCCTCATGCGTGTTTCCCTGAACACTGGTCCCAGCCAACAGACACTTTCCTCGAAAACAGGTCTTGGTTAGACACACTGGGAAACACTATTTTACCTGCCCCCTGCCCCCCGCTGGAGGACCTCAGTGTACACTGGCACGTCATTGGCTCAGAGTAGCTCAAAGTTGAAAGAAAAAAAACACACCACCATATTTTTTAAAAAACACAGTGTTCTCCAAACTTACCCGACCACAGAGTCTGTTTTCCACATCACATCTCTTAGCATCCTGTGGAACTAGGATTCTATGGGACACTTTGGGGAATACTGCTGAATTTCCTCTCTTGGGTGGGCCGAAGAGTAAAGGTGAAGGGTAATTCCCATGAAACAATAATTTAATCCTTGAAGGACATAATCAGAAGAACAAGCATTGTCTTAGCATTTTCACTACTCCCAATGCCATCAAATGGCAACTCAATAAATTCTGGTGTGAGTGAATCTTTGAAGGACCCACCACTACACAGAGTGGGAAGAGGAAATGTGTGGGTCGTTTACTGCCTCTTCCTTGAAAGGTTGGGTCTGCTCCTTTGTCTTTCCTCAGGCTTGTCATTGTGTGCAATGGCATATCCCGGTCCCATCACCACCACCATGTGGCATAATGGATGAGGCTGAAGAGACTGAGGCAGCAGGTGTCCTAGCAATTAAAAAAAATAGAAAGAACAGAGCTGTTGATTGTTGCAAACAGCATTAGTCTTCATGCCCTTCCTTTTGCAAACAACAGCTTTCTGTGTCAGTCAGTGGTAGAATAGCAACTGGTCTGCTTTGTTAGTTCTGTGTACTTACTACCTCCTGAGCAGTGTAGTCAACGCTCTCATTTGGATAGTTTGTGTCCTTATGTTCGAAGTGGGCTGTGTTTTCCTCTTGTTCTCTAAAAGGCTGCTATAGCGTGGTTGGTTAATTGCCTACAAACCTGTTTAGTTAAAAATCGTTAACTAAAATTTTATTTAATTTTATTTAATTTATTTTTTAGTTAAAAATCACTGCATGCTAGAATGGATTAGGGGCAATGATAAACTTTGCTATACATAATTCTTGGTTTCCACTAAGGGGAGGAGGAAGAAATATGTTTTCAAATTGGGGACTAGAGAGGGTACAAGCTTTTGGGAACCCCAGCATATGCCATAGCTAGGAAATGTTTACTTTGGGAGCTCAAAAGTTTTTAGATTTGATTTTAAATGCTTGAGAAAAGCCTATTCTTTAGATTATTGTTACTGCTCCAATTTTCAGGGATTTAGTAGAGACCTTTTGCTTCCTTAGCCAGGAAATTGGAAAAAGTTCTCTGAAAGCATCATGGGTTTGTATTGGCGTAGTAGCTATGTCTTTCCATAACATGTTGACTGTTGATGAACAAGAGTACATGAAAGTTTAGAAGCATTGAAGTGTTTATATAGCTACATGCTTTGTTTTCAATGATTATTTGATAAATTCTCCATGTTATGGATATTTAGAAATTGTAATACACTTGAAACACTGCATTTAAGCTGTTAGCCTCATAATGTCCAGCAAGTCCTCACTTCATATCGTGGATAGGTTTTGCCACTCTAAGCATAACGACATATAGTGAAACCAATTTTACTATAGGCTAATTGATATAAATGAGAACTAAGTACCTATGGCGTGTCATCAGTGTTGTAATGAAATGACATTGGATGACACAAGATACAATATTATTCAAGGACCTGAGGTGTATGTAATACAGATTTGCAAGTCTGCAGTGGTATTTGGGAGCCAGTTTATGGCTCAGGAGAGAAGTCTGTGCACATCTCCTTCTCCTTCTGTGTTTCGTGACATCTGGGTGAGCTTGAAATCACCAGTAGTGGGAGTTTTTACATGACAGAGATTGGCAAATGATACACATCAGGGCTCCCCTCCCCACTTCTGTGAGAACCAAATGTTAACCATTTAGCAAAACCTTTGGTTCTACGCCATCTCTCAAGATGACTTTATTGTAAAGGTTTTCAAAAATATAACCAAGGACCTATTAGAACATAGCACTTGTTCTAACAATAACACAGTTACCTTTTCAACTTTTTTCCTTTCTCCCTCTCCCCTATCTTTTCATTGATAAAGTGTTTCAAGTTGATGTATGGGCAGAAGGTCCCGCTGTTGGTTTGGTTTGGTTTTTGGCGTAATGTGGCTCTCACCTATTAGGGTTATAAAGAGTAGCTTTCCTGCTTTTCCTTTCTTTGTAGTCCAGGGGTACATAGTTCTTTGTAGCACCCTGAACACTGGACCCCTTTCTTGCTGATGTGCACGCTGTTTGTGCAGGGAGAGGTAAGGAGGGCTAAGTATTCACTACAAGGCTAAGCAATGTTTGCTGCAGTCAAAGCCAAGATGGCGGCCACTTCCCCAGTGAGGGGGGGAGGGGGAAGATGAGGGGGCGGGGCAGCCACCACACTGCCACGTCAGTGAGGCCCAGTGAGAGGCATTTCCGTGTGCTGGGATCACCACCTGCTGTCTCCATCACGGACCAGCCAAAAGAACAGATTTTCTGCCATAACACATTATTTGTGAGTTTAAAGAACCGGAGGAAAATAGGGAAATACTTTGTTGTAGAAATGCCTATTGGCCTTAATGAGACATCATATCTTCCTTTCTTTTTGTCCTCTTCACTCCCCATTAGTGAATATTTGGTTTTCATTCCATAGAGGGTCAAGTGGTATGTAGGATTATTTTAATTTGGATTCTTTGGATATTTGTGATGATTTTTAAAGTATAGAGATAAAAATCCAGTACCATCACAAAGACTGTTAATATTTTACCCCCATGACATTAAGTGAATTGATAATAAATGTGCAGGCATTTTGACATATTTCTGGATTTGGGGGGTTTATTTTCCATTCCACAGTTTAAGGAAAAGACAGACACACTGAAGCGAGGTGGCACAGGCAGTGAGAATTCAGACCTTCATTTACCATGCGACTGATCGTAGCGGAAAATCAGCAGGGACGCGCATATATTTAGGCAACGTAGCAACGTAGGACCGGTTAAGAAGGCAGGGCGGGGGCCGGCTGTCAGCCGAGAGTCCTGGCTCTGCCCCCTACTAGCTATACGAAACCGGGCAGATTACCTAATGGTCTGTATTTCAGTTTATCTGGTTACCAGGGATAATAATTGTCCTTATATCAGGGCCTCCGATAGCCCGCTGAGCACCTTTGCATAAACTCAGGAAGACATCTCAGAGGGTTTTATGGGCACAGGTACGGAGAGTGGAGAGAGTGGCTTTGTGTGAATTAGGAAAACGGAACTCTTTCTTTAGGAGAGTTTGCATGGTTTGACAAAGGGAGCTCCAGCTGGCTTTTAGCCACAACTTGTCTCCTCAATGGAGGGCCCTTGTCCAGGGCACAGACTGTGTGACCAGCTGTGGTAGCTCGACTACCACATTGGGAAGCTGAGGAGTAAATGAATGGATTAAGGTTCAATAAAGATGCTGTCCTATTAGCATCAACATTTCAAGGTGAGAGGCCAGGGTGGAAAGGGTTCAGAGAGAGTCTGTAGATTTGTGTGGAGGTGTCTCAGCTTAGAGAAGTGAAGTGATTTTCTGGAAGCCCCTGGTTATTAGCAGAACTGTGACTAGAACCCAGTTATCTTGACTTTTGGCCTCTTACCAGTCCTCACAAGGTGTTGCTAGACAACTGTGCGATTCAAACAAAAGAGCCGTTGATAGAAGGCGGGGGTGAGGGGGACTATGGTCATTCCCAATCCCTGACTGGAGCCATTTAAATGACAAACTCTCCAAAGATCATAGGCCTTTTATTTATTTTTTAAAAAGATTTTATTTATTTATTTTTAGAGAGAGGGGAAGGGAGGGAGGAAGCGAGGGAGAGAAAGTCAGTGTGTGGTTGCCTCTTGAGTACCCTCTATTGGGGACCTGGCCTGCAACCCAGTCATATGCCCTGACTGGGAATCGAACCAGGGACCCTTTGGTTCACAGGCCGGCACTCAATCCACTGAGCCACACCAGCCAGGGCCAAAGATGATAGTTCTTTTAGATGATAGGTTCCTGTGTCCAATATTCAAATATTTGTTTTAAAATATACTAGGCAGTGGGCATGTGTGGATCCCAGCTACCATTTTAATAGTGGACCTTAGAAATATTATTAGATGGAAGAGTATTTCTGTTACATTTAAATGAAAACCCTTTTAAACGTGGTGTTTTCTCACTACAAAGTCTTTTCTGAGTAAAACAAATGGAAACGGCTTTAGTTACTAATGAGAGAAAAAAAGTAAGGTTGAGCCACTGTGGAGGCTAACTGATATATTTGCTGTCGCACCTTTAAAATCTTTTTAACTGTAAAATATAACTCAGTTACAGAAAGCCACATAAAACAAATACATAGCTTAGTTTATTATTTAAGGTGAACAGTATTGAGATCACTGTATGAAGAAGTAGATCCAGAAGCAGAATTTGGCCACCCTGGGACCCCATCCTGGGCCCAATCATAATCCCTCCCTTCCTCCTGAAAGTCACTTTCCTCATCTTACGTTGACCACTTCCTTGCTTTCTTTCCTAGCTGTAGTCAGACTTTCAAAAGGCTGGGCTGTCTAAAATGTCATCATCCTGTGTGTATTGTGAACATTTCACCATAGTTTATTTTTGTTAGGTAATCTAATAACTTGTTTGGGTGAATTCTGGTAGTTTTCTAATTTGACTTTGATGCCTTTTTAAATGCTAAGTACTGGTGAAGTACAACGGTTTTGTGGTTACTTTGGATTCTTTGCTAAAGATTATTCAGTTATTAGAATATCAAATGGTGAAAATTGATCAGTTCTTAAGATAGCTCTAAAGCTGTTGCTGGACTGTGTGTACTTGGCAGAGTCCCTAGTTCTAGTTCTTTGCCCAAAATCAGGAAGCCAAGGGGCTTGACCCTTCCTTCCTTCCCACCCTCAGTGCTAACGTCATGCTGATCTGATGGCCGGCAAGTGCCATTTCAGTGTAGTAAGCAGTTGAGGGAATGGGTTGAATATAAATGAAATGACCAACAGTGAACTGGTAAGTTTCACTGTCATCAGTGAGAACAAATATAAGCAAATGCTCCTAGGAGTAAATGAGGAGGAGGAACTGGACAGGTTGACCTGAGTATTTTATCTGGACTGCTGAATGACTTTCAGCCCTAGCTCCAGACAACATTTTATTATGAGTATTTTGAAACATTTAAAAGGAGGGAAGGGAGGAAGGAAGGGATTGAATCAAGGAAATCCACATACCTGCCACCTAGTTTCGATAATTGTTAACATTTTCTACATTTATTTCTTACACAAATATATATATACACACACATTCACACATACCCCTAGTATTTTTGCAACCACTTAAAAACAAATTACAGATATCAGACCCCTTTCCCTCTAAACACATTCATACATATTTCCAAACAGCATTCTCCTACATAACCACCATGTCATTGTCACTGTTAATAAAGTAAAGCCCTAATATTATCAAATAACCAGTATATGTTCAGATTCTGCAGTTGTACCCAAAATGTTGTCTGTAAAGATTCTTTTAAACTAAGGTTTTATTAAGAAGCATCCAGTGCAGTTAGTTGTTATATCTCTTTTTTTTAAATTATATTTTATTTATTATGGTATTACAGTTGTCCCAGTGTTCCCCATTGCCCTCCTCCACCCAGTACGCCCCAATCCCTCAGGCAATCCCCACACCTTTGTTCATGTCCATGGGTCATGCATATAAGTTCTTTGGCTCCTCCATTTCCTATACTGTACTTTACGTCCCCATGAATATTTTGTAACTACCAATGTGTGGTTTTTAATCCCTTCACCTTTTCACCTATTCCCCCCAAACCTCCTCCCATCTGGCTGCCCTCATCCTGTTCTCCATATCTATGATTCTGTTTCTATTCTGCTTGATTTGCTTAGTATGTTTTTTAGATTCCATCGTTGATAGATATGTATTTATTGCCATTTTATTGTTCATGGTTTTGATCTTCTTTTTCTTAAATAAGTCCCTTTAACATTTCATATAATAATGGTTTGGTGGTGATGAGCTCCTTCAGTTTTTTCTTGTCTGGGAAGCTCTTTATCTGCCCTTCAATTCTAAATGATAGCTTTGCTGGGTGGAGTAATCTTGGTTGTAGATTCTTGCTTTTCATCACTTTGAATATTCCTTGCCAATCCCTTCTAGCCTGCAAAGTTTCTTTTGAAAAATCAGCTGACAGTTTTATGGGACCGCCCTTGTAGGTAACTACCTGCTTTTCTCTTGATGCTTTTAAGATTCTCTCTTTATCTTTAACCTTTGGCATTTTAATTATCATGTGTCTTGGTATAGGCCTGTTTGAGTCCATCTTGTTTGGGACTGTCTGTGCTTCCTGGATTTGCATGTCTATTTCCTTCACCAAATTAGGCAAGTTTTCTTTCATTATTTTTTAAAATAGATTTCCAATTTCTTGCTCTTTCTCTTCTCCTTCTGGCACCCCTATGATGCAAATGTTAGTAGGCTTGAAGTTGTCCCAGAGGCTGCTTACACTATCCTCACGTTTTTGGATTGTTTTTTCTTCTTGCTGTTCTGGTTGATTGTTTTTTTTGCTACCTTACGTTCCAAATCATTGATTTGATTCTTGGCTTCATCCACTCTATTGTTGTTTCTACATAAATTATTCTTTATTTTAGTTAGTGTATCCTTCATTTCTGACTGGATCTTTTTTATGCTGTTGAGGTACTCACTCAGTTCCTAGAGTAACCTTTTAACCAATGTTTTGAACTCTGCCTCTGAAAGACTCTTTGTCTCCATTTTGTTTAGTTCTTTTTCTGGAGTTTTGACCTCTTTTTTCATTTGGGCCATGTTTCTTCGTTTCCTCCTTTTGGCAGCCATTCTGTGTTTGTTTGTATATATTACTTAGAACTGCTATGACTTCCTGTCTTGGTAGTGTGGCCTAATGTAGTAGGTGTCCTGTGGGGTCCAGTGGCACAGCCTCCCCTGTCTCCCAAGCTGGGTACTCGAGGTGTGCACTCCATGTGGGTTGAGTATACCGTCTTGTAGTTGAGCCTTGATTGCTGTTGGGAGGTCAATTGGAAGAATTTACCCAGGCCAGTCAGCTGTAAGGACTAGCTGTGACCACTGAACACCAACCTCTGCCTCTGTGGAGGATCAGCTGTGCAGAAGCCCACTCCGTAGAGCAGGGCTTAACTTCAGCAGGCCTCTGGTGCCCACTCGTATTCTGTCTAGGGACCTTTGGCATAAGCTATAAAGCAATCTACAGCTGGCTGCTCCTTGTGCTGGGTTTGGAGGTGAGGCCAGACTGTGAACCAAGACCGGCTGCTACTAGTACCGGGCCTGGGGCCACGTAGCAAGGTATAGGGGCTCACTGAGTCCAGCTGTTGCTTATTGAGAGGACATAAGATCAGATGCATGGGCCAAGACAAGCCATTCGTATGGATAAGCCACTGCTAACCACTTGGGTGGGGCAAACAGTGTGAGCCAGGTTGACGGAGTCTCAGATATGGTGCCTGCCATGCTCTCTGGCTCTGTTGGGTTAGGGTTCAGAAGAGGAGTAATGGCTTCTTCCAGCAGTTCTGTTGTGGAGAAAGCTATCCCCCAGCTTACACCCTGATGCCAGACACTTCTGTTCCTCCTCGTATGCCACTCGTGCCTTTCACGTTGCTGCCCCAGTGCTGGAGCTCAGAGGGAGTGAGTCTGAGTAACTCTGTGTGTGGGTTCTTTAAGGGGAACTGCCTGGGAATCGAGCACTTTCTTCCACCGACTCAATCTCCACTGGTTTTTACAGACAGAAGCCATAGGGACTTATCTTCTAGGCACTGGAACCCTGGGCTGGGGGCCTGGTGTGGAGCTGGGACTTCTCACCCCTGAGATATCCCTCTACTTTTTATCTGCCACAGGTGAGTGTGGGATCAGCCCGTTGTACATCTCCACCCCTCTGCTGCTCCGCCCCACTGCCCCACCTACCAGTTTGGCTGGATTGGGTTTCTTCTTTAATTCTGTGGTTTGCAGGACCTCCATTCAACTCGATTTCTCTTGGTTCTGAGTGATGGTTGTTCTATAGTTCAGTTGTAATTTTGATGTGTTTGTGAGAGGAGGCGAGCTGTGTTTACCTAGGCCACCATCTTAGAGGTAACTTCTTGGGTGGAATCACAGCCCCTGGGAAGACAGTAGCGCCACCAGCTTCTGCATCACTCGTGTGAAGGGAGAATATTCCAGGTAGAGGCACCACCAAGCAAAGAGGTGTGAGGAGGCTATGGCGGTGGAGCAGAGGGTATTCTCCTCGACTCTCCAGCCTCCCGCACGCCGTGTGGGTGAGCGTGTGGTGTCTTCCCAGTAGTTACAGCTCTTAAGTCTCTTATTTGAGAAGAACCACCCTCCCGTTTTTGTTACAGCGTTGGCATTTTGAAGACCAGTTTTCTTATAAAATGTGCCATATTCTGAATATGCACAATCGTTTCCTCATGGTCTCACTGAACCTGGACAATGTGTGGATTTTGTACCCGGCACTCACAGACCCGGCTCTGTCAATCCAGTGGCGGACCTGCCTCAACTCTACTCCCTTTCTCTTGAGCAGTGTTTCTGAAGAAAAATTGCAAACATGAAGCTTGGGGGAAAAAGTAATAGACATTCCAATCAGTAGTAAATGTCCTACTAGATGTTTCCACTCATGATTCCTAACCTCTAACAACCTCATAAAACAGACTCTTACAGCTATCTTTTGAAGATGAGGGAGCAGGCTCAGAGAAGTGAAGTGTCCAGTGTCACATAGCTCCTCAGTGGCAGACCTGAAATTTGGATCCAGATTTGCCTAATTCAAAAGTTTTATATCTCACTGTGCTGAGGACTGCAGTTACATATGCCAATTTGCCAAAATTAGCCCAGAACTGAAGTGCTTATGGAGCTACGTGATACCCAGGTAAAAATCACACCATGGCTGATGCGTGTCCCTGCTCCTTGAAATGGAGAAAACACACATTGCCCAGAATTACTCCACTAGAGCATTGTCTTCCTGGACTCTTCTTTCTCTTTGCTCTCAGATCAGTCGCTAACACTTTATGTTGTGTTAAAGCTCGCTTTGGGTGTTGTCGGACCGTCTTTGCAGCTTCCGTGCTGTCTCTTTGTAAGGCAAGAACAGCTTGAGGATGTGCTACCACAGCTTCTGCTAAATCCACTCACATGCTGCCGGAGTGACCCATTTTCTGTGCCTACAGCGTACAATGGCTGGATCAGAGGATTTACCACTCCCAGGGTGCTTTTGAGCATTGCCTGTATTCTTAATTAGATTTTTTTCTTTTTTAGTGGAGTCTGTCAATGTGTGGCTATAAACAGCACCTTCTGGTTTTCTGATGACATGATGAAAATATAAATGGATTCTGCAGATTGCATTCTATTATCCTCACTGTTAAGCACTCAGAGCTAGTGCTGGAGAGGATCATGGTCTGATAACAGACCTGGACTTCTGTGCTGTTTCTTTGCCAAGCCAAACTGAATAGATATAAGGAGCTATTGTTGTTAAAGAGAGTGTAGCAGTGTAAGTGCCGCCAGAAGAAGTGCCTTCAGGAGGCAGTGTTGGGGGCCATGGAGCCCTGGTGTGGGTGCAGGGAGACCTGATTCTAGTCCTCCTTGCTGATAACTAGACCTTGAGCAAGTCTCTTAACTTGCAGGGCATTATCGATCTCAGCTGTAAAGTGAAGAATTTGTGAATATACTTGAGAAGGTGTAGTGAGAAGGGACACGAGATGAATCTGTAGAAAGATTCCTGGGTGCCGTGTGCGCTCACTTGTGCAGGGGCCAACGTGGAAGCAGGGTGGTCAGGAAGGGGGCTGCTGCAGTTACCCTGCTGCGAGTGATGGAGGCTTGGACTAGTGTGGCCATGTAAAGACAGAGGAAGAAGGACAGATCTCAAATACCTTTTGGAGGGAGGATCAGTGCTCTCCTTGATGGCTTGAATGCATCTCTGTGTTTTGGGGGGTGGAGACGGTGATGCCCTTTACTGATATAAAGAAGACCAGGGAAGTGGAACCTGTTGAAGTTGGGTCAGGAGACAGACATCATGAATTTTGTTTTGTGAAACAAAAATGTGAAATATTTATTAGGTGCCCAAGTGGAGATGTTGAGTAAGAAATTGGATATTTGATTCTGGACTTCGGGGAATACAGATCAGAGCCATATTTTTAAAAAATGTGTGAGTTATTATATGCAAGATATTTAAAGGCAAGAGATTTAAATTCATAAAAATGTATGAGTTATCACATATGAGATATTTAAGGGTATGGGACTACCCAGGGAAGGGGAATGTGTGGTTGGAGAGAGAACAAAGGGAAAATGAAGAAAGGAGAAAAAAGAACCATGTTTTACATTAGGAAATGAATGAGGTCTACGTACCCAAAGCATCAGGGAAAAGAGTATTTATTGAATGAGGTCTGAGGAAAGCCAGGAGAGTTTGCAGGGGGAAGGAGCCTGGGAGAGGCAAATGATTGAAAAGGAGGGAGTGGTTGACTATCCTGCTGCTGAGACCGCGGTTCAGGTCAGAGGAGAAAATGTCTTTTAGGTCAGAAGACAGTGAGGTGATACCAGAATTTAAGAGGAGAACCAGTAAAGCGTGGCATCAGGGAGAAAAGACCTCCAGAGAATACTGGAAAGAGAGAAATTAAGGATGAAATCTGTGTAATTCTAGCATTGTTGCCAATATTGACAGTAAATTTACTGAGCTGTCGCTATGGGCCAGGTACTGTGGGAAGTGTTTGATGTGTACCAGTGCATTTATTCTTCATGCAAACCTGGAGTAGATAAAAATTACCATTTTGTTAGATGGGAAGCTGAGGATTGCTGAAAGTTCATTAATTTGCTTATGATTTAACTTATGCTAGTGGAGCCCAGAGTGAGAATCGTGTGTCTCAAATCTTAACCCTTTAAGAATTTTCAGTGAATTAAAAGAGGACGGCTTGTAGGTGGCTGAACAGCAAAGATAAGGGTAATGGGTACCGGGTATTCACAGAGGGAGTGTGGACTGACAGGAAGGATGGTGGTTAAAGGGGCTGGATTGAATTAGGGTTTTTAGGAAAAGAGGGGACCCACTCTGCTAGCAGCAGAGGGGTGAAGGATGCTATGAACTGAGAGGTAAGGTTGAGATAAAGGCAGCACCTTAATAGAGGAAAGAAAAAGTGTATTTTTTCCTTTTGAGCTGGCAGGAAAAAATGAAAAGATAGGTTAAGATATGGTATATAGAGTGATGTGTGCAGAGCTGGGCATGGAGGTCCTAGTGGGAAGTTGGGCCAGGTGGTGTCAGTGTCATTGTGATCCCAATAGTGAGGTCATTGCTATGATATGGGGGTGGGAAAGTCCAGGAGGAAATAATTGTGAGCACCAAGCAAAAGTCATTCTGAGATTATTTCCTTAGGACTGTGGAAATAGAGGAAAATGGGGAGAATGCTTGGAAGTATCCTTCTCTTACCCCCATCTTCTGGGACACCTGTTTTGTTCCATGATCAAGTACAAACCATAGTTCTAACACACAGGTTCCTGATTGCCTGGGCCACGCCTATTTGGCACTTCATTTCCTAGCACCCTCCCAGTCCCCGCCTGCCTGCTCCCTGTGCTCAGCCCTTAGAACCTTCCCTCTTTGCTCAAAGAAACCTTTGTACAGGCCTTTGCGTCTACCTGGAGTGCCCTACTTTATCTCCTTCCTTTGGGGAATCCCTTCTTACCCGTCAGAGCCAATTCAAATGTCAGCCCCCCTGAGGCTTTTCCTTGACTATCTTGGGCAAAGAGAGTTCATTCCTTTGCTCAAATGCTGCACGGAGTCACATTTAGGAGCATGAACTCTGCAGTCACACTACGTGGGGTTAAGTCCAGGCTCTGCTATTGACTCGCTTTGTGTCCTTGCGCAAGTTCCTTAACCTCTTTGCGTCTAGGTTTCCTTGTCTTTAAAATGGAGCTAATAATAATCGGATCCACCTCATTGGGTTATGAAGATTAAGTCAATTAAAATGCAGCAAGTATTTGGAACAGAGAGGATTTAATGGTAGTTGGTATGTGATTGTGAACTGTTATGGTTCAGCTGTTTCTTCAGTCAGGCAGTCTGTGTTAATGGCTTCCCCCATGTTCCTGTAGATCCTCTGTCCATATTTCTCTATCAACACCTACTGTACTGTAATTCTTGTCTTTCTTCTGGATGGTGGGTTCTTCCTGGGGAGGCTCTAGATCTTGTTATTTCGGTCCTTTACCTATTATACTGCCTGGCATGAAATAAGCATTCAGTAGATGATTGATTGGTTGGTTGCTAATTCTGGCTCAGATGAGTGTGATTTATAATTGTTTACAAAAAGTTTCAATAGAACCTTGACTTGATTTCTCTAGCAACCCCATGAAGGAGACAGAAATAGAAGTGAATTTATTCTCAATAAATGTGCACATTAAGAGCAATTCCATTCTGCTTTATTTTATAATTTAGGTATAAAATATGCAGAAGTATTCTTGTTAAATAAGTCAGATATGACCAGGAGGTAAATGAGCATAATGAGTCACAGATAATCGTCTTCAGCGAATTGAGGAGGTGTGATGTTCACTTACTGTTTATAGGAGGAAATCACAAGCTCCTGAAAAGTGCGCCTGTTGTTGTACAGTTGGGAGAAAATGTCCATGTCTTTCAAAAGTTAGGTATCCACTAACTTTTGTAATTTTTTCAATTGCTTGAATCTAGGGACCAGTATTTTGTCAGCTAATAGAATCTCCTCTTAAGATCATTATAAGAAGTTTTCCAAAATTTGTGTAGTTAAAATCTTCAGACCTTCAGTTTATTAGTAGACTGTACTTTATCCACCAGATTGCTTTCAATAAAACAAAACAAAACAAAACAAAAAACTGAAGCTTAATGAAAACATATCTGAAATACAATTTGTTTAAATGGTGATTATCAGGCTGAGACTGATTCTTGGCAGCCTTTGCCTGTTCATGGCAATTATATAATAAACAATGGTAACAAAATAATTAGTGAAGTATAGCAGCGTGATATATAATGTGTTACATTATAAACACATCATAAAGATGTTACCATTTAAGTTGTGTGGTTTTCTTTATTAGACTTTTTTTGTTAGTCCTTCATATTTCAGTTGTTTGTATGGTTTAGAGCAGTGCAATTAACATAGAGAAACTCAGAAACATAATAACCTTTTAGTTCTGTGGGAAGAAAATTGAAACACAGATGAGCTTACTCAGTAATTACTTATATAAAATAGTGTGATAACACATCATAATATCCTCTTATTTCTGCTTTTGTTTTAATTGTTAAGCTACATGAAATTTTTTCTTTTCCTTTGAAACCATCAAGGTTTTGATAAATCATCCATTCACTGAGTGTTTTAATCTGACACATCTCCTTTTTTTTAAAGATTTTATTTATTTATTTTTAGAGAGGGGAAGGGAGGGAGAAAGAGAGGGAAACATCGGTGTGTGGTTGCCTCTCAAGTGCCCCCTACTGGGGCCCTGGCCCATAACCCAGGCATGTACCGTGACTGGGAATTGAACCAGTGACCCTTTGGTTTGCAGTCCGGCTCTCAGTCCACTGAGCCATACCAGCCAGGGTTACATCTCCTTTCAACAAACATATTGGTTAGTCTCAAAAGGAAATTAACCCTAAACCATAAAATGGGGGGAAAAATCTGATGTTGGGCTTTCCTGAAAGGCACACAGGGCATAGTTGGTGACATAATTGCCACCACAGGTACTTCTGAGGATCCTCTTTAATGGCAAGATGCATGCAAATTCATTATGCCCACCCTTCAAATCATGGTGTTATCTAATAATCCTGTCCATGCATTCCAGTTAGCTATTTGGTGTTTTGTTGTTTGGGTTTTGCTTGCTGGTTTTTATGTTAAATACCTTTAGGGGACTGCAGGAACTTTGGCTTTTGCTCTGAGTGAGATGGAAAGGCATTGGGGAGTTTTGAGTAGAGTGGCGTTAAGATCTAACTGTACATGATTACCTTGGCTGCTGTGTTCAAAATAGATAGAAGAGAGGCAAGAGTAGAAGCAGTAAGGCCAGCTAAGAGACCCTTACCTGGGTGTGACCTGATGGAGTAAGGTGCTAGAGTGGAGGCAGTGAGAAACGGTGGGGTTCTGGCTAAACTCTGAAGGGAGAACCAACAGGATTTGTTGGTGTGTGTGCTTGGGTATGATAGATCAGGGTCAAGCATGACTGAGTTGACCGCTTGCGAGGGTAGAGTTGCAAGGATTAATCGATCAGATGCATTAGGATCAGCAAGGTGTGGAAAGCAGAATTTTGGGGAATGAAAAACTGCTCCTGACATTTCGTGCTGCTCTTCCCTGCTAGCCCCTGAATGCTCCCGAACATGGGCTCTCTGCCCACCCACCCTATGTCCCAAGATGCCCATCTCAGGCTCTTTTTAAGAGCTCTGCTAATTTTCCCATTCTGCTCTGTGTCCTTGGAGAGTGATCCCCAAGTGGTGACTTGGCCAGTATCTTGTCTGAAAGGTTCTCTAGAGTCCTCAGTCAGTCAGGATCCGGGTGGGAAGGTTAGCGAAGAGTTTAGGTGGCCACTTTTCACTTCCCCTCTTCGTGAACTTGGGTAACAGTGGTTGATTTTTGGCAGCTATTTTGTTTTTTATAGTAACGGATTATACTGTCACAAAGGAACAGTAATTAGCAGCCTTTATAGTTAAATATATAACGTATGATATTGTAAACACATCATAAAGATGTTGCCGAGAGGGGTTGTTGAGACAGGTCATCCAAAATCCCAACTCCAAAGGAAGGTCCTCCCTTTCTGATTTGCAAATGCTGGCTTAGTTTAGTATGCTAGGTCAGGGCTTTTCAAAATTTACTGTGCCTATGAATCACATGGGAATCTTTTTAAAATGCTGGTTCTGATTAAGTAAGTCTTGAAGAGGGTGGGAGGAATGAGAGTTTGTTTTTCAATATTAATTTTAGTGAAGATGCTGCCGTTGCTGGCCTAAGGACGAAAACTTTAGCGGCATGGTCCTTGTTGAATTTCTGGAGCGTGTTCAGCTGTTGACCTTCCTAACAAAGATCCATGTGCCTCTATACTCAGTAACTTGGGCCCGGAAGAATGGATGGCGTTTGAACAGTAGGAGCAATGTGAAGGCTATGCTGGGACCTAATGGGCACAGGAGAGAGGGGAAGGAAGCAAAGGGTGGGGAACAGAGGCAGAAATGAGCATCTTCGTCCAAATGCGCGGTGCCTATTTCTGTCTCCAGAACTGGGAGGCTAGGAAATTGAATTTAATCAAACTACATCTTGGAGGATTTTGATGAGCATGCTGACATTGGATTATTAATCAACCCTACTTGAAATTTTTTTATCACCTATGCATCATATGCAAGATTATTTTAAATAGTACATGGGCCTTTTAGGTGGTCTGTGGGCCACCAATATTTTCTTACAATCTTAGTAGTTATGTTACCTTCTATTTATGGTGAGAGTTTAGACATCTGCTTTCTTCACCAGTCTGCGAGCTTTCTGCATGCGGTAGTCATGTCTCATTTGGGTTTCTATTTCTAGGCTGTGTTCATCATCATTGCTTAATAAATGGAGATGGGCCTGTGCTCCCTTAGCCAGAGATTCTGTAAAAAATGTAACTGGATTGTCTTGGGTTCTCAATGTTAGCACCATTTGCACTAGAACCTAATATTTTTACCAAAATGTAAAGACCTAGGTTGGGAGGGAAGGTTTTCAAAACTTTCTAATCACATCATGGTGAATGAGGTTAGTTTTATAGAAGATGTTAGCAGTGTTTTGAGTATAAAAACAGGACTAATAGATTCAGGAAAGAAAATATTAAGGTATTTAAGGTCTATGTTTAAAATCTTACCTTTTTAAAGGGCATCTTTCTTAATGTCTTTATTTTGGGAAAAAGCTAGATATTTGTAAACAGTAAAGAACTACTTTTTATTCATTTTTTTCCCTCTGCTTCTCTCAAATAAGAAAAAGAGGATATTACCAAAGGGATTTCCTTCCTCCCTGCATCCCTCCCTTCCTTCCTCCCTTCCTTTTCCAGGCAATATATTATATTGGCTTGTGAATTGCCTTTCTAGTGGGAGGAAGGAGTGCTAATGAGGATGTTTTATAATAGAACTGGAACTCTGGTTTACAAGGAGGAGCTGGGACCACTTAGTTTCCTTAAGCTGCTCTTTAGAAAACAGACAGACAGACAAACAAACAAACAAAAATCTGTTTCATTAAAGTAACATGTATTAATTGTAGAAAGTTTTAGGAAAATAGGAAAATTTTTATTTTTTTAAAAGATTTTATTTATTTATTTTTCAGAGAGAGGGCAAGGGAAAGAGAGAGAGAGAGAGAGAAACATCTATGTGTATAGGCTGCCTCTGGCATGTCCCCAACTGGGGACCTGGCCCACAACCCAGGCGTGTGCCCTGACAGGGAATTGAACTGGTGACCTTTTGGTTTGCAGGTCAACACTCAATCCACTGAGCTACACCATCCAGGGCAAAAATAGGGAAAATTTTAAAGGAGAAAATAAAAATCACATCTGATTCCCACCATGAAGAGATAACATGTTGACATATTTCCTCTGTGTGCGTGTGTTTGGTAATGTCTTTGGCTTTGGAAGCAGGTAATGTTGGCCTAACAGAATGAATTGGTGGGTATTCTTTCCTCATCAGTTGTCTGGAAGAGTTTGTGTAAAATTGCATTATTTCTTCCTTAAATATTTGGTATAATTTACCAGGCAAGTCTTCTGGGCCTGGCATTTTTGGAGGGGTTGGAATGGAGCTTATCTATTTCTTTGTTGAGTGAACTTTGATTGTTTGTATCAAGGAATTTATCTCATTCATCTAAGTTGGTGAATTTATTACGGATGGGGAGGGAAAGACCCCAGTCAAGAGGCTACCTCCTCTGCCTCACTTCTTGTCTCCCTCGCAAGAGAAAAATTCAAATGAGACAAACATATGTAGTGGAAATGAAATTGGAAGTTTATTTATGAAACACATACAAGCACGGAGCTACAAGCAGGCCCCCAGCCAGTCTAAGTGCCTCACATATAAAGGAAAGAAAGTTGTTAGTAAGTTCGTTGTATACCCTTATGTATACCCTTGAGCTGAGGCTACAAGTTGGTACGTGGCTAATCTAAGTATGCCAACTATTGGAGTTTAGGGGTTATATACCCTAGTCAGCTTCTAGTTTCCCCTCCCTCCCACTCCTGAATCTTGGGAGTAGTGTACAGCTACAAAGGTTTTCTTTCTCAATCAGTAAAGGCTCTTTTTCTCAGTTAATGAAATTACTACAGAGACTCCCTTTCCTAGCATAGAATCTCAAGAACTACCCCCTTCCTCCTATGCTATTTTGCTTGTAATGCTTGGGACACCCGACAATCTTACCAATCTTATCAAACCGAACTCAGGGCTGCTGAGTTAATTAGTGAGACACGCCTTCCCTTTGCTCCCAGCCCCCTGTATTGAGTTCTTTGTTAGATTGTAACGGCGAGGGCCCCACCTTTATGCCCCCTCTGGTCGCTCATTCCAAGCTGCTACCGAACAAATTTATTGCCGCAAATTTATTTATCCCATTTCTTTGTTATCCTTTTAATGTCTGTGGAATATGAAATGATGTCATCTCTGTCATTCCTGATGTTGATAATTTGTGTCTTTCTTTTTTTGGCTAAAAGCCAAAGGTTATCAATTTTATTAGCTAATAGTTTATCAACCTGGCTGAAGAGTTATCATTTTATTACTCTCAAAGAAACAGCTTTTGATACCATTGATTTTTCTGTTTGACTGATTTCAGCTCTGATATGAAGTAATTTTTTCCTTTTTCTGCTTAATTTGGGCTTTATTTGTTCTCAATGGAAGCAAAATTCACTGATTTGAGATCTTCTTTTCTGATATAGATGTGTTTTGTGTTGAACAGTTTCCCCACATACTACTGTAGTGTCTTTCTATACATTTTTATATTGTCATATTCTTTCACTACAGAATGCATTCTAATTTCTTTGGATTTCTTTTCTAATCAATGGGTTGTGTAGAATTGTGCTACTTAGTTTACAATTATTTGTAGATTAATACAGAGATGTTTCTGTTATTAGTTTCTGATTTAATTGCATTGTGGTCAGTCAGATAACATACTTTTTTTATGAACTGAGTTCTTTTAAGTTTGTGGAGACTTGTTTTCTAACCCAGAAATTAATCTATTTCAATAAATGTCCATTGTGAACTTAAGAAGAAAAATGCATTCTGCTGTTATAGGTTGGAATATTCTAGAAATGTCAAGTAAATCAACTTGGTTGATACTGTTGTTCAGTGCTTTTTTATCCTTATTGATTTTCTGTCTGTGTCTTCAGTGTTTTCAAAGAGAGATATTAAACCTTTGACTGTAGTTGTGAGAATTTGTCTATTTCTCCTTACAAGTCCATCTATTTTGGCTTATGTATTTTGAAGCGCTTTTTATTTTTTTTAATTAGGTGCAAAACTATTTAGGACTAGTGTGTCCTCCTGATGAGCTAAACCCTTTGTCATTATGAAATGACTTTCTCTGTCCCTGAATTATTCTTTGTTCTAAAAGTTCCTTTGTCTGACATTACTCTGACTGATCAACTTTCTTTTGATTTGTGTTGGCATGTGTATCTTACTCTATTCTTCTATTTTAATCTATATCTATCTTTATATTTAAAGTGCATTCCTTATAAGCACCACATTGTTGGATCTTGCTTTTTTTTAAAATCCAGTCTTGCTATCTCTGTCTTTTAATCGGGGATGTTTGGGCCATTTATATTTAATACACTTATTAATATGGTTAGTTTAAGTCTACAGTATTGTTCTTTCCTTTCTATTTATTCCATCTGTTCTGTATTCCTTTCTCCATTATTTTTCTGTTTGTCTCTTTTAATTGTTAGAGTGTTTTATTATTTCTTTTAATCTCATTTCTTGGCTTATTAACTGTAACTTTTTAATTTTACTATTTAAGGGGTTGCTTTGGAGTTAATAGTATGCATATTTACATGGCACATTGTAGATGATCAAAAATGTTTGTTGAATGAACACACAAATACCCTAGAGCCTCGTACAAAGGGCCAGGCATCAAGGCCAGCCCTGCGTCCTGTGCTGTCAAAGCTCATTCCTTCCCAGTCTTTATTCCCTCTTTAACGTCATGTTACTGTGGACATTAGCTTCAATCTTTCTGTCTTAATCTTAGTCCCTCAAGGTTAAGGGTTTGTCTTCCATCGCCTGCTCCCCCCTTAACGTTTTAACAAATAGGTACTTTATCCTTGGGTGGTACTTCCTGCAGGCTTTTTTTGAAAGCATATGGATGAAAGAGGCTGTGGCCTTGACTCATCATGGCCAACCCCAACAAGTAACATCTTTATCAGGAAGAACAGATATTTTTTAAAGGTAATGGATAGGAAAAAATCTTCAAAGACATGGTCTAAATTTAAGATTAGCTGATCTAAGCAAACCTACACATGGAAAGGAAGTTCAGAGCTGATTTTTACCATTCTTAAAATGCCGCCAGTTATTTCAAGACTCTTAAATACATATAAATATAAAATCACCGTGCTTCCTGATTAAAAAACAAAAAATTTATGCTCTCTTCTTTTCTTTCTTTCTTTTTTTCTTTTCTAGCAAGTAACCGGCAGGAGCTTTGGTGACAAAGATTTTCGGACAGGGTTGGAAAACGGGATCCTTCTCTGCGAGTAAGTACAGCCTGTATCCAGTTGGCTTTTATTCAAAAAGAATTATTAATGCTATTTGGTTTGCAAGTAAAACTTCCAGTGTTTTGTTTTCAATTTAATCATTTTGAATCTGAAATTAAAAAAAAAAACAAAACACAACACACCACTGGGCTCAACAATAAACAAGTAGATGAGGGAGTCAGGTCAGTAGGGAGTGGGGGTCCCTGTGGCAGTTTCAGACCAGATAAAGAAAGAGCACCTGGTAGCTGCTACTCGGCTCCAGCCCACTTTCACTAGGTAAGAATTCAGGCCCAGGTAACTGGAAGGATGTGGGCTGAATTGTGATACGAGTAGCAGCTTTTCTCCCCTTGTTCCCCACACCCCCACCCCAACAAAAGCAGCTTGCGCCAAGTGCAAACAGTGCTTCTATTTACTCACAAGCATGCCAGGTAATGTTCCTCACAGGGCCTGCTTCCCTGAACTAGTTTTAATATACTTAATTTGTGCTGTTGGCAAAATGCAAGTATGAATCATAACTGCAGTGTTTAATTTTTATGTTTTGAACCTGGGCTTTGTCATAGAGTGCCGCTGGGATGACGGATCCAAGGGCTTTCTGCGAAGTAGTTCTGGACACAAACTAGAACCTTAATACTTAGAGGTGGATAGACATAAACTTCAAATCGAGATGTCAAATTTTGAATTTATTTAATAGATTCTGTAATTGTGGTACCAATTCTTGATTTATGGGAGTGAAATTTATCTACATGAAATGCACAGCTCCAAAATTTGCAATCTGATAAGTTTTGAAAATGGTACATGCCTGTAACCTACACCCTGATCAAGATATAGAACAGAAAGTTCCCCCATGTCCTTTCCCAGTCAATCTCGGTCACCTGTAGAAGGCACTGTTCTGATTTCTACCATCACAACATCTATTTTGTCTTTTCTTGAACTTTATCTAAATGGAATCACATAGAATGCACTCTAATTTTAGCGACTTTCAGAATGTTGTTTGGGACCCACCCACTGATCTGAAAGAGCATGGGTTTTGAGCCTGAGAACTAGATAGTCAGGTCTCTACTTCCCCCCTTTAGTAAGTTAACCTCCTCTTGTCTCTTTTCCCTTCTCTAAAATGATAATAGAAACTTTATACCTATTGCCTATTCCACAAACTTTTTTGTGAATTTCAACAGGACCCTGTGGATAAAGTGTCCTGAAAATTACATTTGTATGCAGATGTTGATTATTATGCAGCACATTTCAACATATTTCATGTCAGCATCCTCTCCCACCCCGCCCCTTTCCCACCTCTCTCCACTGCCCTTTTCTTCAAAGAGAAATTGACGCCCTCTGCTAGCTGATTCCGTGCCTTCCCTTCTATGACATCTTCTCGTACTAATGTCCCTCACCAGCTCTTTTCCCTTTATTAAATCTAAGTCGGAGCTCACCTCATAGGTAAACCATAATTGGTTTAGCATCCCACCCGAGACAAGCCCAGACAGACTCCTAACACTTCCCTTGTATTCTAGCACCTTCTTCTCTAACAATTCTGGTCTTAGGCCTCTCCTGGTATTAACAGACTAGCCACAATATGATCTAATTTATGTCCCTAATGCTTTCTTAATCTGTGGAAGTGCATCTTTGATACCAATTTTTGTTTACCTAACATTTGCTCCAAAGATCCTTGTAGGCCTCTGCTTCTCCACTGTATCCGCATGAATAAAATCTATAGGGGATAATACCTGGCTTTGGATTGAGCAGGCTCGGCTCTTGATCTAAAGACATTTGTACATACAGGATTTGATTTTCACCTAAATGAAGATGTTGAGTTAGGGGATGGATTCTCTCATGTGTGCAATGCCACTATTCATTGGCCTTTTGTAAACACATTAATGAATGTTAGGGCTATATCAGAGTGGAGAGATAGGGTTTAAGTTCATGCCATGATTAGGAAACAGTATGGTTAGACAACATGAAGGAACAGATTATAGAAGAGGTCTCTTTAAATAAATAAAGGGCTTGGACAGCAAACAGCCTGGTGATGAAACTGAAAGAACTGGCCAACACAGGACATGGACACATATTACTACCTGGGCAAATGGGATACAGCCCAAGATACACGAGTTATTGTCTAAGTCCCACAGAGCAATGAGACACAAAAGCATGACCCAGCAGCTGCATGTACTGAAGGTTGGTAACAATGCAGGAAGATTTCCTCTTTCTTTTTTTGGTCAGGGCCTGGCTAGGTTTGATCTGAGCATATTGGGCTGCTGCAAACTAGTATTAGCATGTGTGTTTTTCTGGGACTTGTCTCCAGAGGCCAGTCTGGCCGGGACGGGTCTTGCACTGTTCCAGGTATGCGGTTGGCTGATGGCAGGGAACTCAGCCCGGAGGGTCTCAGGAAAGGGAGGGTTCCCAGACAGTGGATCCATGCAGGTTTTAAACACCTATCTTTGGAAAGTAGAGTATACTTGAAACCTGTATTATTTTCTTAACCAATGCCACCCCAATAAATTCAATAATTAAAAAAAAATGCTTAAAGCTGTGCCACTCTCTAGAACCAGAGAGGGTTTAATGGATGCTGGTGATTAATGAGTTCTAACTCATCCTCACCATTCACGTAGCCACATTTAAAAATACAGGACCCAGCCAAAAACTATTCTTCCTTTTGTTCAACAAGCTCTCATCTCCTTGTCTGAGTTGGGTCAGCTCTAAATGTTGGTTGCAACTGTAGAGGAATACGATGCTCTTTGTTCACTAAAAATTTCCTGGGGTTTTTTATGTGCCTAGAATAAATTCATAGTTCTCATCAGACTAAAGGGCATCTTCTGGGGAGGGGCCTGGCTTTCTCCTTGCCAGCTTGGCTCTGCGCCTTCCCGCAGCCCATGAGGGCCCTTGCCTTGCCCGTTTTGCAGTGGGAGTGGCCGAGGCCCAGAGGGCTACCGAACTTGGCTAAGGTTATGCAGGTAGGAAAGTTTCGAATGCGGAAGTCCGATTTCTTAGCTTTCACTGTTCCCCATTGCTCTATGTCTAGAGATGGGATTTCAATGGGAGAAAAAAACAAGAGGTTGGGCGGTAGTGTTGGCATGGAGTTGGTACCAGAAAACCTAGAGTGTGGGGAGAAGGGCAGTACGGAGGATAACTGCTGGGTCTCACTGGGTTGGTGGTCTTGGAAAATGTCAGCATCGAGGGCCAGGCTGTCATTCGTAAGATATGAAGGCAAGTCCAGTAAGAGCGGAGGCACGAAAGGACAGGGGGCCATGGCCAGTGGAGGATATAGGTTCCAGTGTTCTTTGGTGGTGCTGTCAAAACTAGATGGAGACAATGAGAGTGGTGGACCTGTACTAAAAATAAAAACTTCAGTGACAGGAGAAACAAAAGACTGGCACCTACAGGCAGCATAGTAGATGGAAATTGATTAGCCCCCAAATCACCCTGAGAGCTCCTTTAATTTGCATGAGAAGTGCAATGCACATGGCTTTCCATATGCACCCCTGTGTAAACAGTAATACTTATGCATAAATGCATAACTTACAGTAATAGCAAGCATAAAAGAGAGCGCGTATGCCAACTAGAATTGTAGTAGATGTGTTTTTGCTATAATCATCGCTCTTCCTCTGTTGCTTTTGCCAAGTGTGTATCGTTGAAGTTTGAGAGGTTAATGCTCAAATGACATGAGCCCTCCATTGGGCATTAGAGATCTGGGGTCAAAGTATGACAAAGTTGCAAACGTGCGACAGCTGTCACGCTGTTAGAAATGTTCATTGAATACTGCATCATGTCCCTGAGGACTTCAGAGTTCAAAAGGAAGGCTGAAAAAAACCTGTTCCCTGAGGAAGCTGTTCCCCGTACAGCGTCCCTGATGAGGGCCAAGCACTTCCCTGCACCCAGATCAGAGTGTTTTGAAATCATTCCAGAAAGGAAAGTTTCTGACTTGTTTTCTTGGCTATGACTTTATTATTTAGATAGAACTCTATGAAATTCCATCTGTATCAGGGGCTGGCAAATCCTGACCCTTGGTCTGTTTTTGTACTGGCCTTCCTCCTTGCAAAGAATGGCTGTTACATTTTTAAAGGGTTGTAAATAAAACAAAACAAGAGTTTGTATGTGGGTCATAGAGCCTCTTTACTACTTAGTCTTTTACGGAAAAAGTCGGCCGGCCCGTAAGTACTATGGAATTAATTTTAGATGTAAATTGTTTATCCTCATAAAGTAATCGAGTTTGGGCAGTTCAAAAATGCTATCTGGGTAAATCAAATAATTTTTTACAAAAGATTTTCTCAGGAGTTTCTTTATAATTCTGTCCCAACCCACCAGCCTCGACTTTTTACTTTGAAATTTTCAAACTTATTTTAAAAAGTTACAAGAATAATGTAAGGATTACCCATATATCCTGCAACTAAATACAGCTATTATCATTTTTCCATATGTGTGTGTATACATATATACATACATACATACATACGTGTGTGTGTGTGTGTGTTTGTCAAATAAAATCCAGTGCAAATCCTGTAATGAGAGAGCATAGTGGAAAGTGAATGGATTTGGGGAACCTTGGGTTGAATTCTGTGAAAATGTTTTATTGGTAGACCAAATCAGTCAGAAAATGTGATTTTACAGGGTTCAACCTAGTCAACAGTCCGGAACTTGGGCTTGCCTCCCTGTATGTCCTTAGGCAAGTTACCTAACCTCCCCAGCACCAGTTTCCTCATCTAGAAAAACAGATATAATAGTACCTAATTCATAGGGGTGTTCCGGGGATTAAATGAATTGAAAATATGTCTGAAACTCTTTGTTTAATGCTTGGAACCTGGCAGATACTCAAATGTTAACTTTCCCCTCTGCCTTTGAAATGGGGACGTTCCTGCCCCTTAGGGCCCCGAGGGGTCCCGCGAGAGAGCCCTGTAAAGCGCTCAGCGGTGCCTGGCTCTTCTTGGCCCCTGGATCACTGGCTGTTCTCATTAATATGGTCGGAAATAGGCCCACAGTCAGCTACGAATATGACACGGTCGATGGAAGTCAGTGTCACTGTGCGCCCATCAGCTCTCTGCCTAGGGGGGCCAACAAGACACAGGATGAACGAACTGAGATTTTACTCTCTGGCTTCTCTTGCCCAGCCTGTGATCAAAAACTGGGCAAGAAAGTTTGGGTCCCTTACAGACTTGGTCATCTGTATGTAATGAGCGTTGGCTGGCAGAGCTGGAGGCCGGGAGGGATTGTTTTGAAAACAGTAACCGTGACCTCTGTGGTGATGTCATATCCTCTTGCTCTCCGCAGCCTGTGGCAGCTTCTTTCTTTGAGGAGCTGTTCCAGGGTGTGCCAGGCAGAGTTAGCGGGTTCTGCTCGGGCTCCTGAGGAGCTCTGCTGCCAGCACTTAACTTCGGCTCTTTGCCCCACATCTGCTTCCTGTCCCAGGTGGAAAGCTCCCGGAAGACCCCTTCTGTTTCCCTTTGAATTTCTGTCACTGGACATTCATGCAGCACATAATACACCTGTTGCTAACATGTATTGACTAAGTTGAGACCAGTAGTAAGATTTCTACCTAGGCTACTTAACCATCAGTGACCTTAACTTTCTGCCAATCGAAACTGTCATCCTCAGTATTATCTGTTTTCTCTGTCCTCCTCCTCTTCTTCTCTCTTTCCCTTCTTCTCCTCTCTCTCTCTCTCTCACTCCCACACACACATGCACACATGCACACATGCACACTCTTACATAAAGAATGGACTCATCCCTGAAAACTCGGAGGCCAAGGGCTGGAAGTACCTCCTTTTTCTTTATGTGTAAGATGCTCCATGACACCACCATCTTCTTTGGGTCATAGGGGTGAACTTAGAGTTTGTTCTGCAGATATGTTTTCATGGAGTGCAGAGCCCGAGTACGTTACTCTGCAAATAAATGACCAATAAAGAATGCCTTAGTGGGTTTTTGTCTCCGTTCTTATGTTGCTGGAATGATTTTCTGAAGATAAGAAATCTATTGGCAAACACTTGTTTATATCATCGCTGATTAATGAACTGTTTATTCTGAGAAGGAGGGTTTGTCTTGGATTCTTGTCCTGATTTCAGCATAAGACGTGGCGTGCACAGATTTGTATGAGTCTCTGGGACAGGTTGGGAACTGATGGTGCGGCTTTCCATGGAGACATTTTGTCATTCGGAGGAGGACTTGTTGGATATCGACCATGTTCTGCACAGACCCAGATTAGGCACTGAGGTGCGCAAAAAGGAAATACAAGGCTCAATCCCTGATCTTCAAGAGTTTTATAATGTGCTCAGGGATTGAACACACACACAAAGCAGTTGTTACAGTGTCAACTTGTACATGATTAAATGCAAAAGTGACCAAGGTTTAGTAAGTTAAACAAGGGGAGATTTTTATAGTTTGGGAGACAGTTATTGGGGAAATGTTATGTCAAGTGAATTTTACATTAGCTGAAAATAGAGTACGGGAGAGAGAAAAGTATCCTGCCCAGGAACATGAGCAAGAAGAGAGGTTTGGGGTGAGTATGCTGTGTTTAGCATGTTGTTCATACATAAGGTCTGCTTGACAGCGTGGGGAGGGCTTCTCTTCTTTCAATCAACTAACCTTTTTAAAAACCCACTTATTCTGGTAAGTTACTAGAATGATCAGCACACTGGAGTAAAATCACGAAACAGTGGTGCCCTGGTCAGATCTGAAATCTAAAGCCATATTCCACACAGATTATAAACTTCAGGTTCCCTTGTAGAAGTGACATTTAGGTGGAGACAGACATGAATATAGAGTAGAAATTAGCCAGAGAAAAAGGGGAGGGAGATAGAAGTAGGGAGGAAGCATATTTTAAACAGAAAGAATAACATGTTTGAGATCCCCAAGACAGAAAAAAGTTCTATATATTGGAGGAATTACAAGGTGTGTTTGATCAAAGTGTAGAAAACAGGAGACAGTGGTATGAGATGAGGGTGATGGAGAGAAGTAAGCAAGGACAAGTTTGCTTAGGGCCTTGTAAGCCAGAGAAGGATTTTTGGGTTCAATCTCTAGAGCAAGGACAATGAAAAGAATTTTGAAGAATTCAACAGGACTTGGTAGGCTATAGGGCATAGATAAATGAAAGGAAAGACTGAAAACTAACATCATAGTTTCAATAGTTAATGACAGGCAGGGTGGGGCCCTTGATACAGGCTGTGAAGGGTCCTTTATTTGTTGGGAGAGGTCAAGGAATTTCAGTTTGCGAGGGGTGAGCTTGTGATTCACAGAGCCCACCCAGGGAGACAGCACTGTAGGCCCTTAGGGATGAGGGCCTGGAACTTACAGGTGAGAGGAAGGATTGTATGTATTCAAATTAGATTTGCCAGCTATCACTGGACATCAAGGTCAAGTTGTGAGACAGAGGCGGATTTAACAGCCAGAGCACCGGGTGCGCGCCCTGGGCCCCGACTTCTGCAGGGACCCGCAAAACCCCAACTTTACACTTTTTTCTAATGATACCAAGTTTGGTTTCATATGTGCAATTTTAATTACGTACAAGTTTACAATCGGCTGTAAAACCTGATAGTATGTTTAAATATTTCCTTCTGCGCCTGGGGCCTCAACCGATCTTAATCTGCCTCTGTTTTGAGATGCAAAGGATCCCAGCAAGAAAGAACAACAGGTATGTTCTCCTGTCCCGTGGGTTGTCTTTTTATTTTGTTGATGGTTTCCTTTGCTCTGCAAAAACTTTCTATTTTGATGTAGTCTCATTTGTGTATTTTTTTCTTTTGTTTCCCTTGCCCAAGGAGATATATCAGAAAAAATAATACTATGAGAAATATCTGCGATTTTATTGCCTATATTTTCTTCTAGGATTTTTATGGTTTCAAGTCTAACATTGAAGTCTTTCATCTGTTTTGAGTTTATTCATGTGTGTGGTGTAAGAAGCTGGTCTAGTTTCATGTTTTTCCACCTATCTATTCAATTTTCCCAACCCCATTTATTGAATAGACTACCTTTACCCCATTGTATGTTCTATCCTCCTGTGTGAAATATTAACTTGCCAATAATACATTGGGTAAAGGGTTATTGTCCAAAATTTATGAAGAGCTTATACAACTCAACACCGAAAAAAACCAAACAATCTAATTTAAAAAATGGGCAAAGGACCCAAATAGACACTTCTCCAAAAAGGACATACAAATGGCCAATAAACATATAAAAAGATGCTCAATGTCAAATCATCAGAGTAATGCAAATTAAAACCATAATGAGTTCACCTCATACCTGTCAGAATGGCTATCATCAATAAATCAACAAACAAGTGTTGGCAAGAATGTGGAGAAAAGGGAACCCTTGTGTGCTGTTGGTGGGCATGCAGATTGGTGCAGCCACTGTGGAAAGCAGAATGGAGGGTCCTCAAAAAATTGAAAATGGAACTGCCTCAGACCCAGCAATTCCACTTCTGGGAATATATTCAAAGAAGCCTAAAACACTAATTTGAAAGAATATATGCACCCCTATGTTCATTGCAGTGTTATTTACAATAGGCAAGATTTGGAAGCAGCCCAAGTACTCTTGGTAGATGAGTGGATAAAAAAATCTGTGGTACATTTATACAGTGGAGTTCTACTAAGCAATAAAAAAGAAGGAAATCTTAACTTTTGCAACAGCATGGATGGACCTGGAGAGTATTATGCTGAGCGAAATAAACCAGTCAGAGAAAGACAAATACCATATGATTTCACTTATATGTGGAATCTGATGAACAAAATAAACTAACATATAGAACAGAAGCAAACTCATAGGTAGAGAGAGCAGACTGACAGCTGTCAGAGAGGAGGCATCTGGAGGCTGAGTGAAAAGATGAAGGGATTAAGCAAAAAAACAAAAACAAAACTTATAGACAGACAATAGTATGGTGATTATCAGAGGGAAAGGGGGTGGGGGGAGGTAGGACAGGGTAAAGGGACAATAACTGGTGATGGAAGAAGACTTGACTTTGGGTGGTGAACACACAATACAATGTATAGATGATGTGTTGTAGAGCTGTACACCTGAAACCTATATAACTTTATTAACCAATGTCACCCCAATAAATTCAATTAAAAAATAAAAAATTAAAAAAAAAAAGAACAGCAGAACAAGGTCTTAGTTCAAGGAAGTCGCAACCCAGGGTGAGAGGTGAAAGAGAAGCTCATTGAAGGGTTATCAGAGAGGGAAGAAACCAGGAAGCATGGTGTCATGGAAACCAAGAGATCTAAGTAGAGTTTTGAGATGCTCAAGGTCACCTGTAATTCATAGCCCTGGTAGAGGGAGTCACTAGAGAACTTAATAGCCAACTCTGGGAACTGCCAGTGAACTGATCATGATTCAGCCTAATCATTTTAGGTCTGGTTCATGGTTTTGCGTCATTTCAACAGGGTATTGTTAAGAGACCTTATCTAATATAAACTACACATGCAATATTTTCCTTAACTACTGAAAAAGAAATGAGATTAGTCAGACCCAAAGGCTTATAGTTTATCATTCAAATGAGATTCTTCTGAGAATGAATGGGGGAATTAATCAGCTGAGATGCTGGAACAAAAAATTGAAATCTTGGACTGTCCTTGACTAACTGGGCTCTACAGTTGCCACAGCTGTTACCGACTGCAGACTGGTGCCTTTGAATCATCATTGCTTTGTTCAGTATTCAGAAACCCATCCCTTATTTAATCCTCTCAGCAATCCTGGGGGGGTGAACAATCTGGATCAGATCTTCCCACCTACGTTTTCAGATGATTAGGTGGAGACCCAAGTGGTAGATCCGGTGTGTTGCGAGCTCTTTGTTGAGAGGCCGTTCTCTAACCCAGATGGATGCTCACCCAAATCTCAGCAAACTTGGGCCCTTGTGCTTACTGATACTGGCCTTAGCAGGCTGCTAAGAATTTGATAGGCCTCCTATGTAGGATTCTCCCTTGTCTTTCTGCCAAATCACAATTGGCCTCCCTGACTTGGCCTGTCTCCAGCGCTTTGGCACCAAGGCTCATTGAGCTTTTAAGTTCAAGTGAGGACATTTCAACCCACTCTTTTTTTAGAGATCTCCAGTGAAAAGCTGCTTTTTGTTTGAAGATTGGCCTGGCTTAGGTGGGAACTTAGGCAAGAACTGACTATCCTATCCTTGACAGCCTTCTGTTAGGAAGGATGAAAACAGATGAAGAGCATGGAAGGCGAATTGGTGGGACTCAGAATGAGCAGAATGGACTCCCAGTGTTGCTTAAAAAAAAAATCCTCACCAAATGAACAGCCCTTGGTTCCTATTCAAAAGAAGGACTCTTAACACTGAGTGTGTGTGGTTACTGTTCCCATTCAAACTGCACTTTAGCATCAATGACAAGAGACTACGTAAGACTCTGATGTGCATTTGAAACATTCTCAAGTTCATCCATCTTTGCAAATATTTTATCTATTTAAAAGTATATAATTTTTGTTACAAGTTCTTTTCTCTTTGCACATAGTTTTACATGGGCTAGACCAAGTAGAGCAATTGTAGAATGTGTTTTGATGCTTCAAAAAAAAGTGTGTTTGAAATTTATTTCAGCAAAATTATCATTCAGAAACCACGTCCTTTAAAATGTGCAATAAAACCACTTCCTTCAAAATAGGTGATTTCGTTCCCCCTATCAATCTGTGCCTTAATAAATATTAAACTTCTGCTTATTGAAATCACAGGCCTAATCTCTTTCCCACTGAACAAATTTATTGCAAATTTATTAGAATGACGATTGACTTTTAAAAATATAACAACAGTTTAAATATGGGCTGCTTGGGTGGTAG
This sequence comes from Mormoops blainvillei, assembly GCA_004026545.1. Classification (NCBI taxonomy): domain Eukaryota; kingdom Metazoa; phylum Chordata; class Mammalia; order Chiroptera; family Mormoopidae; genus Mormoops; species Mormoops blainvillei. Next base: position 141,608 of record PVJD01002816.1, on the reverse strand, counting down.
AGGAGAAACTGGCCTATCCTATTGCCTGCCTGGGGAGTTACATGAGGGATTAGGATTTGCTTGCGTTTGAGAGGATTTGTTAGCTCCTTAATTGTATTTCCTTAATAATCCATTTTTTGATTGTGTCTACTGGGCTGTCAGGCTGGGTGGGCTGGCTTCCCACAGAGAAGTGGGCAAGATTCCTGCCTCGAGTGCTCTATCCTAAATGTTTCCTTTGGTTACCCACAGGAGAGGACCTTTTCTTAAATATCCCATCAAGGACCCGTTTATAAATGATTTCTTTTTCCAGTTAACTATGCAGAAATAGACTTCTCTCTTTATATGAAGGGGAAGAAGAATGAGTGAATGAAAAAGACACATAGAAATTTGAGACTTTATGACTGAGTACTTAGCTCTGTGCCTGCCTGTCTGTAGGCCACTGTAGACTCTGCCACGGGGCCATCATTCCCAAACATGCTTCATTGTTCCCGGTGCCCCTGCTCACAAGACAGCACATGGCTGGAGTTCATTTGCTCAGAACCTGGCATCCCTCACCACCTGGGAGCAGTGTTTCTATGTGGCTTATCTGAACCACCCCTTTGCACTGGCTGCAGAGAATGATTATTGTTCCTCTACTTCTCTTCACGTTGCCCAACTTGCGTGCCTTTGACTGCGTTTCATTCCAGCTATTTGAGTGCTCACTTCCTTGTCCATTTCCATGTTTCTAAATCCTAAGCTCACACATTGGGCACCTTTTCTTCCACTAAGGTGCCCTCTACCTGCAGCCTGAATTCAGTGTTTCCTTCCTCCTCTTAGTGCCCATGGCGGGGATAACTGAAAATCCTGGGGTGGAGGCGACAACCTTAATTTCAAGCGCTCCCCTTTGTTTCTGATTTGAAGGTATATTGGCTTTGTCTAGAGCAAGTAATTTGTCTCGCCCATGGCACTACTCATGAGGTTGTCTGTTTTAACTTTCTATTAGATTATAAATTCCTTGACACAGTGACACTGACTCATACATTTTTCCATGCCTCACGGTGCTTGCCCAGGGCAGGAATGCAGTGAATTGGAGGAGAATGGAAGAAGGAAGATTATTCCAAATTTAAAATTTTTGAAATTATTAACATGTTTATAATTAATCAATGTGTATTCAGACAATGCTATATATTAACTCAAAGTGGACCATAGACTTAAAAGTAAGCACTGAAATGATACAATTCTTAGAGTAAAATGCAGGAGTATATTTTTGTGACCTTATATTAGACAATTATTTCCTGCATATTACATCAACAGTACAAACAATAAATGAAAAAATAGATAAATAGGACTATGTCAAAATTAAATGCTTTTATCCTGCAAATGATACCATCTCCCAGCCCACAGAACAGGAGAAAATCTGCTATTTGCAAATCATATAGCTGAGAAAAAGAGCTTATATCTAGAATACATAAAGAACCCTTATAATTCAATAATAAAAACAGAAACAATCCAATTAAAAATGAGAAAAGATATCTGAATAAATATTTCTCCAAACAAGACATAAAAATGGCCAGTAAACACATGAAAAGATGCTCATTCTCATTAGTCTTTAGAAAAATGCAAATCAAAACCACTATGAGATACTATCACACCCACTGGAATGGCTGTAATTAAAAAGGAAGACAATAAATGTGTAATGGATGTGGAGAAACTGGAATTTTCCTACATCGCTGGTGGGAATGTAAAGTGGTGTAACCATCTTCGTAAACATTTTGGTGGCTCTTCAAAGCTTTAAATGTTAAGTTGCCATATGACCCAGCATTTATACTTCTAGGTACATATCCAAGAGAAATGAAAACATATGACCAAACAAAAACTTGTACACAAATGTTCATGACAGCATTATTCATAATAGTCAAATGACGGAAACAACTAAAATGCCCTTCAACTGCTGAATGGATAGATAAAATGTAGTGTATTCATACAGTGCAATATTATTTGGCCACAAAAAGGAATTAACTACCAATAAGTGCTACAACATGGATGAGCCAAAGTCATTATGCTAAGCGAAATAAACCAGTCACGAAATACCGCGTATTATATGATCCCATTTATGTGAAAAGTCCAGAATGGGCAAATCCACAGAGACAGAAGGTAGATTTGAGTCATTCATGTCTAGGGGCTATGGATGGGCGGGATGGGGCGTAAAAGCTAATGGGGATGGGGTTTCCTTTGTGGAGAAAGAAAACTAAAATTAGTTTGCAGTGATGGTTGCATAATCCTGTGAATGTACAAAGAAAAATCAGATTCTAGTTTCAGTGGGTGAACTCTATGTTATATCTCAAGCTGTTAAAATGCACACATATACACTCACATTATGATATTTAAAATTTTGCTTCAAGATGTTTACTATGCCCTTTAGAAGACTCGTTCCGAATGTCATTTAGTGCATTTCTAGATGTGCTAGTATCACATTGTAATGTGCTGCCAGATGTAAAGGAAATAACAAAGCTAAAACTAAAAATCAAAGGCACACTCATTAAAATCAGGAAGCATAACAGATCAAGAAAGGCCACGGAGTGGAGAGATGAGACTTTATTGCTTAAATACTGTAGCCGTCCTTTACTTAAAGTCCCCTTTCTACAACAGATGAAAAGGCTTTGGTTTTAGTCTTAGTCCTTCCCTGCCGGAGCTTCTGGACTCAAGAACACATTGCCCATTCCTCTGAATAAGGCTGCATTTTGTATTTCTGCTGCCACCCGGAAAAGCAGAATGATGTGTGCTGCTGAAGAGGGAGCAGCCATGCTGCCCACTCCCCCGCCCCCACCCCCACCACTGCCAGCTCCCTTCTCATTCGTGTGTCTTGTGCTACATCAAAGGAAAAAGCCCAAAGACTTCACTGCCTCTTTGGGGCTCACAACTGTCCTTTAGAGAGGAACACAATGACTCCATTAATTCCCACCCTCCATCCCCAGACCAGCAGGAACTCAATGAAATGACAGTAATTTGGTGGGAAGGAACTGGAAGCCTGTCAGATGATTCTTATATGGTGTGGTTGCCTGAACCCACCTTTAGTCTTGGTGCTGAGAAAATGGTTTAGATGTGATTCACATGACAGCAGTGGCAAAACTGCCAACAAGCATGAAGTCCATTGCAATTTCAAAACCGATGTTTTCAGCTTCCTGATACTTTGCAATTGTTGTTTGTTTTGTTATCAGTTTACTCAGCAAACACGCCCTTACAGTAGAACTGGGCTTACAGAGAGGACTAACCTTTTGCTTGGTGGGGAATTTGGACAGTCTTGCTGACGTACAATAAACAGGGAAGCCAAAGGATGTTGGGACCTAAAGGTGGGAGATACATCCCCTTCCGAGGAAATGGCTCAGAGAGAAGGGTAATGTTTCAGCTGAGTTTTGAAGGATGAGCAGGAGTTTGCTAAGCCACAAAGGGGTAGGGAGAGGCTGGTAGGAAAGGCAAGTCAGACAGAGGGAACAGCAAGCTTGTGAAGGTGCTCAGCGACACAAAGGGCCTTTGCACGATCAAGGAAGGAATTGTGGCCAGAACCTGGGGCGAAGTGGGACAGACTGGAGGCGAAAGATTGGCATCAGTTTGAGGAAAGCCCGTTTGAGAAAGCCCTTGAATAGCATGTTAAAAAGTTTCAGCAGCATCCAGGAAACAATAGGAGGCTAACATAGTCTCTGTGCAGAAGAGCAGTGGGATTAGGTTTACTTTTGAGGAAATAACATTTGTTGGTAGTGGAGACTTTCAATTACTTTTTGCTGTGCACCAAACACAAATATTTAAATAAAATGCCATGCCTAGGAGAAGAAGAAATGTTTCTTACACTTGTCTTGCTATGACCAGCCTTAATTTACAACCTTACTGTGTATAGCCTGTGTTTCCAAAGTCCTTTTCCGAGTCACTCCTTTAAAACTCGGAGGTTATTTCCCCGTAGAACTGGTGTTCTTCATAAGGTCTTGGGTAATCCATACCGCAGCTGAGATCGTGTCAGTCCACTGAGGAACCCAGTCCCCTGAGGGCGTGTTGGCTTAGCGCGGCACCTGGGATGAGATGTTTGATAACAACTTGTGAAATGAGTAGGACATCAACCTAGAATGCTAACTAGACACATTAGAAGCCAACCTCCCCTTTCTAGGATAGCAAAGACCTCTTAACTCTTAGCCGTTTCCTATCACCTTTAGGATAGCAAGTTAGGTAGGGAGAAAGGGCCTCGGCAAGAGATAAGGCTAGACTTCGGCAGGGAAACAGGGCCAAAGGCAGTGCAGGCACAACGGCAGTGTAGCTGAGATTACTCTTGGAGCTTTTTACTGCCTTTGCTTTGTCAGCATCCTCCCTTCCTTCCTTCCCATCCCCAACTTTAGAGACTACGCCCATGTGGGCCTGCCCTCCAACAGGACTAATGTGATCTCATTCCCTCACTTCTGTCCTTTCATCTCTCCCAACTTCCAGCCTAGGGTGAACCACAGACAGGATGCTTAGGAGGACATGTGAGCCAGTAGTCGACACGTTGGATTTGCACCTGTGTGCCACGCTAGGGTTGAAACCTCCTTGGAGGGGAAGAGACGATGACAATGGCTGCCATTTTTGAAGTGTGCACTCTACACCAAGCCTGTGCCAAATATGTTACCTGCGTGAGTCACGCTCTCATGCCATGGCTTGTCAGTGTTATTGTCCTCACTTTACAGAGGATGGAACTGAGGTTCATAGATGGCAAATACTTAAGTGACTTGCCTAGTGAGTGGTCCGCCAGTCAAACCTGGGATGAGATGTTTGATAACAACATGTGAAATGAGTAGGACATCAACCCAGAATTCTAACTAGCCCCATTAGAAGCTGACCTATCCTTTCTTGGAGTCAAACCCAGGTCTTTCTGTGTCAAGAGGCTCTCATTGCTCTCGGGATTTTATGGGTCCCAGTTCTGGAACTCTTGGCTTGGAGCACTTCTTGCTCAAGGAGTATGGAGAGCAAGGGGCTAGGTGCTTACCTCATTCACGTCTGGGTACAGAAGCGTTCCGAGCTATGTCACAGCAATTTCGCTTTCCGAGATATCTGTCCATCCTCCTGACAGTCAACTCAGCAACACCGTGTTTTAGCTGTGCAAAAGAAATACTAATTACAATCATTTATCCATAATTACCACACAGCACAAGGATGATTACACGTATCATTGCCTGTGTCACAGTAACTTGAGTCTCTATTTTTTTTTTTTTGTTACACTGAATTCTGTTCACATATTACCAGTTTTCATGGTTCATGGATACCATGTCATTTTAAACTTGTAGCTTATACAGGCAGGGAGGACCCTGAGTGGGAGGCACAGTGGGAAAGGCAGTTTGGGGGGTGAAGGCATCGGAAGGACTCCCGAGTCCTGGCATTGGAGGGGAAGCAGCGTGGCTAAAGCCAAGGGTTATGTGGGGTCAGTTTGCATGTGGTGGGCAGGTCGATGAAGATGACCAAGACTGGTAGCTGGGGATTAGTTATTGAAATGCAAAAAGTTAAGCATCATGGGAAAGCCCTCTTCTCCAATGTGGGAACCTCAGTTGTGTGCCTGGTGACCGTTTCCCTATTTAGATTATTTTATTAAATTTTAGGCTTCTTGAAATCTCAAAACCCCATAATTTTCAGACATCAAGAATGGTCATGCAAAGATTGGCCTGTGAGCCAGGTTAACAATGAATCAAAAAAGGGCTCCAAGATATCAGATAATTGCTATGGGCTCCCTTCCATGCTGACAGGTTATTTAGTTCATGTTAGTTTGTTTAGTATAAAAAACAAAAGTGATATGTAAGAAAGGTTCTTTTTTTAAGTATAAATAACAGAAGCGATATGTAAGAAGGACAATAAAAATGGGTCCATTTGTTTGTAATGTCCCAAATTTCTGCTCTTCTCCCGGCTGCTGCCTTCCCAGCAAGACCCAGGGGAAACGGCTGTGCCCAGGTGTTTACTTTTGCACTTGGGAATAGGAGTTTTATGGGAAAAGACCTGGAGAGCTATAATAATTAAGACAACGCTGGGTGCTATATATCTCCTTATATTTCAGCGGATTAATACAGTAGAAATGTACTTCTCACTCTCATGTAGCCCAACTTTAGCAGCAGGGAAGGGGGGAGAGGGCTCTGCTCCAGATGTTTGTTCAGGGACCCCAGCTAACAGAGACTCCATCCTCAGCACATCTAAGGTCTTCCTTGGTGCCAGTGGGGAGGAGAGAATGGAGAACTGCCTGGGAGAGATTTTCGGGGGAGGCCTGGGTGATACATATACTCCATTGGCCAGAAAACTCACATTGCTACAGAAAATTGCAGAGGAGGCCGGCAAACGGAGCCTAGCTGTGTGTCCAGGAGGGAACGGAGACAAGCTTAGTGAGCAGCCTTTGCCACAGGAGCTGTGCTGAGTGATAACAGCACTGCTGAGCCCTAGAATTCACAGAGCTAGGCCCACTTTCTTGGAATTTCAAGTCTGTAATGGCCTTTTAAAGCTCTTACAATCTCTTCTTTAGGCATGTTCAAGGCAAGTGGCTTAAACAGACCTATACTTCACACATTCTGGACAATGCATAGCACCCCTCAAACATTTGGCAGATATTAATGATGGCAATTTACATTCCATCACTATTTTGTTCGTATGAAACTCCCCTTTTAGTCCAGGTTTCACTTTTCCCCTTATTCTAGTCAATTTTTCTTGACCTCAGAAGGTTTATTAAGTTTCCTGCTTTTGCCAAGGCAACTCTAAAAAGAAAGCTTTAAAAATGACATCTGTAACAGGTTTATGGTCAAGGTTAAATTGATCTCATGCTTAGGTTAAAAAATAGTTGCCATGTTAGATTAAATGAAAGAGTGTATACCTTGGTCTAAGATACCTAGTCAAACCCAGAAAGTGATCAAGGAAACCACATAGAAAAACACCACTGAACCAAATTAAAAGGGACACAAAGTAGGTAATTTTGTGATCACAGTTGCCTATTGCAGCTGTACAAACCAAGCTAAATGAGATGATGATGTAATCTTTTGTTGCAAAGAATAAAGTGATTTCCCATGAGATTAAGTATGAATTCCCCACCCTGTGTTCAAGGTCCAGGTAGCATCCCTGCTCCCACCCTCTAAACTCTAGAGTAATTATTAGACTTGAATTTCTGAATTGAATGACTTGTCAAATAAGCTAAATTTTGCAATCCTTTAAAAATTTTTACCTCTAATGTATATATTTTAGTCCAATAACAAATAAGCTGCTTGTTGGTGTAATGTCTGCTGTCAGGATGGTCTTGTAACGTATCCCCTTCAGTGATATTCTCAGTGTTGTGCCCCTTGAAAAGCTATTATATTGGCTTCTGGAAGAGTCCATTTGAAACAGAACACCTCTGTTCCAGAGTAGGCATTTGAGATTATTTTTTAAATTGCAAATAGAAACAGATTTCTTCCATTTGTATTTTATAACCATTAAGGAATGATTGAGAGGCTACCACAATGTGTTGTTACAAAGACTGATCAAATGCAGTCTGGGGTGTAGTCAGAACATCAGCTTCGTTCCTGGATGTCTCAACAGTTGTTCCTTTAAGGAATCTAATCTTTAGGCTTTTAAGAACTGTATTCTGTAGAATGTGCTCAGAGTGTGTCTTTAATTCACCTTCTCAAATACTCAAGGAGGCTGTGCAGTAGGTGGTAGGGCAATGCTCCATGTGTGAGCACAGCTCTGGTCTTCCCGTGGGTTTTAGATCTGCTAGTGAACGTGCCCCGTGAGGGAGAGAGCTGGGGTCCACGCTGTCTTCCCTTGTGTCCCCCATACCCCACATCGGGTCAGAACATTATGCAAGCCTGGTAAATATTTGTTGAGCACATGAAGGAACATATTGGATGGCCTTTTTTTGAAACAGGTCACAGTATGTTTTAGATTTAGAAGAATTAGAATATAAGAGTTTAGTAGACACCATTCGATTTGTATCATATAACAAACACATGTATTTTTGCTTACCTTGAACACCATTAACATTTTTCATAATCAAAAATTACCCAAGATCATAACATTTTTTCCTGTCTCTAGATGTTTCTCACTAGGCATATTAGGCAAACTATATGGTTTGTTGACTTGATTCATTTATGTGAGATTTTTATCCAAAGGTGGCCAGAAAAAGAAAATAAGGGAAACTTATTTTAGTCTTTGGCAGCTGGCCAATGGAAAAGCTGAAACTAAAATAACTTGCACTTACCTAGCAAAAAGGGACATGCTCAGTATATTAAACGAGTGTGAATAGGCAAGTTTCCGTTCACCAAATACCAGCAACACATTGACCCATTCTCTTCTCACCATAACCCTGGATGGGAGATGTATTTTTTTTTTTAATCCTCATTTTATTCAAGGGGAAACTGTGGCTCTGATCAAGCCACGTCTCAGTACAGTAGCTTATAGTTAACAGGTGTTAGATTTACCTGTTAAAACCTTGACCACTTAATCCAAATTCACTGTACCTTCCTCTTCATTAGGCTGCATGTTATAAATTACCGTATTGATCTATGCCTTCTGACACCCATATTTTAATAAGCAAGAACTTTCTATGTGAATCTAGTTGTAAATTTATGCTTTATCGATTTGCACATAGTGGCAAATTAAAATTATAAATCGGAGTATCTCAATCTCTGTCTTTAAAGTCTTCAGATATACTTCTGAGTACATTGTATTTAGGAAATAATTAGACACCTTACCTGGGCCTGGGTGTTGCTTACACCTTGGCTCTCACGTCATACGCCCCCTGCTTTCACTCACTCTGCTTGGCTACATTGGCGCTTGAATGTACCAAGCCCACTCCTCCCTTCAGGCCTTTTTACCAACTGTTCAGCCCACCAGAAACTGTCATCTCTAATCTCTCCTTGGCTAATACCTTTGTATCATTCCATTGTTTCTCAAATGTTACCTCCCAGAGCAACCCTCTGACCACCGATCGAAGCACCACCTGCCTCTACTGTGATTGTCTTCCTAGTGCTTACGCTATCCGAAATTCGCTCCCCTTCCCGCTGCCCCGCCTGTTTACCAAGGTGGCAAGTTGCAAAGAGCAGGACTTCTGCTTGTCTTGTTCGCTGCTGCGTTCCCTGAGCCTAGAGTTCTGTGCAGCACACAGAAGGCACTTGATAGGCAACTGCCGGATAAATAAAATGTCGGCAAACATTTCATCCTAATTAGGCCTCACATCAATATTTTTAATTATCTTTATTTTTGTTTGTAGTCACGGGTGTATTTAATGCAAATGACATGTGAACACAATGTGAGTTACTACAAATACCTAATTTTTTGTTGTGTAGACTTATGCCAGTCTCCCAGAAATGTCTTTAGATGAATACGAAGATAATCTGTTAGCAGATGGAGAGAGCGAATTATTCGTGCAGGCCTTCTAACTATCGGTTTTGGGGAGCACAGACCAGGTGGGAAATTGGGATGGGGTTCTGCTCGGTAGGGAGTGAATGGCCACCTTGTATTCTCTGAACCCCCTTATGATGAGGCGGTGAGGCAATAGATCACCCTTACACCAAACTTGGATCCAATGTGTCTTATGTTTAACCATCTCCCAGTAGACACCCTCTTCCATTTTCTTTTCATTCCTATCTAGGGTTGACATTATCTCATTGTATTTAGACAGTTTTTGTTTGGGGATTTGTTTTTTGTTTGGGGGACAGTATATGTGTGTATTGATTTATGTTTCTGTTAGCACTAAAGCTGGATTTTCTAAAGAACCACGTGACAGATTAAAATGACTGGCTTAAGACCAGAAGACTGTCTCTGCACACTGCAAACTAGCTGCACCTGTCTCTGGGGAAATCTTCACATCTGATTAGGGCTTAGTAGTCTTTTCTTCTGCAAAAATGATGGAGTGAATGCGTGACCTGTCTTCACAGAAAAGGGCATTAGAGGACAGTGTCCCTCAGGAAGTTCATAAATATAAAATATCATTGCTTTAAAGCATGTCATCATTAAGTATTTATTGAAAATATTTGTATTTTAATTGGCACAGGAAGGAAATAGTGGTTTTTAGTAAAATTGCAAGTGAGTAGCCTTGACTCCTATTCATACCTGTTTTGTTAAACTTTCTCACTTGTCTCCTTTTATATACCAAAAAAAAAAAAAAGCCCTTGGTTTAATGCAGAATACAAGATAAACAGGTGTTGGACATTTCTGCAATGTGAATTCAATGTTATCTTTTATTGCTGTGTTTTATAAACTGTGTATGAAACTGGGGCAATGTTTATATGAAAAATACACCTGTCTTGATCTTGATAGAATATTCCTAATATAGTTGCTGTGGTTTTTTTTTTTTTTTACAACTTCATGTGACAGGAAAGATTTCTGCCATATAAGTAATTCTACAAAGGATGGATATAATGAAGTATTTAAGACTGCTTAAAATAAAAACATATATAAAAGAGGACTTGGTGAAGCCATCATACTAAAATTTTTAATACAAATTTTAGATATAGATGACAAAAAGAGTACCTCTTTAAAAGATGACTTTTACCTTATGATTTTTGGGGAGGTAGGGTGTTTGTGATTTTTTTCTGCTTGGGTTAATTAGCAAAAAGCTTGGGAATACCTGGTGGCAATCGTATTTTATTTCATTAGAAAAATATAAAATATTAGAGAAAATGGCTGATCTAAAATGCTATGAACTGAATTACTATAAATACACCCAAACGTAGAGAAACATTTATAGAGAACTTGGTATGCACCAGGCTCTATGCTAGCTTCTTACATATTTTGTCACATTTAAGGCTCAGTGACACTCATACAATTGATACCATTACATTGCCATGTTGAAAATGAGGAAACTGAAGCTAATGGACTTGCCTGAAGTAACAACCCTAATGAGGGGTTTTGGCCTCAGTCAGTTGGACCCCAGAGCCGGTGCCCTCGCCCCCCTGCCAGCGCCATCAGCCTGTAGTCCACAGCTATGAAAAAGGACATAGGTCCACACAGATTCATAAGGCACACCCTCCAAGGCAAATTGTCCAATTTCTAAGACATATTGCTAAGGAGAAAGACGAGGTGTAGGACAGTGCATAATACATGCTACAACTATCTTTTAAAAACAAATATGTATCTTTATACATTTTCCTTAGAAAGTCTTTCTGGTTATCTCTGGGGCCTTGTAGGACCAGGCTGACAGCAAGACTTACAGTTTACTGAATATCCTTTTGATTCCTTTTAAATTAATAGTGCTATGAACAAATACTATTTTAAAATCCAGTGTAAAATGACATTGTTAAGAACTAGTGAGAAAAGTCATGTATCTTTACAATTCTGTACATTTAAAAGCTGCTTCGGAGACATCCTACCTATGCGTTTATTTGAAACCACAAGATGTTCAGCATTAGCCCTGTGTTAGGGCACATGCTGATTTGGGGGACCTGGGTGCGGGGCGCAACCCGGCTGCTCATCCACTCTGGGTGTCACTCACCCATCATCATCAGGCCTCGATCTTCTCAGGCCTCAACTTTCTAAACTGGGAAGTGAAAAGCATGAACAAGTTGCCTTCCAACTTAAGTTATAAATAAGTTGTAATGATTCCAAATAGAGTTATGAAGGAGGACTTTTCAAAAAAGATTCAATTCATAGTTAAAACTAAGAAAGTTCATGAAAAGAGCTCCATCTTGGCTTTCAGCGGGCCAACAGGTACGTGTCCTCTCCAGGTGTCATCTGCTGGTGGCAGCACATTGGAATAGCAGTGAAAGTTACCAAGAATAGGCACAGTCCTTGGTGCAAAACCAGTATACCCTCCCTGTCTGTCATAACCACTGTAGGGACGTTTCTTAATGTATCAGTGCATAGTGGTGTCAAAGTCAACTATAGGCTGCATTCAAGACTAACCATTAAACTATTTCAAAGAATCTTTTGTTATTGATTTTTAGAAATCTATTAATTGCGCTTCACAGATGTTGAGTTTTTTACAAATTGAAGGCAAGACCCTCCACCAGCAAAAAGATTTTGACTCACTTTATTCCAAGAGTCACTTTATTGCGGTGGTCTGGAGCTGAACCCGCAATAGCTCTGAAGTTTGCCTATGTAATAGAGGTTGGCAAACTTTTTCTATAAAGGGCCAAGTAGTAAAAATTGTATGCTTTGTGGACCATATGTTCTCTGTCATAACTACTCAGCCCTGCACAAAAGCATCAATAGACAATACATAAATGAACGGGCATAGCTATTTTCCAGTAAAACTTTTTTTACAAAAACAGGTATTGGGCCAAATTTGAATAAGAAGTTCCTACCCCGCGTTTCTCTTTACACTGTATCCTGAGATAAGTTGCCTGATTGCCTCTCCTCAGATTCCTGAGTGTGGAAATAAATGCTTTCGGTGTGCAGCCCCTTTCTTACCTTCAGTTATCCCTTCATAAATAACCTAGTTTGCAAATGCTGCTTTCCACCACGTCACCCAGATGCCAACCCTGTTTTAGTTTTACAAGTTGCCCTTTATTCTTTCTTTTCACTCTGAATCAATATTTTCTGAAGACAAGTGCCATATTTTGCCATGTATAATGCACACTTTTTGCCCAAACTTTTTAGGGAAAAATAATCGTGTGCATTGTGTATGGGCAGTGCCTAAAATACTTTGTATCTGTTCTTGTGCTTTGAAATTATTTATTACATAAAATTTCTTGTACCATAATATGTTCAAAAATAAATGCTAAAATTCCTTTATAATACAACAAAACAAGCATCTGAATAAATAAAAAATTGAATTAAAAGATTAAAATGAAAGATTTTTTTTTCCTGAAAATTTGGGTCAAAAACGAGGGTGTGCATTATACACGGCAGAATACAGGTAGTTGTAATTTTTTTCTCTTGCATTCCCCTTGTTGTATTACCATTTTTACGCAATTTCAACCTTTACCCCGAAAATGTTTTTCTCGCATATCTTTCGTACCTAGGGATTTGTGGTCAGCCTTGCTTAAAATCTACAGGACATGATTGGTTAACCTCTTGCTAAATATATCCTTCCCTTTCTTAAGGGAGGCTCAACCACATTTAACAAGCTACGCTCCTCAAAGAGCAAGAGTATCTGGAGGTAGAATTAGTCTTGGCAAATTATTTGAGAAGATAGATGTTGGTCTCTGAACTTAGTGCATCCCTGGAAAGATCCTGCCCCAGCCAGGAGAATTGGGGCCACGCCTTGCCTATGTAGTAATACCTGGCTCCAATCCTAGACAATTCCCTCCCAGCCTCTACCCAGCTCCCATGTTTGTCCTTTCCCCTGAAGCATCTTCCAGCCTCCATCCTTTCTTCTCTCCCAACATTTCCAAATTCCAGAACTTCACCTGCCACAAACTTGATGTTGACAAAACTCTTCACCTGTATGCACTAAAGCTCATAGACTATTGAGATTTACCACATGCTTTAAATTCGCTGCTTTTCCTATTCAGCAATTTAACTGTAGCCCCTGATAAAAGTGATTTGTGTGATCCATCTTGCTTTATGTCTCATTTGACATTCTACCTTTTCCGTGACAGGTTGCTGAATGCTATAAAGCCAGGACTTGTTAAAAAGATCAATAGATTGCCTACCCCCATTGCAGGATTGGTGAGTATCCAGAATTGAGATTTATTTTCCAATATTCTTTTGCTCTAACCTAAGGGTCATGACAGTGCCATTTATTACAGTTGTTTCTTGCAAAATATATTGTACTTGAATGAGAATGCATTGAAGCCATTAAGCTAAGAGGTCACTTAAAAATGAAAGGTTGCAGTTATGCCTAAATGTCATCTTAATCTTTGTTTGTATTTTTTCCATGAGTGATAAGGGCCTTTATTTTTAAAGAAGTAAATTTGTTTTGGGTTGAGAGGTGGATAATTAGGTTGACCCCAGGGCAGGAATGTGATTGTAATTATGGTTTCTCATTCCAGTGTTTCCCTGCATTCCCCTGGAACAGAGGGGAGAAGAGGTAGAAAGAGAATTTCATGATTAACAAGCAGCACTTTCATGATAAATTGCTGTTTTTAATCTTTAAAAATCTACTTGTATTTAAATACCACATTTGTGGACTGACTCTTCTAAAGACATAGTGGAGGCTCGGATGATCGTCATGCCCTCTGGGGAGTTGTTGAAGCAAAGCCCTTGCCCTCTGGGCCTACCTACCTAAAACTGAGAAACTCATATGTTGCATAGGGTCAGAAGCAGGATTTTTTTTTCATGCATTGACATGTTTCATAATTCTGGGCAATTAATTTTAATTGTTTAGTTGATGTTGCCTTTTGTGTAAAAGAAGGGGAAATGGTGGAAGATCGAGAAGACAAACACATCTTAGTTCTGGCAGGAGTTTGGCTCGTGCACATATACATGTACACGCACGCACACGTCATGTGCGCAGAAAGCTGATCACGTATGTGCCCTGGTGATGACTCACTGGCTGTTTCCATTGTGACCGCCTCCTCTGCCTGTGATTTTGCAGTAAACAATTAGAAAAATGTCAAGAATTTAGGCAGGCTCCTACATAGACCTTACTGATTGTTTAAAAGTTTTATAGCCATATCATGATGACTAATTGAAAATAGATGTTATGAAAAAACCCAATGGCGTTTGAGAACTGTGAGGGTCACAGCAATAAGTACATGGTTTTAGCAAGTTGAATGAAATGGATTGTTTTTTATTGTAAGAATTGCTACCTCTGTGAATGCATTTTATTTCCCATACTGCTTAGTAGTAAGTTAATGATTAGTCATTAAATATCCTTCCAACTTTGTCAGAATCATGTAACCAAATCGGTTAATAGCTAGGTAGATAGATTCGGAAGGGATGAATTTGAAAATTTTACAAATAACCAATCTATATATGTATATGTTGCATCTATGAATATATAATATATAATTTTAAAACTTTTTATTAAATGCATCTCTTCCAAATGTTAAGTCCATAGTCTTAATGATACTGATGAACTTTCGTTTGGCGCCAGGACTATGGTAACCCCAGACCTCGGGAGCTAATGTTTTGGAGCAAAACCTGCAGGATGAAGTCAGGAAAGGGGCGCTAGTAAAATCCACATGAGCAGAAAGAGGCAAGCCGCTCTGGGGCCAGAAGCTACGGAGAAAAGGATTTTGATCCCTTAATTTAAAATGTGAATCATAAATAATTTTACTAAAACTAAAGGCTTGGGACATGTGCACTGACCTTTGGATCATTTCTTACTGTGGATCAAATGTTGGTTTTTTACACATTGCCCCTACTTTTAACAGGCAGGCTTGATTCAAGATAAGGGGGCCTCGGTTGCTTTCTTCCATTTATATCCTTCAGTTTTATTTCTCCTCTTTCCTTCTTCATTTGAATTTCCTTTCTACTTTGTCCTTTCTATCATTTTTCCTTTTCCTTGCTCTTTTCCAGCTAGCATTTCCCCAACTTAACTTCATCTTTATATTCTCTTTACTGATTTGTTAATGTGATGCTATGATTTATAATAAGAAATATATATTTGCTCTTTGTCCACTCCTGGCGTAGAGCTCTTAAGACCCTTGGGTTTCCTAGGTAATAGGAGCAATGGGAACATCTTGTAATAATATTTGTTTTTCTGTCATTGGTTCCTGAAATAGCTTCAGTTCCGTGAAGGTTGAAGGTGTTGTCTTTTTATTCATAGCAAACTCCATTCAACCACACCTGAGTTTATGTTAATGAGGTGTCTTTTGGAAAGCCTCCCTTCCCCCAAGCCCGGGGGCTGGTTGCCATGGAAAACCAACCAGGTGATTAAAAGGCTGGAACTTTCAGTTCCACCCTATCCCCCACCTCCAGGAAGGGGAGAGAGGATAGAGATTGAATCCAATCACTGCTGGTCAATGACTTCATCAATCATGCTCATGTATTGTAATAAAGTCTCCATAAAAACCAAAAGGACGAGGCTGGAGAGCTTCCAGGTTGTCGAGGCTGTGGAAATTTGGGGAGAGTGGTGTGCCCAGAGAGCCTGGAAGCTCCATGTTCTTGCCCACAGATGTCGCTCTCTGTACTTTTTTTTATCTGGTTATTCATCTGTATACTTTATAATAAACTGGCAAACATAAGTAAATGTTTCACTGTGAGCCACTCTAGCAAAGTAATCAAACCCAAGGAGGGGGCTCACGGGAACCTCTGATTAACAGTCAGCTGGTCAGAAGCACAGGTGACAACCTGGACGTGTAATCGCCATGTGAAGTAGGAGCAGTCTTGTGGGCCTGAGCCCTTAACCCCTCCAGTCTGGTACCATCTCTAGGTAAATAGTATAAGAACTGGTTAATTGCTTAGCGTTGTTTTAAAAAACACACAATGAAGTTATCGTTAGTCTAAAAAATCCTTACCTAAGTATAGTTAATTACTGCCCATTTACTAATGTCCTGAATCTGAAAATCTGGTCAAGCTCTTTTCCTATCTTTCAATTTCTTTCAGATGAACATTTCCCAAACGCAGTGCACTAGTTGGGGTCTTGGCCAGAGACAGACTCACCGCCTTTCTCCTCATACCCCATTCTGTTAATGTTCTTCCAGGCTCCTCTCTTCAAGCCCATTGACTGTTCCCTTTCTGCACTCATGGTCTCGTCTGTCTTCATGACTTCAGCTCATCACAGCATTGACCCAAATCGGTATTTCTTACCTGAACTCCAGACCTCTTGTTCTGTGTATGGGACAGCTCCATCTGAATGTCCTACCAACATATCAAACTTAACATATTGAAATTAAACTTAAATGAGCACTCCTGTCCTTCCCATTTCCCTATATCCGTAAAGGCATCGCAGATAGGCTGTTGCGCTAGTTTAGCTAACAGAGATTTGGGGAACTTTCTCCAGTCTGTCTGCTTCTCCACATTTCTTTGGCCACTAGACATGGCCTAGAGCAGGCCTTTCTCATCTCTTGCCTGGCCGATTACTGTCGGCTCACACTTCCTCAAACATTGTTTACTCTCCTGTACGATGTCTTTCTCATGATACTTCTTATGAATATAATACTGTTCCCTTGCTCTTCTTGACAAAATCTTACTTACTTATCAAGACCCAGTGCAAAACCACCTTCTTGGTGAAACCTTTAGTGTTTAAGGTTCGTATCATCTTTTATGATAGAATGGAGTTAGCATTTCTGGGTTTAGGAGCAAGGGAGTTAATATGTTCGACAGATAAAAGATAGCTGTGTTGAGTATGCTATCCAGGAGTAAGAGTTTGAATAACAGTTGTTACCTGTTTAAAATAAAGGTGTGCAAATGGTTTAGTATTCCTGTTAAGACACTGTAGCTTTAAACAGTCCATTTGCGGTGAGCAAACTTGTCAACACCCTTCATGGGATCCAATGACAGGAGGTGTCCTAGTGCTGCACTAAGAGGTTGCAGCACCACCTCGATAGAATATCTGCCAAAATGTTTAGCCTAAATCCATTTCTGAGGAAATCTAAATCGAAGGACATACCTAGAACAGCTGGCCTTCACTGTTTAACACTGTCGGTGTCATTAAAGATAACCCCCCATCCCCAAAAGCCTAGAAAACTGTTTCAGATCAAGGTGAGTAAGGAGATAAGGCGATATGATAACCAAAGGCCGTGTGTGATCCCTGATGGAGAAAGAACAACTATAATAGACATTATTAGGACAATGGGGACAGTCGAATATTAGATAATAGTATTATCTCATTGCTGAATTTCCTCCACGTGGTAATGATCTTGTCAAAGATAGTTGTGTATATAAGGGAACACTGTCCACGTCCGGAGATGCGGAAGCTGGAGAATTTAGAAATAAAGTGTCACAATATGTCCAACTAATTTTCAACTCGTTCAGCAAAAAGAAGTCTGTACATGTAGTATATTCTTTTATATATACATACAAATAACGAAGGGAGAGGGTTGGGGAGAGGGAGAAAAACGGAGGGAGGGAGAGAGAGAGGAGGGAAATGTCGTAAAATGTTGCATCTGCATAAGGAGTGTACAACTGTCATGGTACTAATCTTGCAACTATTTGGTCGGCTTGAAAATTTATAAAAAGTTGGGGATTAATTCTCTTTTTTTGAGGGGTCGGGGGGACCTCGAATTTGCAGTATGTTGGAAGATAGCAGAGACCGTCTTGAGTGGTGGCAGCGATGCAACCTTTTACGTGAGCATGTTCTTCATGTGACATTTTCTCCCTCCTACACTTGTGACTGTCAGGACCTAGGCCGGTTTCCACTTTGTTAGGGGGTTGACAGGCCACTGACCAGCCACTGATCAAGAGCCCCCAGTAGCAGAGGCCATAGAGATCTAAGAAGCAACACCAGAGGGTTTTCCATGCCTGGAACCCACGCCCGTGTGTCCCAATGGCCTGGTGTTGAGAAGAACCCATTAAGATGGCCCAGCTGCCTGACTTGAAGATAAGTAGAAAAGTGTGTTTTCACATAGACATCCCAAATTATAAACACGTGTAGATTTTACAAAGCCATGAATAGGTGTATTTTAGCCCCTGAGTTGAGCTGTGGTTACAAAGAATTCAGGGGTGAAGGTGTTAAAACAAAGTAGTTGAAAATCATTTCCTGGCAAGAATGCAAAGACCCTGGATCCAGGTCTGTGTTTCTTCTGTAACGATTGCTGACATATGAAGCCGCGTGGTGACTGCCTGCAGATGCTTGCATTCTTTTTTAGGTGTTAGTGATACTGTTAGCTATTGCCAGAGAGAAAGACCTCAAATTTAGGTTTTGGCATACCAAAGACTTTAAAAAACGCTGCCTGCCCTTTAGTCTGCCAGTTCGTTAGTGTTGCACAATCAATCCACATCCTGAAACTCAATTTAATGGTCATCAGAGATCAGGCTAAACTGTTTCATTCCAGAAACGTTAGACTTTGTTCAAGAAACATAAATGTCTGAAATTCTTGCTTACAATATGAGTTTTGAAATTAAGCTTTCTTTTGCCCAGATTTTAATTGTAATAGCCATTGTGTGTGTGTGTGTGTGTGCGTGTGCGTGCGCACGTGCATTTGTGCACACACATGTAAAGTATAATTGGAAATAGACGATATTTGGGGATTCTGCCCTCCGGGGCCGAACCTTCCTAGACCTATCCTTAAATATTTGCTTCATCTTGCATGTGAATCCAGGAACATAAAAGTGATCTGAGAAAAAGAGAGTTCTGCAGTTGAAAGGGCATCTTAGATACATTCAGAAGCAGGAAGTATTTGCCCAAGACCTCAGAAATCGTAAAAGCTAAGATGGCTCCACAGCCCTGGCCACCCTTCTTCTTGGTTGTGTCACTCACAAGCGTTCCTAGTTAACAATGGAACATGTGTAAATGACAGATTATTTTCCCTCTTGTGAGAAAGAGAGGGAAGCAGACTCACTTTTTTAGTTCATCACTTTTTTTTTTTCCTTTGGACCAATACCTTCAAAATATCTTTCCAAGCTCTGTGAAAGGCCTCTCTTCGCGGAATGTCTCTTCGCCTGATGAATGCTGGAAATTTGATTCTAACTGAAGTTCAGCAGATATAGCCAGAATGTATCTGGTAGAATTATCCTACTATTTAGTTACTCTAGCCCACTCAAAAACTTCTACTTTAGAAAGAGGATGTGTTTTTCTTTAATCAAAAGATAAGATTTCAAATATTTTTCGAGATGAGCTTCCTGAAATGGATAAAAAAAAAGTAAGTTGTTATAAACTCTGCAGACTTTAGGAAGCTTTCGAAATGTATCTGCTTTATTTTATGAATCTGATCCCAGAACTGTTGATGGTTGCTTGTTTGAGGGTGGTCCGAAGAGGGGAAATGATGAAAACGCAGCAGAGATTTCCACCTTATGGAAAGATAAATATATTGTCTGGGTAAAAGGTGAATCTTTGAAGCTATTGAAAACGGAGTAGCAGGAGCGAAAAGCCTTTATACAAATGTTACAATTTTAGGAAGGTGACAGTGCAGTGCGTTTGAGTCCCACACGTTTGAGGTGTCTACCTGCTGGGAAGCTGTTTCATGCAGATACTGACTGAAGATTGGCTCCTGTGTATCTGAGCCCACACTTATCAATGTCTTCTATTTTAGGCTTATAGTCTACAAATTCCTTTAAAATTTCTAGAACATTTACTTTCCTTCAACAGTTTATCTTATAAGTTCACTTCCAAAAAGCTAGTCCAAAGTTCTGTTCTCTGCCTCTGTATCCCTTCTAGTTAAAGTTACTGTTTTAGACCAAGAGGGAGTTCAGAGGTGTTACCATCATTAAGTTACCATAATGTCAACCATGGTATATTAAATACCCACCATCAGATGCACCCACCATGTATCAGATGCAGTAGATTATCCTTCATAACCTTTACAAGTGTCCTGCGATGTAGTTATTGCTGCATCTTTACTATACATCTCAGGAAACAAAGGTGCAAAGAAAGAAGGTACCAGCTTTCCAAAAATAAGAGACAGAGTTGAGAGTTGGACCCGGGTTGGCCCAGCGCCACAGTCTGTGCCTTTTCTACTGTGTTACATTGTCTCCATTCGGCCTCTTAATGTGTCATGGAATGTTAACCTCCTGAAAACCTGTTTGGAGGTATCAACCTCTAAGGAGATCTAATATGTCTTTTAGAAGACAACCACACACCCTTTTTATTTAAGGTCTATTAATTTCACCAAACCGAGGCACTAGAATGGTAATATTTCTGCTGTTACCCCTGTAAAATTAGTCTCCATATGGCCCTATCTCAGCATCCCAGGCAATGGTGCACCAGTTCAACAAAGATAGTAATAGGAGAACATTAGAAATCTCTACTGACGTCTTTCAATTGTCATAGAGTGGTTCCATTCATAACATGGAGCAAAACTTCCTAAAATGCACTCTCTCTCCCTTTTCTCTCTTTAATATCCCTCCCCGCCTTTTCCTTTCTCTCTCTCTCTGTGTCTCTCTCTGTCTCTCTCCCTCCCTCTCCCTCTCTCTCTCTCTCTCACATGCACAGCAGCCTCACATTTGCCAGCTTGCCTCGAATATCTCCTTACCTCCAGCTACCTAAAATCTTCCAGACTCACACTATCCTAGCTGTTCTCTTCCTTGCTTTTTATCCCTTTCTCTCCACTACTAACCCTCGGCCTTTTCTGGTGCAAATCAATCCAGCCGGACTTATTCCTTTCAGTCCCCTCTTTACCCATAATGCTGATTCAGGACAACAAAGACTTGGGAGGAGGCAGATATGGAATTCGCCTTCATTGGCAGAATATCCCACCCAGTGTATTTTCCTGCCACATTCTGCTCCTTGTAATAGCTGCATATATGATCAGGGCCCTCTGTAGGTGGTTTTGCTCTTCTTTGGGGAACAAATAAAAACCAGTAGCTGTGTTATGTTTTGTGTGAAGAAGGTACATTTCACTGAGGCAAATGAATAGATCTTGGGAAGAATCTCAGCCAGAATTGAATTTAATGACACACTTTCCTTTATCCTTATCCCTGGTCCGGTGAGAAGCCTCGGTTGTATCCTGCGCCGCGCATAGGAGAAATGCTCAATTTTCTGTTCTCTCAAGTTTGGTGCCAAAACTGAGCCAGAGCAAGGCTGGTGGTTAGCATTTTAGTGGGCTGAGACATCAAAGAGCACAGACTATCAGGAAAAGCAACAACAAACACCGAAGGTCTTGGGGACACTCAGTCCTGCATTCAGGAGAATGGTAGAAAGTGAACCTGAGGGGCGCTGAGTGTATTCGATGCCTCTCGAGTCAGCATGGTTTGTGGACTGCTAATTGTAACAGTTTTCACGGGAAGTTCCTCAAAGTTCAGATTGTCTCATGTCCATCCTCTTCTCAGCCAGCTTTACATGGCTGCCCAGCATCTCTGGAAAACAACCCAGACGCCTCAGAAATGCATTTAAGGCTTTCCCTGTACTCAGGTTACATCCTAGGTTTATCTCCCATTGCATATATCACTGTTAGGAACCAGGACTGTGGTTCATTTATGACCTAAACCAAAAGACTTGGCCATATAATGAACACAAAGATAACAGTGTGTCAGTTGGTGAGAGACACACCACAGTGAGCTGGGCCGGGTTCGAAGGGGAATCCGGATGCCCGCTGTAGCCAGCAGGCCTGAGGTAATTCACTGAGCGGCCTGTGTCAGGCCAGCAAGTAATTCACCTTGCACATCACTTTCAGTAGTTTGGAAGACTCAGGGAGAGTTTTTGGTCCTTCCCACACACCCTGTGTTTATTATCTGCCTTCAGATTTTCTAATTTAGTGAGTGTATTAGTTATTGGTTGCTGTGTAACAAATTACCCCAAAACTGAGTGGCTTGAAACGTTTATTGTTTCATAGTTCCAGTGGGTTGAGAACCTGGGCATGACTTAGCCGGGTCCCTGGTTCAGGGTTTCTCCCAAGGCTGCCATCAAGGTGTTGGCCAGTGTCACCTCAAGACTTGGTGAGGGAAGATTCTGACTTTAAGTTTGCTCCTGTAGATGTCGGCAGGGTTCAGATCCTTGCAGGATGTTGGCCAAAGCCACCCTCAGGTCCTTGCCGTGTGGACCTGCTCACAGAGAACAGCTCACAGTGTGGCAACGTGCCTCGTCAGAGTGAGCAAGCAAGAACCCCAGAGAGAGAGAAAACAAGCTGGAAGTCACAGTCCTTTACAAGGTCATTTTGGAGGTGAGATTCCATCACTTCTGCCACATTCTGCTAAAGAAAAGCAAGTCAGTAAGTCCAGTCCCCTCTTAAAGGCAGAGGTTTCACAAGGACCTGGACAGGAGGAAGAGATCCCTGAGAGCTATTCAGAAGCTACCTCCCATAGTGAATGAGATGGTTATGTTAACCTGGAAATGTGTCCTGTATATTTACAGGACTCTGAAGATAACACAGATAACAAGGTTTTCCTTGGACCGCCTGTCTCACATGACACTAAGGTCTGTTTCGCAGTTTTCTTCTGCACGTGTGCCCTAAAAAGAGATGGTGTGTTCCCTCTTGCTTTCCAAGTGAAAATCTACTTATGACTCAAGACACAGTTCCTGCCTTTCAGTGGGTCACCTTCTAGGGGACAAATATACAAATAAAGCCTAATACTGGCAGCCTGTGAAGTGTTAATGAAATATAATATGCAAGGAAGAAATTTCTATTTGAGATGAAAACTTTGGAAGATGTGAGATTTGAACGGGGCACCCACAAATAGTGAAGACCAGTGGAGTTGAGGGGGAGGACAAACTGGCCTCAAGGGACGGAACGAGAAAGGCTCTGAGCCCCGAGAACCTGGGTCTTGTCTGGGAGAGGCTCTTACTCGCATGTGGCTGCCGCTGGAGCCCCAGGGTCCCTGCAAGAAATCAGTGCTGTGGAATGTGGACCAGGGATAGTAAGTCGAGACCAGAAATGCCATCTGGGGGTGTTTGGACTCATTTTGTATGCAGTCAGAGCCACTGAAAACAAAGGCATCTTGTGTTCCAGATAACTCTGGTGCCCGTATGGAAAGCAGATTGTGGGAAAAGACCAGCAAAAGTCAATTAGCAGACAAGTAGTCCAAATAAGAGACGATGAACATCTAAACCTCAGTATAAGCAGCGGAAATAGAGAGGAGGAAACAGGATTTATGTTTCTGTGTTTTTCACTAACTATAATATTCCATCAATTATAAGACACCATTTTTTAAAGTGTAACTAATGAAAAAAAGCTGCCAATTAAGTTACGACATCAGCGATGGAAAGATGCATTTTCATTTCAGAGGTTAAAAAAATGTACATTGTAGAATTAATGAAATATAATAAATAATCTTAGGAAGGTGACACCTGCATGTTGGACGTGAGCAACTTGGAGGTTACCGATGCCACTAATAGGCATCATGGGAATAGCGGATGAGAAATGGGTTCCAAGAGAAAAGATGAATTCTCATTTGGACATATTTAGAGATATTCATGTACAGATGTCTGGCAGACAATTGGAAATGTTGATTTGGAACTCAGGGAAAATGTTATAAAAATTGGAGTAGGTTAATTAATGGATTATTTTGACGTTAAATCCTTATGCTTAAAAATATATAAAGGCAAATTATTTCTTTTTCTATCACCACAAGCTTTGAAACTCTGCTCCCCTTTGCCCCCCTAAAAAAACCACAGTCTTGTCTTTGGTGTGTTTGATCCACGCTGGCAGAAACGGGGAGGCGGGTGATAGGTATGGATGGCTGATGCAAGGTGTTTGAGCGCAAAGGAGTCATTGGCGATTGCACTTTGATACAAAAATCATGACAGATAACGACTTAGAAAGATCTTCATGTAATTGGTAATTCGTTGAGATATAATATCCAACTAACCTCATACCCTCTAATCTCTCTTGTACTACTCGATACTTCACTGTTAGTACTAGGTAAGTTGCATTGGTTTGCTAGGACTGCCATGACAAATTATCGCAGATTGGGTGGCTTAAGCAACAGAAATTTAATTTCTTGCAGTTCTGGAGGCTGGAAATTGAGATCAAGGTGTGGGCGAGTTTGATTTCCTCTGAGGCCTCTGCCCTTGGCTTGCGGATGACTACCTTCTCCCTGTGTCGTCAAAGGGCCCTCCCTCTGTGTGTATTAGAGTTGCAATCTCCTCTTCTCATAAGGACTCCGTCATATTGGATTAGGGCCACTCTAATGACGCCCTTTAATAGAATTACCTCTTTAAAGACCCTCTCTCCAGTACAGTCACATTTCTGAGTTCCTGGGGGTTCTGACTTCTACATATTAGTTGTGGGGAGCAGGGGGCCACAATTCAGTGGATGCATCAGCCAAGCACTAAATTTTTATTCACATGTGTTATGAATGCCTAGACTTGCGAGCTGAAGTCTAATATCCTCTTCATGCACCACAAATTATTTTTCCAAGCTTGTTTCCATAATTATTTTGCGTCTCTGCAGAGGTGGAAGGTTATATATAGCAGTGCGGTAAAACTTTTTTTTTTCCTTCCTGTCCCAGAAAAAAAAAAAAAGAAAGAAAACATTCTTTGAAGAAAGAAATGACTTGTTCTCCCTTATCTTTCACTGAACAGCATTCAAGAGTTTGTGACATTACATCAGTTCCTCACTTTTTTCCCTTAGGAACAGACCTTCAATTAGGAGCTGTGAGGAAAAAATACATAATAGCAGGAAATACATATTTCAGTCTAAGTCTTACTTCTTTCTTTTTCACAGTCATAGCTTACCTACAGAAGGAATTTCTGTGGAACTAATTTTTAGCCTGTGCTCCAGACCAAGGGTTGTAAGGATTCTGTTGTGTGGCAATGAGAAAAAATTTCACCAAATACCTGAAAGCATTTTATGGAAGAGTAAGACCATGCTAGGATGAGCCAGTACTTCTGTTAAAATGTACCATAATCTGAGATTGTTTTATTAGGAAATTTGTCTTGGCAAGCATTTCAAAAGCACTTACTAGACACCTTTCTTGTAATTAGTTGGCTTCCTGCTAGAATCTTAGGTCTCCCCTCATCTCAATGGGCATAAAATTTAGTTTCCCCTTCTGTCATTCTCTCTACAAAATAAAACACTATATTTGTGAGTAAATTGTTTGGTATTTAATTTATCTTTTATAAAATTTAACTTTATTAAGTTTAAAGTTCTGATTTGAAAAATATTTTTCCTTTTTTTTTTTAAAGATTTTATTTATTTATTTTTAGAAAAGGGAAGGGAGGGAGAGAAACATCAATGTGTGGTTGCCTCTCGCACACACCCTACTGGGGACCTGGCCCTCAACCCAGGCATGTGCCCTGACTGGGAATCAAACTGGCAACCCTTTGATTCGCAAGCTGGCACTCAGTCCACTGAGCCACACCAGCCAGGGCTTTTAAATATATATATATTTTATTGATTATGCTATTACAGTTGTCCCATTTATTTCTCCCCTTTATTCCCCTCTGCCCTGCACACCCCCTCCCACCAGCATTCCCCCACTTAATTCATGTCCATGGGTCATACATATAAGTTCCTTGGCTTCTCCCTTTCCTATACTATTCTTAACTTCCCCCTGTGTATTTCGTACCCACCATTTATGCTTCTTATTCCCTGTACCTTTCCCACCATTCTCCACCCTCTACCTCCCCACTGATAACCCTCCATGTGATCTCCATTTCTGTGATTCTGGTCCTGTTCTAGTTGTTTGCCTAGTTTGTTTGTGTTTTTGTTTTTTTAGGTTCAGTTGTTGATAGTTGTGAGTTTGTTGTCATTTTACTGTTCATAGTTTTGATCATCTTCTTTTTCTTAGATTAGTCTCTTTAATATTTCATGTAATAAGGGCTTGGTGATGATGAACTCCTTCAACTTGACCTTATCTGGGAAGCACTTTATCTGCAGCCAGGGCTTTTTAAAAAGGATGATGATATGATGTTGTGAGAGTAGTACTTCATTGCAGTAGTCTTCCACCCCGAAACCCATAAGGTTAGTCTAACCACGAGGAAAATATCAGAGAAAACCAAACTGAGATGCAAAATACCTAACCAGCACTCCTCAAAACTGTCAAGGTTCATCAAAAACAAGGAAAGTCTGAGAAACCAGGGAAGTCCATGTGATGCCATGTCCTGGAGGGGATCTTGGAACAGAAAAAGTACACTAGGGAAAAACTAATCAAGTCCAAATAAAAGACAGAGTTTAGTTAATAATATTATAGCAGTATTTGTTCATTAATTGTGATAAATGTGTCATAATAATGTAAAATGTAGGGTGTGAGTTATACCAGAATTCCTTGTACTATCTTTGCAATTTTCTGTAAATCTAAAAAGCATTCTGAAATAAAAATTTACTTATAAAATAGAATGATTAGAGATAAAGATAAAATAGAGCCATAATGCAAGAAAACTATAACATAGGTGAGGAAACAGAAGTTATTAATAAATATTAAATGTCAGCCTACCAGTTGATGTACTGGTATTGATAAATGGCACGATACCAGTGAGTTAGTTGGCATATCAATCTAATAAACTGTTATAAATGATGAATTGGTTGTAAACACTGTTTTATAGCATTTGGAAATTCCAAACAGTAAATCCAGCCACGAGGTTTCTGTGCACATATTTCAGGATCCCCATTTTTAGAATTTGCACAAAGAAATATTTCATGTCCTTTAGGGAGGTTTAATAAAAAACAACAGGTGGGAAATGGGTTTTGCAGTAGCACGAACGGTCATAACCATAAATACTGGTACCTCAGAATTATACCGGCAGAGGATTGTAAACACATTAATCACCCCACCGTGCAGAAATTCCATTCTCAGATGTCATCTCAATTTCAGGCACAGAGACCAAATGCCTCCACTTAAATTCAAAAAGCTGAATGTATATGATGATTTTCTATTTTTATGAGGATTCATAGAGGGACCTCACCAGTTTCCACATCTCTAAAATAGGGTAGATAAACCTCATCTCAGTATTGTGGATTAATTGAGATAATATGTAAAAAATGCCTAATATGGCAGATAGTACATAGTGTTTTCAGCCAATTGTAGCTGTGCTTATTATTTATTTGTTAATGATTATTATGATGGTTTTAGCATTTCAGAACTAGAAGCTCTTTAGAGATGGACTTCTGAGACACCATTATTTTCCAAATGAGGAAACCGAGCCTCAGAAGGCAGTGACTTGCCTGGCGTCATGCAGCCACTTGGTTCGAGTCAGGACTTGAACGCTGGTCCCTCAGGTCCTACTGGGTGCCTATTCCAGATCCAGATTTAGTGACAGTACTGGGGGCCCATCTTGCACAAGCAGCTGTCTCTAAGTTGCGTTTGGGCATCTCTTCCTCTCGGGAACTCTGTTCCCCTTTCTCAGAGGGAGCAGAATTCTCCGCCTCCCTCCCCAATAGGTGTGGCAATCACACTCCCTGCCAGTGAGTTTTCTTTCACTGCATCAGCATGTTGGGCTGCGGCAGCCCGCTCCTGGGCAGAGCAGCGTTTGCTGCGCAGAGGACAGCTTGGAAAAGGGAATGAAAGGGAGCGGGCCAGCTGCTGCGCTGGGGCTGCCTATTGGAGCACAGGGGAGAGAGGCCCCACCCACCTGCCGGCGAGGTATGCTGGAGCGTAATGCCGGCGATGAGGACGTGCGGGGGTAAGTCAAACCCATCAATGAAAATATACATGTTTATAGGTGTCCATGAGGGAAGGAAGGAAGCTATTCAGATTTTAACACTTGGTGTGTTTTTTTAAAGTTACTTTTTATACACCCATTATATGGCTAAAATAATCTCGAAATTACTTTCCTGTGGAGTTCACCTTGTCCCCTGATATTTCTACCACCTGTTGCTTTTATTGTTCCCTTTTTTATTCTCTAAGGAAAGGATTGGTTTTCTTTTTTCTTTTGGGGTGTGTCATGGAAGACACATTAGTTTAGTCAAAAGAAAGAGGATTTTCAAGAACTTTGTGAATTATCCCAGCTCTCCTCTGCTCCTCAGTAGTCACTGGGAAATGTGACTGCACGCCTCTGAGGGACAGTTTCACCTGGGCCCCCTCAGTCTCCTTGTGTTTCCTCCGCCTCCTTTGCTTTCTAAAACAAAAAAAAAACAAAAAACCCATTCCTTAAAATGAGGAGGGAAAGAGTTGAGGAGAAAACGGAAGAGAGAACAAGGGGGCAGCGAGTCCAGGTTCAAGGGCTGCGTCCCCCAGGATAGCCTGCTCACCCTCGTCCTTCAAAGTCAGTAGTTACTGCAGGCTGGAGGAGGTACTGCTGGGCAACCCTCTAATGAAATCCGGTCAGACCTGTCCAGATCTAAAGGCTTCATGGCATTGGCTATCTAGGGGAAGGAAATTTTCCTTAGTCAAATTTATGAGGCTGGGTTGAAAACCAAGCTGAAACAGAGCCTAGCGGATCCCCATGGCAAAATGATTCATCTCTGTAGAGTCAGAAAATCTATTTTTATCGCCTTTATTCAGCCAACTCCTCATTTTTATTCTCTCCCTGAGCGACTGCTATTTCCTTCATGGTGCTGAACAAACCGAGTGTCTCAGGAGTCTGCAACTTCCCTTCAGTTCGTTCCCAGCGTGGCTGATTCAGCAGCCTCCGGAGAAGGGGGTCGTTCTGCTCTGCATGGGTGGGCACTGCGCAAAGTGAAGGTCACATCAAACAGAGGCTGCACCCTTCAACCAGCAGCCTGGCTTTTATTCAGGAATTCTACCTGGGGCTACGTGCCACTCTGCTCCCCTGACTTTTCTGTAAGGTGTGTAGAGGGCCACTGGGTGACAATAAGCAACTCTTGTAGCCTAGAAGACCTTTCCAAGGGTGGGAAGAAGGGGCAAGAACGTAGCACTCTCCATACGGCTGGCCTTTATCGCTGTTAAGCAGGGCGCGGACGAGTTGCCAGTGCACCTCCTGAATCTAATCATAGAGCGGAAGGGGCTCCCAGACACCGTTTTATCCATTTCCCTAGTTCCACTGGGGTCTGCGTCTGTGTGATGCTGGGCTGCTGCATAGCCCCACTGCCTCTTGTTAGAGCCCCATGGAATGCGGAGAGGAGTGGTGATTGTTTTCCACCAGGAAATTTTAAAAAAAGAGAGAGATAAGGAAGAGAACCCATTTTCACTGAATTTCCTTGTCGCACAGATTCAGCGGGCTAACTGTTTGGTAGATAGGACAGTGCAACTGGAAAAACAGCAGGAGTGTTAAATATATAGGAACAGTCAGTGTTCATGGCATCTGATGTATAATAAGCACTCAATAAATATTTTAGTAAGTGAATAGTCAGGATAGCGTTTCTCAGAGCCCCCAGTTAACCTTCTTCACAGCTCTTTTTCAGGAGGAAGTGAGGGTTAGGTGCTGGCATTGCAGAGTCAGGTGACCTCAGGTCAAATCCTGGATTTGCAACTTCTTAGCTATGTGTTCTTGGAAAGTTACTCAGTCACCTGAGGCCTCTTTTTCCTCATCTGCAAAATGGGAATCATATATAGTAACTATCTTATATGGTTTTCATGGAGAGGAAATCAGTTAATACAGGCGAAGACCCTAGGAGTTTTCTTTTAATGTGGTTCAAGACATAGAGGAGGAGGAGCAGCAGCACTGGTTTTGGGGTGAATTTGGGAACTTTTGATATTTTGACTCGGTCTTCCAGGTTTAATGATTCCTTTAAACCATGATTCCAGCGATTTACACATCTTCCCTTGTTCTGTGGAGAGACTATTTTGAGAATAAGAGAATAAGATGGAGTTTATAGGGGGCAAGGCTACTTCCAGCCTCTCAGCAAACGGTTATTGAGCTGCTCCTCCCTGCCGGGCACTAAACTAAACATGGGGTATTTAGCGTAGAAACAAACTGCCATAGCCGTAGCTTTAATGGACACTGCAGTCTGGACTCTGCTGAGCACTATGAATTCTCTGGTTCCGTGAACACAGATGCTATGTTCCTTTCTCTCTATTAAAAAGGTATTTGAGTAGACCTAAAGGGACGACGCTTTCCAACGAAGCTTCCAACAGTGAATGAGGGGTGAGGAAGTAGGGGAACAGTTGTGTGTGTGTGGAGTGGCATACAAAGCCCAACTCTACAGCGATATAAAGGCAGTGAAAAGACAGGGAGACATGAGCATTGGATTGACCCATGAAACTGGAGGGGAATCCAACGCAAGAAAGCGTATAATCACCTCTGCAACATACAGGAGCACGGGGAAATAGAAGAAGGGGACCAAGGCAGCCATTATAAAGCTATGACCTAAGAGCCGTTAGACCCTGAGAGTCCCCGAGCCCAGCTTTGAGACTGCGGGTTGGAAAAGGCTAGATATTTTTGAGGTCCTCCTCTCTTTTTGGCTCTAGGTACTACACTGGCAGGTGGGCTTCTGTTGGGTCCTTTTCAGACCCCAGAGCCTCTCATCTTTTGGAAATACAAGGATGTGTGTGAGCTACTGATCTTCATCAGTGCTGCTGGTTTGTAGAACATTCCGATATTTTAATTTGGTGAATCCTGTTTGTCTTTGGAGAACTTCAGCAGCGGTCTGTACCTGCCCTTTGCACCATTCAGTCACCTTTGCCATCTCTGTTTGTGAGTGGCAGTTTTGTCCTTAGATGTCTTCTAGCCCAGACCCTGTAAGTCACCAGTGTGAATTGCGGGATGGAATAATTAATAATTTTTTATTTTACTTTCATCCCAGTGGTTGGATTAATTCCTGGGGGCTCTGTTTTCTGTAAGCAGTCATTTCTTCCACGGCAGCCATCTGTGGAGAAACAGAGCTTACGAAATGACTGGGGCATGTTTTACATGGCCACATGCAGTTCCTTCTGTTTAATTCCCATGGATGCTTTGGCAGTGATTTCTATAAGTGTTTCTCTGGGTGGTGCTGGGGAATGACTTTAGTAAACAGCCCCCCTGGCTGTTGTTGGCCAGGTCCCCGCAAATACCATGAAGGTTACAACTTGAGAAGCCACTGAGGTTTTCTTGCCCTTCCTAGAGTTGACCCCAGGACTGACTTCTGAAAACTTGACCTCAGCCACATTGCGGCCAAGCAGCGGCTGGGAAGTCGTCTGTGTTTGCTGGCCTCAGCCTGACTGCTCTGTGCCGGAGCAGACTTCCGACTGCATCGAGTTTCCTGTCCTCTTTTTACACATCCTGGGATTTGCACCTGAGCCCTCAATCTGCTGGAGTCTTTTTTGATAGACTCTCATTTCATCTTCCTCATTTCTGTTTCAATTTTTTTTTTTTTTTTTTTTTTTACTCCCAGAATAATTCACCAGCCTTAGAAGTTCTCAATTTATTGAATTTCGTCTAGGCTGCCACTGCTTCATTTTGCTTTTAGGACTATGGACAAGCTTAGGAAATTCTTGGATATATGTATGTGTAAAGTTGTCCTGTTTTCCCTGCTTCTCTCTTCTTCTATTTCTGTAAAGCAAATATTTATATCACATGTTTATTGCCACAGTTGTATCTAGAAATCCAAACCATCACAGTAGCTTGCATTCTATTACACTGTGAGCAAAGCTGACCTTGGTGTCTTAAGTCAGAGGACAGTTGGAAGCAGTGCAGGTGTTAACAGTAAGAGAGAAAAACTTACCACAATATGCATATGTGAATTAACTCCAACTTACTGGAAGTGGCACTAAAAGATTATAAAATACTCCTCACATTATTGCAAAAGAATTAATCTTTTGGAAATGCTTTTTTCAATTAATGTTTTTTGATGCTGGCAAAACTGACTACCAAATATAACGGTCAAGGGATCTGTTGATTTTCTTTGGTACCATCAACATGTTTTTTGATAAATAATATTTTGGTTTGATGAAAGATAAAATTTGTGATTTGTGAGGGAGAAAGTAACACATGGAACTGTGTCTAAGAAACGCAGCTGTTAATTTCATTAGTGGATCCGGCACCGTCCCTAAGGCAACCGTTGTCCTTCAAGGCACAGAATGTCTAACTTGGATCAGGTTTTTACTATAAATCATATTACATATTTTCATGTATTTTAATAGAACTATATAAACTTAAGTTTATAGATTTACATATAAAAACAAAATATGTGGAATAGGTTTGAATGTGGTATCAGGGACATCTTTGAGTTATGTCATAGACAGTGTTTTGTCCCTAAAAGAACTTGGGTTTAAGAAAGTTGGATTTTTTTTCATGGAATTTACTCAAGCACGACAGCACACCAAGTTTAATATATGAAAATTATACTTTTGGTCCATTCTGTCCTAAATGGAAGCTTTCTTCTGCTTTGAGCACAGGCGTCAGGGCTCACATGCTCTTGGGTAGGACTGAAATGGACCTTTGTGTCATTCCGTCTGCATTGTGAGCATGATTAATTGGACAGCGTATGAAGGAACATTGTCATCATCTTACCTTTTCTGTCCAGGAATCAGTCCCCTGGCAGGCCTCTGAGCCCCAGAGCACTGCTCCACTCTGAGGTCCTGACACCTTGGCCAGGTTTTCAATGAAGAAACAAAGGCGTTTCTGTGTCATATGTTTCTAGAAAGCATGTGGTATGTATTTTTTTGTGATAGGTTTTTATCACTTGGTAGAAAGCTGTTGCTGTGTCCTAAGTGAATGATCACTCTGGCCATGATTTTGCAGATCCTAGCTGTGTCTTTTTTCTCACATGGGTGACATTTAGGGGACACGTTGGCAGGGCTGCTGTGGAAATACCCCTCCAGAGGTTTTACTTCTGTATTGTTATCCAAAATCCCACCTGTTAACCTATGGACATGCTTTCCTACAGCAAATAACACGGTAAACTCTTGGTCTTGTGTCTTGGACTCCTCAGCTGTGTCCCTCCAGCCCCCTCGACTCAAACCCATGATTAAGCGGGATGCTTCTGTGTTCTGCTTTGGCTTGAAATGGGACAGCTGAAAGTTAAAATGCTACTAAATAAATCTGTGACCCTTTTGAGAACAAATAGAGCTGTTGAATGAGTTTGGGAACAGTGACTTCTTAAAATACTGTCAACATTCTTGAACCCTTTGACTAAAAATGAATTTTCTTCTGCGCACGTGTGTATGTGTGCGTACTGAAAATTATAAAAAGGAAACTTAGTAGCAAGATACCTGAAGCTTTTATGTTTTTAACCTTGCACAGTTTTTCTTGGCAGGACTTGAATAAAACTTTGCTGCTCCTGGTGAGGGGAGCCGTTGGGACTGGGAGACTGGGGTGGCAGGAGAAGCCGGCAGTGGGGAGAGGAGCTCAGGTGCTGCTGAGTGTCAGGTGCCTACCTAGTCATTCCATTGCGTTCACCCCGTTCCCCAAAGCTGAGCCTTTCTTTTCTTTTTCTCTTTTTTCATGTGTCCCCACTGCTTTGGGCCTGAAACATTGGAGCCTGCCCTGGACCACGCACATCTCTTATCACCACCAGGTTCATCTCTGGACACTAGATCAGCCCTACTGCCATTAGGATGGTCATGCTTCCTAGGGGACCTCGTTTATGTGTGCTGGGGCAGCTGATTAGGACTGGGCAGGCTTTGCCCTCATGGGTATAGTCATTCTTGTGGGACTCCCCAACTTACCTAAGTTACCACTTGGGTTCTTGATCTGAACTCTGGTTGCCAGGTAACGAATATGTCGTGATTTGAATTGGTCTCTTTTTCTTCTTCTTTCTTGTTTGCATCTTGAAAACAACTACTCTGAACTGGCGAATGCCTATGTGGAATTTCATTGTCATCATAGGACAGGTTATGTTACCCCTTCATATAATCTCACAGTATCTGCCAATATAAGGTGAAACAGATTTAGTTCATCATCCTGAATTGCAGTGTGATGTGAGTTGGAATGCAAAGACCAACTCAGAGATATTTTTAGCAAAATGAAATATTTTGATGCATATCTCTCACCTGAAATTTTCCCCAGATTTGCTATTTCTAGCTTCTTAGCAACTTCACAAAGGGGTATTGTATTTGAGTCAGAAGAGAAAAATATTTTTATTTCCTGCCCTTGACGTTTAGTGGAATTGATAAAAAGCATCAAGGCCCTTTGAGTCCTGGATCTCCCACACACACTAGAAAATGACACAAACACATTGTTATGTAAGAAAGAATTTGAGTGTTTCTTCCTGTTTGTCGGTATGAGGGGAGATTTACTCACACTGGAAAGTGAAAAGTGAGGGGCAATCAGCAGCAGGAATGGAAAATAAAGAGCTTTGCAGAGAAAATCTTAGCAAGGGTGATTGGGCAGCTACCATGTCAGCTGGCTCTAAACTTAACATTGACCTTGACAAATGGCTCTGAATTTCCATCCCCAGGCTAATTCAAACGCTCTTTTACTCATGTATATCCCTGAAAAGAAACTGTTGCACCTTGAACTGCAGGGTGTTGGGGCCACACTGTGTTTTATTAAACGGTGATAGTCTCTTACAGTTGATCAGTAAGTGAGTGATAGTCCCTTATGGTTGATCAGAAAATATTCATTTAAAAAGTCATGGATTTGACTCCACAAAAAGTTAAGTAAACACAGAGCTTATGTACTTAAATAGTTGGAAGACAAAAAATGCATTCAATCAAGAATATCCATTTCATTTCATACTTATTTGGCATTTTAAATTTTTGGCCATAGTTTAGATGGCCCAACTGTTGTGTTGGTTATATTTGCCAGCGTGAAGTGTTAACCATTAACTGACTACTTTACAAAAAGTAAGAAATGATTCTTGCTTGACTATCTACTTTTTCATTACCAAGATTTCTCGGACTTTATCAGTAGATTTCTAAGCAGACACTTGGTGATATATTGTTGTCAGTGCTTAGAAGCCTGCCTTTTCTGTAGAGTAGAAAGAAGCCCTCACCCATCTCTATTTTCTTTTTTAATTAAAAAAAAAATCCCTGGGAGTCATTGTTTATGTTGTTCTATTACGTTTGTCTGTCCATGAAGGGAAACAGTGTGTTGATTATTTTTATTTCCCAACTTTCTTCATTCTTACTTCTGTCTCTTTAATCCTCCTAATTCAAAGTTTATATGTGTATGTGCATGTGTGTGTTTTTAATTCCTAAGTCTTTTAGGCACACTCTTTTCTTGCCTGATTTACTGCTCACTTAACATGGCATTCCAGGCAATGAAGGCATTGCTTTTCCTGTGACAGATTATAGCACTAAAATAGTAGTGAGCGTTAGTACAATTGGAGCAAAAGTTGCTCTCCTGGCTCAGCCCCATTCTTCCTCGAGCTCAACTCCATTCTCTCTAAGCCACAGAAATGCCAAGGGTTTCC
Organism: Mormoops blainvillei; assembly: GCA_004026545.1. Lineage (NCBI taxonomy): Eukaryota > Metazoa > Chordata > Mammalia > Chiroptera > Mormoopidae > Mormoops > Mormoops blainvillei. The sequence continues at coordinate 106,149 of PVJD01002816.1, read as the reverse complement.
CCTCCACCCATTTTTAGGAATACCGTAAGATCTTCACTGTATTTATATCTCCCTATCAGCTTGGGTCTTTACTCTTGTAAGAGTCAAAAGATTTGCAAATGGAATTCTTCTTTGCACTTTCTCCTTCTTATTATTCTTGAAGATGTTAAGGACAGAAGCCTAGGTTCATCTCCTGGCTTGGCCACTTTCCCGCTAGGTGACCTTGGACCAGTTTTTAACTTTAAGCTTTAGCTTAGTCATCTGTAAAAGGAGGGTTAACTCTAGTACCCGCCTCAGAAGACTTGTCGCAAGGGCTAGATAAGCTAATGAAGGGAAAGCAACCACCACACACGCCTGGTGCACGGTGAGTGCTCAGAGGAAGGTGGGGATGGTGGTGGTGCTGATGCAAGTGCTAATGCCATCACGCCTTCCTGAAGCCTCCATTTCCGGATCCGTAAAATGGCATATAATTGTAGCACCTAACCCAATGAATATTGAGAAATAGAAACCTATGGGTCAACTTAGTGTGTTGTCTGGCATTTGATAAGCTCTCAAGAGGCAATGGAGACTTCTGTGGTGTTGTCGATTCATTATACTTCTGTTTATCTCTACTCTTCATGTAAGGCTTCGGCATTAAGCTTATCCGTGAGGCTCTGAACTAATCAAGTCACTTTTTTCTTTTTTTAAGATTTTATGTATTTTATTTTTAGACAGAGGGGAAGGGAGGGAGAAAGAGAGGGAGAGAAACATCGATGTGTGGTTGCCTCTTGAGTACTCCCTACTGGGGACCTGGCCCGCAACCCAGACATGTGCCCTGACCGGGGAACCGAACCAGCAACACTTTGGTTCACAGGCTGACGCTCCTTCCACTGAGCCACACCAGCTGGGGAAATCAAGTGACTTTGAACAAACCACTTGGTCTTACCGTTTCTCTTCCTCATTGGAAGGTGGTAGTGTTGAGCTAAATGCTCTGAATAGTCTCTTCATTTAAAGGATTTATGGCAATGAGCACTCCGTCACTCAACTGAATTTTGAAAATGCATGTTAATGAGAAGCCCATCCAAAAGAAGTTCTTTGCCCTCTATCACTAATGGCCTTACTAAATTAGTCTCTTAGTACGTTTTCTCTCATGTAAACAACCAGATTGTTTATTTATATGCTTAATGATTCCATCAATTGGCCCTATCCAAAAGTGTAACTGATTCGTCTATAATTCCCAAAGCCGTTCTTATTTCTCATAGTTGTATTTTTAAATCTATAAATTCTTGGCCGGTTTCACCAAAAATTAAATCCTGATGCCTTCCAGATACGTATATCCCATATCGGGGAAGAGCATTCTCTCTTGTCTGTTTGCCAATGGCTGCTCTCACTTTGTTCTACCCCCCAGATCCCCAACCAGTTTCTCCCTTTGGAAGAGAGAGATGAAAAACTGGTTTCCATTACAGTCTCATCACCCTGAGGCAGGAAGACTCAATATGCAGTGTGGTTTCAGGCCAAGAACAGTGGACTAGAACTCCAAAGAGTTACCGTTCAGGCTCTGTCCCCAGAGCTGAGGGGCTTTGGACAGGACACTGTACTGTTGCTTTAGTCCTTAGTTTTCTTATCTGTCAAATGAAAGATAGGACAGAATGACTCCTAAGACCTTTCTACCTTTGAAGGCTTATGATCCCTATTTCTCTGGGGCGTCCAATACTGTTAGCATTAACTACCCCTTGTTTAGGACCTACAGTATGGCAGACATTATTCTAATAACTTAACGTTAGTGCTCATTGTATGCTAAGCGCTTTACCTTTATTATTTACTCCCCCAGTAACCCAACAAGGTAGAAGCAACTAGTTACCCTCCTTTTACAGAAGAGAAAACTGAGACCCAGGAGCGTTAGGCATCTCTGCTCAAGGTAAATGACGGATTGAGCTGGAATCAGAATCCAGGAGTCTAATGCCATATCCTTATCTTTAGTCATTTTATTATTCAGTGTCCCTAGGCACTTTATTTTTTTCTCTTTTTCTACAGGTAACAACACTAGGAAGAATATAACAGTACCCACATTTTTATAAATGAAGGAACTAAGCACAGAGAGATGAAATGTTTGGCCAGAGTAACCCAGCTAGCGCGTAACAGGACTGGGGTTAAAACCCAAGCCTGGCTCTTAATCACCCCATTCCATGGCCAGAGTAGATTTTTCACAATTCTAACAGGCACCTTTGTGATTAGTAAAAAACTAAGTTATGCTCCATTTTAAAAAGGATTCTTTCGTTTTTGGCTTTTATTTTTTTCAAACATATAAGATAGAGGCTTTTAAGCATGTAAATTTTTTTAAGCACATAATCTAGAGGCCAGATTTACTTGAGGAGTCACATCCAAAACACTTTGTAATCAACACATTATTTGTTTATAAACAGGTTCTTTTGATTTAGTAAGATATTACACTGTAATCCAGCTCCTGTCTGATTTGTCTTAGATTCCAAATACCGCTATCCGAATTACTAAAACTTCACCACGTGCCCAAACTGTAAGAGACGGCAGGCTTCCCCCCCAACATCCTCAATGAAATTCTAGTTACTTATATCCCCTGTTTTTCACTCTGCTGTTCAAGATCCATTTCCTGTTTATAGGAAGGTGAGAACAAAACTTTGAGATAGAGTGTAATTGGTTAATTTTTATTTTATTTTTTTATGTTTTGTGTATTGCTTTATTATTCATTTTTTGAAAAAGAAAAGTATTTGCTTTGCAAATATGTGTACCACATTGATAATTACGGTTTCAGATACTTTTCTTTCTTCTTTTATTTTAAATTGTTTTTCATTTACAGTTGTCCCACCTTTTCCCCCATTGCTCTGTCTGGCATATAGTAGGTGCTCAATTAATGCCTGTTAACTGAACCAATAAGGAAAAATCATTTGATATCTTTATCTCATTTTACCCTCCCAGGCAGTAAAAAAACATGAGTCTTCTCCTTTGTAAGAGACCTGGAGTAAATGGCTTAAGGCCACCCCATTGTCATCACCTCTAGGTGCATCAAGTTGGAATCAATCACACACCACTCGGCCTGAAATTCTAAGAGTTGATAGGAAGTGGGCAGAAATTGTTACTTTGTTTTGTATTGTTTGTATGACTAGTAATTGCCATGGCAACAAAAAACTAATGGCCAGATGAAGAACAGAAACACATGGCAAAGTGGAAGACAGTCTTGAAAAAGAGGGTATTTGAAAGAAATGCTTCATTTTGCTGATCTTGAATAAAGCCAACATGGTTTATTCTGTTCCTGAGGAAAAATGAACATGTCATGACGGTTAAGGGGCAAAAGCGTTGACTGTGGAAAACATCAATATAAATAAAGAATAAATATCCTATTTAATTTTTATAATTGGAGCACAAACTTGATTCTGAATGTCCTGGCATCCACAGTAAAAAGAAAAACATGTTTAATTATAAAGGTTTTTACTTCCGTGGGACATAATTCTATTAATTTCTTTTGAGGAACAGTGCTATTTTTAACATCTATATTTAAAAGAAATTTCTTTCATAAGTCTACATATAGGAGGCTAATACTCTGATCCCAAAATGCAGAGTGTTCTATCATCCTGCCTCCGATAGGAAGGTGAGAACTATCATTCTAAAGGCGTTGGTAGGTCAGTTGTGTAATGACATAAGAGTATAGGTGGCGGGTGTCGGGGGGTTGGGAGCAGAAATGTAGGTATATGTGTCTTTCATCCCTACTGCACTATCTACAGAGTTCATGAGTTCCGTTCAGTTTTTATAAACATCGATATTTATAACAATGTTATCTTAATTGCCAAGCTCATTAGAAACCATGCAAAACGGTGCTTGGTCCTTGAAATTTCCTGAAGGAGTTGCTGGGGACAAAGTAGACCCCCTATAACCTGCTTTTCTTTATGCAGCCGTATCATGAAATTCAAATGTTGCTTTTATCAAATTGAAATGGGCACTACTGGGCATCCCCTGGGCAGCCTGCGCTGCTCTGCTGGCATTGGGCAGCAGGAGTGCTTATTCTCAAACAGCAGGGGTCAGCAAACAATGGCCTCGAGGCCAAAGCCAACATGTTGCCTTTTTTCCCCATGGCCTACAAGCTAAGAATGGTTTGTACATCTTCAAATGGTAAAAAAAGTTCAAAGAAGAAGAATAGAACACATGAAATCAAGTGAAATTTTAATTTCAATGTCTATAAAGTTATAGTGGAATACAGCCAAGCACATTCATTTATGTAATACCTGTGGCTACATATGGCCCACAAAGCCTAAACTAGGTACCTTAAGAAAAAGTTTGCTGACTCCTGTTAGAGTGAAGAGGATACTTGCTATGTGTTCATGAACTGCGTGAAGAGTCTGTAAAAAGAACTGTTCTCTCTAGGGGAACTGATCTTTAAAACATGGCATCTGCTAAGCCTGTGTCAGGACCCATTGGAGAGGAGGAATGTTTCAGAAGGCTGGAATCATGAACCCCAAGCCCAGCATGTTTAAAAATACCATCACCTTGGCCCTGGCCAGGTGGCTCAGGTGGTTGGGGCATCGTCCCCTAACCAAAAAGTTTGAGGGTTGGATCCCTGGTCAAGGCACAGACCAAGGCTGAAGGTTCAATCCCAGTCAGGGCGTGTATGGGAGGCAACCAATCAACGTTTCTCTCTCACACCAATGTTTTTTTCTCTCTCTCTTCCCCTTTCTCTCTCTCTAAAAAAAAACACAAAACAAGCAAAAAAACATGAAACATATCCTTGGGCGAGGATTTAAAAAGACATATACTATCACCTTGTTCCTGAAACCTTTCTTTACCAGCTCGGCGCCTTCTCCTTGCCCCTTGCTTCTGGCTCTCCTAGGCTGCTTCTCACTAATCTATAAAAATTATCATCATGAATATTTTAGAGTTTTGTGTCACGAAACATTCAATTTACTCTACCTCCCCTAGATGCTCAGCCTGTTCTGTATTACTTCTGTTCCTTTTCTCAAGACCTTGAAAAATAGCTTTTGTAAATATTTTCTAAATGCTTGGTTCGATTTATGTGGCTTTTAGACCCAGTTCCAGCAATGTACCGTCTTGGATTCAGGAACTGGGGTCCAGCCTTGCCAACTTCCGTTAATTTTTGGTTTAACAGATTTTTATCAGATGCCTTCTATGTGCTAGATCCTATGTTATTACCTAAATATAAACACGAGAAAACAAAACAGATAAGGCCCCTGACCCAGCTGAGCTCCCAAGCTCTGTAATATTCAGTCAGGACAGGCTAGATTCAGCAGCCCGGGCCTGGTAAAAGTGTGATGGGGTGGTCAGCTTTGCTGATTTCCAAGCTCAAATTCATTAAAACCTGTTCATTAAATGGATGACTCCTATCCTTATAAAGTTCCAGCTTCCCAAGAGCCAAAGTTTTCTTCTTGAGGGCCACTAAAGATTTAAATCAACTCTTCCTATCTTTGAAGGAAATTGAACTATTTTGCTTCCTCTCATGTGTGATAGACCTTCCACTCTTTCTCTGTGTATTAGTTACCTGTCGTTGCAATTAAGCCCTGTAATAAACTATCACAAAACATCTTGGGGGTGGGGGTGGGGCAAAGTAAGTGTTTATTGCTCATGCATCTATGATGGTCAGCTTGGGTGGGTCTGCTGACGTTGGTGGGGCCCTCTTGCATGTCAGGAGGGTGACCTGCTGTTGGCCAAGGTGACAGGGTGGTGATCCAGTGCTGCCACTGCCTTTCTTGCTCTAGCTGAATACCTAGGCATATTCTCACACCACCCAGTTCCTTCCAGTAGTACCTCTGAGACTTAGTTCCTGGAGTACTGACTATTAGTTAGAATTTTTCTTAAAACTTGTATCCAGACCTGGGCAACTCTTTTCCATGTGTGGCTTGACTAGTTAAAAAGGCAGGAGAACTGTTATTTCTTATCCTCTGTACACATTGCTTCTGTTGATTGTTAATTTGGGCTCAGATGGCATTAGCTTATTTAGCAAGATAGGTGCACAGTGGTCCTCATCTCATGTCAGGCCTGAGAAAAACAAAACCTCTCAGACCTTTTTGCATATTTACTGCTGCTAAATCTCATCCATCCTGTGGAACAAAATCTTTGTCTTTAATCTCTAGTCTTTGAACTGTCAGTTGGATTTCGTAAAGGCACTTTAAAATATGTGTTGAATTAACTAAGTTCATTTGTTCATTCAAGACGAATTTATTGTTTGCCTATTAGTTTCCAGGCACTGTGCAGGGAACAAGATATTGACAGAGTCCTTGCTCTTGTGGAATTTATGATGTGATTGCAACAGGATAGGGTAGATGCTAAAGATATAGCAGTCAGGGTTAAAAGCCATCATCAACTTTGTAGCATCTTTTTGCTATGGAAGCCTCTCCATTCTATTTGAGAACTGCTGTAGTTGATTAAAATTCCAGTCATTGCTCTTTGATTGATATTTTGGTGAGATGTTGACACATCTGCTCGAACAAGGCATGAATAGTTAGCGGATGTGGAAACTGTTCACAAATTACAAAAAAGCAGGTTTCTGCTGAACATCGTGAACTTGATCGACATCACACTGATGGTGATGTTGATTTAGCAAGAGTTTCCTACTGTTTCCATGGAAAGCTCAGACATCACTCCCTTGTGCAGCTTGATGGGCATAATGTGTGAAGGGTTCCAGGCGAGGGAACATGTTGTGAATACTTAAGCCGATCTCAGGGAAGCTTTCTGTCGCTCACACGGCCCACGTGCTGTGCTAGAGCCAGTTACATACCTCCCTTTGGTTCTGGGAGCCCAGTTAGCAGTGCCCCCAGACTTGCCCTGACTCTAACCTTTTGAGTGAGTAGTACTGTGAGGAACCATTACTCCTCTTTGGCGCACCCAACCTTCAAAGACAAAACAGACCTGAGCAGAGTTCTTCTTTTCGTTCTCTTATCAAATACCAAGAATCCACTAGGTGCTGGAAATGCATCACTTGGCAAAACAGACAAAACTCCTGCCCTTGAGGGATTTATGTTCTAATGGGAAAACAGATAATAATAACAACTAATAAATAAGAAAAGTATAGAGTATGTTAGGTGACCCTAAAATGTTGGAGGAACACTGTAGGTTGTTCTGTTAAACATAGTGAGTGAATGATCAGTGTAGGCCTCTTTGAGAGGGTAACATTTGAACAAAGATATGAAAAAAGTAAGAAGTTAGTCATGTAGCTATTTGGAAAATATCATAAGGCACAGAGAGATAACAGCCAGTATCAAAATCCCTGGTTCCACCTTTTTCATAGTTAACTATGCTCTCAGTAGCTGATAATATTAGCAACTGCTTTTTCAGTGCCCATGATCTGCCCAGGCATTGGGCAATTCGTATATATTGTTTGGTGTCTACCTGGGAGGTAGGTTATATTATCCATTCCCATTTATAGTTAAGAAAACTGAGACTCAGATAAATTAAGTAGCGTCTCATATCTTAAGTATCAACTGAGATGGGATTAGAGTCTATATGACTTTGAACTCTAACTTCCTAAGCCTGAGCACTTCCCCTTTGTCATGTGGTTTTCCTCATGTATATATCCCTGGTGGGAACAGACCAGGAATTAACCTTTAAGTCAAGCAATTTTGGGAGTTTCCTTGAAACTAAGAGATCAGGTTTCTAAGAGATAAAATTACATCACTCACTCATCCTGTGAAATTCTTCTTCGGAGCCACTTTTCCCAGGAAACCTCCCTTGAATAAGGCAAAGTGTTTGTTTCAATCATCCAGCTAGGTTAACAGAGCCCTTCGTAAAACTATCTACCATAAAGGCAGCCATCCTGTAGCAGGGGTGTCTAATCTTTGGCATCTCTGGGCCACACTGGAAGAAGAAGAGTTGTTTTAGGCCACACATTAAATACATAAACGCTAACAAAAACTGATGAGCAAAAAAAAAAAGATTTTAAGTAAATTTATGATTTTGTGTTGGGCTGCATTCATAGCCAACCTGGGCCATATGCAGCCCGTAAGCTGCGGGTTGGACACTCCTGATAGGGAATTCTGTTTAACTGTTGTTAAAGGTTATTGTTGGCGTAGATCTCTGATTAGTGATCACTTGGCAGTCTTGACACATAATAAACACAGAACTTTCTTATGCTCTAACGTCACAAGCTGTCTCATAATGTGGGCTGTTGTCAAGCGGTTCTCGCTTTTTCTGTCACAACCCTATGAGGACAGAGGACTCAAGGGTGGAGGAGTCGCCTACATTTACAAGGACTAGGCATCGGGTTGTCGTCATGACCACCGACATCCTGAAAGCTAAGATAAATGTACAGTTACATTCCAAGCCCTGTAAAAAGGATTATACATGTGTGTCCCATGTACTATTTAGTTTACTTTTAACACGTTATAAAATATAGCTCCACTCTCTCATACGTTTAGAATTTATAAGTCTGGGAGCATGATTTGGAAAACCCAGGCCTCTTTTTAAAAGATATCCAAAGAAGTTTAAACTGATGCTTTTTCTTTCAACAAGTAGCCCTAAATCAAGCAAAGCCATTGAAATGTTTATATGTTATATTTATAATAACAATTTATAGTTGCTCTGTGTGTGTGCATATGCAAAATGGTGGTCAGATCATTAATAAGGCGCGATCAGCTGGGCAGAACCAATACAATTTTAGTTACCAAGGTGCTAAAATACCACTGGAGATCTCACACAATAAGGAGAGCTTGGGTCAGTGGAATTTCCTCCCGGCACCACGGGCTTGGAAGTGCGCCTTAGAGAAGGGCTGCTGGGCGGAGATGGAGAGGCAAATTGAAACCCCCAAGAGGTTCTAAACTGCACCCTAGTGCAGGTGAGTCAGTCTGTGTGAGGCTTTTGAGGGGGCTTCCACTGTGAGCCTAAGAACTGAATATCAACACCGGGGAGCTGAACTTGGTGTTGACTCGCACCCCTTTTCTAACTCTGCCCGTGCCGAACTTAACCTTCGCTACAGATTGTTGTTCACCAGAGAGGTTTCAAGGGTTGCAGATACCTAACCCATTCGTGGATCCCGCATGTGCCAGCTTGATGGTTTGCGTTTCTGGAGGACTCCTCACAAATTTATTCAAAGCTTTAGCATAACTGCCTTGTGCACATTGAGCAAACAAAAGCCACCCTTGCCCTGGCTAGCGTGGCTCGGTTGGTTGGAGCATCTCCCTGTAACTGAATGCTCGTGGGTTTGATTCCCGGTCAGGGCACATACCTAGGCTACAGGTTCTGTCCCCAGTCTGGGCTCCGATCTGCCTACAGGGAGGTGACCAGTCAATGCTTCTCTTTCACATGAATGATTTTCTCTCTCCCTTATTCTCTTCCCTCCTTTCTTTCTAAAAGCAATAAAAAATGTCCTAGGGTGAGGATTAAGAAAAAAAAAAGGCACCCTTGTGCCATATGTGTTTTTACGGCATTCTCTGACGCTTCGGTAACACCTCTGAGACCATTCCACTCTTCTCTAAAGAGTCATAAAAAAACAAATAGCAGCATTTAAAAAAATAAAAGAACTTCAGAATTGTAAAGTCAAGAATGAGACAGGATTGCCTTGCCTTCAATCTTGTGATAAGTTCCTAAAGAAAGACAGGGGAGGCGTTTAGGAAGGTATCAGTTAAAACAAATTGGGCGGTTATTTCTGATGATGCTCCCTTTCAGTTCAACTTCTTTCATTGGTCCTATTCCCAGGCAGGATACAATTCATATTCTTTTCCACAGTCTTTTTCCAGCTTCATTTCCTGCGCCTTCGTTGCCATCTCCCCCACTGTCCAGTGCCATTCCCCATCATGCCCCATCCTCCTTCAGAGAAGAGGCAAATCCAAGCCAGCCTTAGGGACCCCACTCACATCACTTCCAGGTGGGTCCCCAAACCCCTTTCACAGTTCTCTATGATAGCGTCAACTACAGTTTATTTAGGAAAGATGTCTCCTTGAGACATTAAATTCTATGGGTTTAGGGGCCATTTTCTATCAGTCCTTTCAGTGTGTGGCGTAATTCTAGCTCATGAACGATCGACTTAATGTTACACATGGTATAAAGAGGAGGCTCCCTGTATATAATCTCAGTGCAAGCAGCACTTCTTTCTTTATTAAAATTACTGGATTTTAAAAAAATGTTAATACCCATTTCAACAAACATGTCTTTACCATCTAAAATGATGATAAACATTTGCTCCACCAAATTAGAAATTCAAATCCATTAAACACACATAGATTTTTTTTGGAATGGTTTTTTTGTATTACCCAAAAAAGCACCATCTTTCTAGATGTAGGAAAGTAACTCTTTTGTCTAGTTTGGCCGGCTAGTTTTGTAGGGCATGGGGAGGGCTTATGATAATATATCCTGGAAGATAAGGTTTTTTTCTGTTTGTTTTGTTTTGTTTTGTCTTTTGAACACAGTCCTCTAAGAATAGTAGATTTTTAACTAAAATACTTGCTATTATTGACACTAAAGCACAAAAGTAAATCGCAAGTCCAGCTTGAAGTCATCTTACAGAAACACCTGCAATTTCCTCCCTCTCTCAAATGTTCTTTGGAGACTGTATCTGTTCTCCATCCCCCAATCCTATCTTGATCCTACTTTCTTCCAAAATCTTCCTGAGCCAGGCCGCACTATCGGAGCCCATCCCTCTCACATTTCCTCTCGCTCGTGTCACCACCAGCTCCTTCCCTTCAGACTACAAACCTACATTTATATCATCCATTTCCCAGGCTTATCCTAATGTCTTAACCCTTTACTGACTTCACCTCCACCTCTGCCTTCTCAAGGTCATGGAGGTCGCCAGTTCACTACCTCCACATGACCAATACCACTGCTCCACCCCTACTTGACATTACCTTTCCTCCCAGTGCTGCAACCCTAGAGCTGCGAGTTCTCCCTTATCTATCGCCTTTTCTTGTCTCCTGCCCCCACCCGAAGCCGGCATTTTCTCACATCTGTTCTTGGGCCTTTTTGCACCTCTCTCTACTCCTTTCCCTCAGCAACCCTGATTTCTCCCTTCATCTCAGCCATGCACGCTGAAGACCCCAGGTCCATATACCAAGGACTCCCAAGCCTGTATTGGCAGTCCCAACCTCGTCCCCAAAGCTTCGCCTCCTTATTCCTTCTGTCCCTGACGCCACCTTGATTTCATTCTCTTGGAAATATAACTGATCTCACAGCCCGTCCCTATGTCAGCATACTTTATTTCCCTTAATGACAACACCATGTCTTCAGCCATTGTGCTTAAAGGCATTCCTAACCCTCGCCCCTCCACTCAGTCATTCCAAAGCCCTATACATTCCGCCTCAGTCCTCTCCCTCACCTCCATCTCTTCCTTTCTGGTCCTACTGGCCTTTGTCAAAGTTCCTGTCACACAGTCAGGGTTCTGTTACTCTCCTGCCCCTTCAGTACAACATCGAAAGACTTCAAATTCCTCTGCAAGGCTTTCAAGATCACACAGGTCTGACTAGAATTTATCTTATATACTTAAAAGGGCACGCTGGAAGGCAACAGCCTGTTAAAGATAAAAGCCCAGGCTTCTGAGGCGTAGAGACAAGGATAAAAACCTTGGTTCTCCCCTCCCTCAAATCTAGTTGCTTCTCCCTGAGCTTCCTCCTCATGCACTCCCCTCTCTACTGTCTTTCCGGGGTTTGAGTACAAAGCTACCCTGACTCTTTCCTACCCCGGGATATTCCAGAGTCCCGAGAAGACCCAAGTGGGGAGTTGGGTCCGCAGAAGTTGCCCGGCTCTTCCTGACCCTACATTGCTCAGTCCAGCTCAACGTAAATACGAAAGGAAAACAAACAATACTGTCCTAACACATACTTTAAATCCTCTGTAAATCGTTCTCCTTTCCTGTCTCTCTTGTTAGCTTGGAAATGCCACACTTAAATTTAGTCTTTTTCCTTGGCTGTATATTTTTCTTTTTCAGAACTGCATGGATTTTTTCTGTAGGTGGTAGAAAATCTAGATTCCAATTAACTTTGCCACTGACTGCTTTGTAAATCTTGGTGAGTCGGGGCTTGTTTGTGAATGATGATGAACATTTTCAAGTTCCTTGCACATGGCAAGGCATGAGCAGAATACAGATACACTAATTAGAATATTGAGTCACTGCACTTGTCTGTGTGGTTTTGAGAAGAAGGCTGTAAATTTATGTGGGGCTTTCAAGTCTTACTTATGGATTTCAAGGGGAAGTTTGCGTGCTTTACCCTGGATGACAAACTAGTCTATAAACTTCCCTCAATCTCTCCTAATCTTGAATTCGTATTCTTGGGCATTAAACTATGGAACAAGCATCACAAAAAAAGAGAAAGAGATGGATATTCTTCAGAAACTTCACTGATACCGGCTAACTAAACTCCTACCAGGAATTTGACCAACAAGAGATTAAAGCCATAGCGGGACAGGGAAAGCTAGCAATTCTCAACAATTCTCTTCTTTATGCCTCCTGATTATACAGTGAAGAAATAGAAGGATGTCACAAGAGCATGCACGTCAATACACATTTGCTTGAAATGGTATTTAAGGATCCTCAGAAATTTCCCCAAAGGCCTCTAAAAAGCCTTCTGTCTGGAGAGAATTTTGATTCTAAAACATTTTCTGCATGTCTCATCCTCTTTCCCACCCACCCCACCCCCATCCTCTTTTATAGGCAGTGTCATTATAGCTTGTGGGTTTGGGGTTCAGCTTCACTTTTGCGTCCGTTGGGGGCCTCGGAGCAGCATTGAACAGTAGCCACAGTGGTCTTTCCCAGGTGCTACCAGCACCAGGGCTGGGCCCGGGCCCAGAAGAATCAGAGCCCAGTCTCACTTCTTATGAATAAGAGACCCTAAAACTGCCCCTTCACTTTGCATGGTGGTTAATAAAACACTTCCTTACTTTTTGGTCAGAACTTTCCAAAAACTTTGTTTCCCTTTAAAATTTTTATCTTAACCACAGGGTGAATGATTGGGATGTGTGGGAAGTTTTCTCCTTTTCAGTGCTGTGAGAATGAGTCAGGCTTTCTGAATTGTTATTTCAGCAGCTTTCCTTTGTCCCAAGTCACATGCAAAGAAGTCAGCAGAATGTCCATTAGCAAAGGTTCTATCCAAAAGTGAAAGTGTGGTAGTAGAATAATAGTTTGGGTGAAATGCTGAAATAAAAAAGGATTTTTTTTTTTTTACCTATCATGAAAATTAACATGGGTCCAGTCATCCTGTCCTAAAAGAAATCAACTTAGACTTTCAATAACTTTCGCAATCAGAAATCAAAATGCCTAGCGAAATTTAGGGTGATTACCCCGAGTCTCTAGACTACCCCATGTTCCACTATAACCATGATAATTGTGTGGAAACATTTAAATGGGAAAGTTTGGGCTGGAGCCTGGCAGTATGTGTTGATCCCTTCTGTAGGACGGTGTTTGACAAGAATTACTTTAGGAGATCACTATCTAAGTACCTGTGCCAGGGAGAAAATATCACTCTCTCTGGGCCATTGGACAGTTTTATTGCTTTCCCTTTTACCAGAACTGGTAGACATTTGATAGAAAAGATCTTCAAAATGACATGGCCAGTGATATTACTCGACTAGAGTATTATGAAAGAGTTTAATTGCTTAATTACTGCATTCTTAACCAGATTAAATTGAACAGCACCAATTCTCATGAGGATGGATCATTTTTCCTCTCCAAATGGAACACTGCAAAGGATTGTTTTGTAAACCTCCGTGTGCTTAAGTTGGGAAGGTTCATCTTCCACCTTTAGTGCCTGAAGGTTTGTAGCGTGACCTATGGACCCTGGAGACCTTGGATCAAATCTCAGTGCCATGGCCCGAGGCAGCTTACCAGTCGTGTAGCTCACCAACACTCAGTGCTCTGGGTCCGTGAAATTTAGTGGTAATACATTGAAGGGATTATTGTGTGGATGAAAGATGATACGCACAAAGTGGCCAGCACAGTGTTGGCACACAGGTCGGGGTCCGATGTCCACACTCCATGTGCATGTGATTCCCTTCCAGAGATCTGTTTGGAGCATGGATAATCATGGCCCGCAAATAGCTTGTAAAGTGAAAGAAGTGTCTCTCAAATTCAAGTAACCAGCCCAGATATTTGCAGATGAATTTTAATATTTTTCCTATACAAAGGGACAGCATAAAATTACTCATAGTGATTTTACCGAAAAGAGAGTGAATTTCTTTTTTTCATTGTCCTGAATCAATATAGTTTACAGAGAAATTCCGGAAAATCCAATAAGCCAATGGCCTGAAAAGCAGCTGTGCTTTGGAGAATGGCACCTCCCTCTATCCCATCATGCAAAAATGCGTGACCATTGCATGCAAATGTCTTGTACCGCGGCGCCCCAGCTTTCTTCCTTATAAACCACCCACCTCCAAGTCAGGTTTAATACATAGCAGCTTTCCTCATACCAGCCAGGTAACATCAGACTTTATGACTTAAGTCCTAGGATATGTGTATTCAAGATGAAAACATTCTTGTATCAACAGTTGGAAACTTTTCCATTGGGGCCCCCTGCTCATTCCCTCTAGATCAGGAGTGAACTGCTGTCATACCCTTTGCTTTACACATGAGGACATGGCGAGGCAGCGTGGCTAAGTGCCTGCCTCTGACCCTTGACCTTCACAGGATAAAACAGTAGCTAACATACTGAGTGCTCATTACAGGCCCAAAGCTCTCCTTAACTTTAGATATTATTTCAGTTACTTCTCATGATACACCTAAGAGACATAGACCGTATTATTATCCCCATTTTACAGATGAGGAAAGGAGCTCGGATAACTTCCTTGACATGATAGAGCTGGAATTAGAACACGGGTGGCTGACTCCAGACACTTGCCTCACCTATATGCTCTGCTGGAAGAACTGGGAACAGAACTCAGACTGAGGCTTTCTGTAGGGAGGACTCCTGGTTTCTGTGTAAGCCGTCATGCTCAAGGTTGTTACAATGAGAAGGGAAAAAAAAGGCCAGTGTTTCTGCAATTCAGGAACGCTTACTCAGAAAACATTGAATACAGAATGTGGTTAAGGGCCTTCGCCAGCCTCTGTGGGGGAGGATCCAAAAAGGGAGAGATTATCCCTGCTTTGTCCTGAAAGAAATTAGCGTCCTCGTCCTGAAACATCACAGTGACATCAATAGAGTTAGCACAGCTGATGTCAGTTTCCATGCTCAGCCTTTGAGTCTTTAGGGAATCCGAATTACTTACAGGATAAATTGTCCCTATTAAAGATGAATAAGAGAATAATAATAATAATATGTGAATAAAGAATGTCTCCAACTTCGATCCTGAGTCAGTGGGAAAGTGACTTGACAGTGAGTGCTGTGTCACCAGTGCTTAGAGTGTGTTTGCAATAACTTTGTTTTTGAGCTGTTACCATTCTCTTCGTGTGAGGACCAGCCATCTGAGCCAAGGTTTCCTTGGTCCCTGCACCAGGGCTTGGTTGTTCTTCCTCATGGGTTGACATCTTAGGAAAGAAGGTTAGAAGTGACTGAACTCCCAGGAGGAATTTGGTTGTTCGGCAATGTCTTTTCCAAGCTGGCATTTGTCTGGTGTCTGTTTTAATTGTTCCAAATGGAGTCATGGTTTCCAGAATTTCACTTGTCTCACAGTAAAAGAGATCACTTAGCTTTTATATCTTTCACTGAAAAGAATTCCATGGTGTTTTACGAAATCCATAGATCTGTCACTACTAGCACGCTTGGAATGGCGAACTGTTAGATCCCCAAACCCAGAGAAGTAGTGTCGAGAAAGGGATAAGCAGGCATCTGGCTCTCACTCCTGGGACTGGAGTGACGATGTGTGTGGTGGGAACTTAAGCATCAGAGCATCTTTCCAGCTCTGCTGGCACCGTGCTGACTCGGGACCGGAGTAGATGTCACATTGCCATCTGTGTCCCCACACTCTCACACCATCCAGGATGAGGACGGCAAGAACCACAAGCAACCAACATTTGGTGACATGTATTGTAGGCACACTAAATTCTTGGGAATTTCTTATTTAACCCTCACAGCTTGTCATATAGATAGACTTATGGATAAGGAAACTTGTCTAATGTCACAAAATTAGTAAGACAGAGTCAGGGTTCAAACCAACATCTGTCTCATGCCATCCTTGAACTCCTAACGATGAAAGCAGGGATGGATCTGGGGTGGAGAGGACACTAAGGGCATGTTGTATGGATTGAAGTGATGTTGAGGCTTTAAAAAAAACGATTTTATTTTTAGAGAGAGGGGAAGTGAGGGAGAAAGAGAGGGAGAGAAACAGATGTGAGAGAGAAACACTGAGCGGTTGCTCCTCTCATGCACCCTGACCGGGGACTGAACCGGCGACTCAGGCATGTGCCCTGACCCAGGGTAGAACTGGTGGCATTTCGTTTGCAGAATGATGCCCCACCAACTGAGCCACACTGGCCAGGGAGCTATTGTGAGGCTTTGAATGCGGGGAGGAGGAGACTGAAGGGAGGCATGAGGAAATAGCGAAATGTTGAAGGACAGTTGTGTGGATGACAGCCTGAGCATGGCGTAGGCAGTTTCGTGAAGGTGCAATTAGAACCAATCAGGAGAAAGCGTTGGGATCACCACATCGATGCAGTATAAGAAAAGTGATTTCTGTTACATTTGAAGTTATCCCAAAGCGGTCTGAAGTGCATCAGAAATCCATCTCTTCCTCATCACTGCGACCTTTCGAGCTCCGGCTGGACAGCTCCCTGGTGAGGACTCAGCCATTGTCAGTCCTACCATTCTCTGGTTCCAACCAGTAATGCTCTTGTAAGTGCCCCCAAAGTGCCCCTCAGAATAGTTGGACAACCTTCTATCTGCTCAGTCTTCTCTGTTCTTAAATCCGTCCTTTCTTTCACTAAGCTCAGGCAACTGACAAAGTATCAGCCAAGTGGTCCTTGATGGCACAGTACAAGACAATGGGCATGCAGGGAGGCAGAAGGGAGAACGCTGCGGGTAAGGGTGGGGCCCGCCTGGGTTCGGACCCTGCCTCGGCCACATACTGTGTGTACATGGTGAAGTTACTAAACCTCTCTGTGCTCTGGCATTCCCATATATTGTGCTGTGAATTGGATAATATTAAATGGAGGCTTTTTCAAAATTAATGAGTTAATACATTTAAAGCCCTCAGAACACTGCCTGGCATGTTTGGGGTGCTCAGTGTTAGTGTTAGTGTTAGCGTTAGCTTTATACATGAGATAAGCTTTTGACTTGCTTTCTGCCAAGTAAGTGAAACATTTATTCAGTAATGATCACGACAAGCTCAGTAGTAGAAGCAGCAGCAGTTACAAGTGACAGTTATAAGCCAGAATTACATTTTAGAGCCCACACTTTTAATTCTCTCCTCAGTGTTGGGCACTAAGTTAAGTGTTGTGCCTGAATTTTCTCTTTCATTCCTCTAGAAAGCCTGATAGGTATGTTTTATTGCATTTTACAGGAATCTGGGACTTAAAGAAATTATGTGAACTTGCCCAGTGTTACCAGTAAGTGGGAAAGGTGATTAGAACCCAGGCCTTTTAACGTGTATCTTTGGACATATTTCTGCCCCCTGGGTAGTAGTAAGACATAGCCCTTTTTAAAAACTTTATAATTGAGTGGCATCAGATGTGATTACAAGTTTGTTTCACTCCACAGGTAATGTCCTTAAGATTTTCAGGTCTGATATCCACTTAACATAGACAGTAAAATGGCATTTGAGAATAATGGTCTATAGAATCCAGTATTTACAACTAAAAATGATAGTGAAATTACAGATTCAGCACACAGCAAGCTCTCTTATCACTTTATAGTAAGTCATGAGATCTGAAAATAATTTTAAAAACAGATTATTAAGACCCAGCCTTGGGCCTGCTAAGGCTACACACAATTCGAGGCACCAGAGTGACAAGACAAGAAGAATTTCACAGACCCTTGGAATGGGGTGTCATGGAATTTGACCCATACGAACACCGACTTTGTGGACTCAAAACTGTGGTAACATAATGTTCTACTTTATTTTTGGATCCAAATTTCTTCAAACACCAATGCTAGAAAAATACTCTAAAATGGATTATTTCTTCTGGCTTTCCTTCAGAAAGACTGAGTAAGGAAAATATGCTGCTAAAATGGGCCAAAACGTTGATGAAATGTCTATGGATGTTGTAAGACATAACCAAATGTAAATTATCTTCTTTGTCAGAAAATAGAGCCAGGCAACAAGTCTAGGTGCTGGCATTTCCTATGAATAGTAACGAATTGTTGAAAGAAGATGCTTGACTTTGAAATTGATTGCAAGGATAAACATTTTAAAAGCATTTCCCCACATTTTAGGTCTTCGAGACATGTTATTTACTTCCCTACTCAGGTTACCCTGCCTGTCTTTGCTCATTGGCAATCTCACTAAATTTTTCTTCTCTTTTTGTCTATTTGTATTTTGCAGTTCCAGTTTTCCATCCTGCACCCTTCCAGATAATGGGTGTAATGAAAATACACACTGAATGTGATAGGGAAATGATCTGAGTAATTAAAAAAACAAATTTGTCCTCCTTAACACTGGGGGGAAAAAAGAATTATCCAACAGAGAAAATAGAAAAGAACTGACTGTGTAAACATCTGAGCCCAAACGAGTGTAGGTATTGTTTAATAACTGGTGCTGTTTCTTGTGGTTTGCAGTGCTCTGTCAGTTACTAGCTCACTTGAGCGATGCAGGAGTTAAAGATCTAAATGCTCACTTTCTTACTGATAAGAGTTGGGTCAAAGACCGTGACTTTGGTCTGGCAAGTGTGTTTGCTACTGTTTTAGCCCTGACTGAGCAAGACTTATCCAGCCAGCCCTGGGGAGAACTTTAGATGCTGGCCTCTGCTGTAGGAGCTGTGCCTGTAAAACTTACAGTATGGAGTGGGAGAGAAAGCACGCCTCTTGCCAGCAGCTGCAGGAAGAGGCTTGCTGAAAAAACTGTCTCTTCTGCACTCAGCCCTCAGATCACTTATGAGCAGGGGGCAGAAAAAAAAATGCCCAGGAGCATTGTATTAATTGGACTCCCTCTACCTGGAAATATGAAGCAAAAAAATAAGGTTGTACTTTCAAGGATAAATTATGAAATAAGGTGCAGCTGAAATCTAAGACATTTTTTAAACCCTGGCTGAAAACATTAACTATGGTACATTGTGCACAGTGAGTACTATAATTAATATATCATATGTACCCAGGTTACTAAGAGATGGGTTGTCAGGGTAACAAAGTCCAGAGCTATATTCAATGCCGGGACAGTTTCAGACATAATGGTCCATAATAAGCACTCCAGTAATGGCACTAAAAGCAGATCCCCAAGTCTGGCTGTGCATCTAATTCACCATTGAAAAAGAACTTGCTAACTAGAGCAAAGTTTGTTCCTCCTCACCATCAGGAAAGGGTTTATGCATAAAAGTCCCTACGCTATTGAATCTGTTTAGCGTTTCTCTCACTATGGTGACAGAATTTCTCTTTGAAGAGGAAAGAGGACTAAAAGCAGCCATCATAGCCTCATGATTGAGAGCACAGTCGAGGGTCACAGAGCATTAGTGACATGTTTGCAGGATGGTGGAGTGGCATCAGGTCCCCTTGTGGGATATTAGGCACAAGTGTCACGGTGTGTCTCAGGAACACGTGGCTGCGCCCTTGACAACAACATACTCTCTGACCCTGGGAAACACTAGATATGCCATATCAGCTGGAACATGGCAAAATGGTAGCCTTCCTGGCTCTCACCGTTCTGTAGCCATTCTGTGCTTTAACCAGTAGTCCTAAAGCAAAACTCTTCCCTGAAGCATTCTGGTTGTAACTCTAACAGAACTTTGTCTCCCGAGAGGTTTAGTAAATGATCTCAATACATATGACCTCACTTCTGCTTAATTGCCATAGAGATTCGATGGTTTCAATAGGAGCCATTGAATCCGAAGTTTGAGGCTGCTTTAGTTCTGTTCGGTCCTCCTTTTCCTAGGTGATGTGGTTTGCATTAGTGTTGCAGTGGATTAGATATGAACCTATGTTTATTTCAGTTTGTGTGCTTACACTGAGAGGTGTTAATTTAGGAGACAGACTGAATCATGATTTTGGACCCACGCACCAAGGCAAGGAGGAAATTGTCATTCAGCAACATCTGTCACAGTGGCCATTCTCTGGTCATTTTGTGACATAAAAGAGCCCTGTAGGTAGTTCTAGACAGTTTGGAAGGATTCAGGAATCACAAATATTTAGGCAAAGGTTAAAACCACAGAATGAATGGCATGGCCCATTAGAAAAATAGACTGAGAAGAGTAAGTGGCCGCGGTGTGTGACTTGGGGAAGCTGTCGTTTAAGAAACAGGGAAGAACGAGGAGCTCAGGAAGGAGACTAAGAAAGGAGGCAAAGAGATGCGGGAAAGGGAACATTACACCCCCAATAGGAAGCAGAATGTCTCAAGGAAGAAAAGGGAATGAACCGTGTCACATGAAGGTAGAGACTTAGCCCATTGTATGAACTGAAAAGTCCCCCTTGGATTGGCAGGCAGGGGAGGATTGTTGATAATAACGTTTGTATCCGATGGTAAGAAGTGAAGTAAAGTTGTGAAGATGAGCAAAGAGGAGGAGAGAAATAAAAACTGTGATTGGGAACAACTCAGGGAGCAGATGGGTGTTAACCTGAGGGAGACACCTGGTCCCTGGAGGACTTTTCTGTAGCATGGGAACATTTTTTAAAAATCTTGATTATAGGACAAGACGAAGACTGATGAGAAAAAGATGAAGTGATGAGAGAGAGGATGAAATAGGTAGAATGAAGTCTTGGGAGGTAGGAGTGGATGACCTTGAATATCTTGACCTCAGACCAGGGGAAAGGAAGTGAACATGAGGTGTATAAGTGAGGAATGGAGTGTTAACAGTGTCATTCTTGAAGGCCCCAGCTTTCTTAGTGCGGCAGCAGGCAAAAGCATCTGCTAACATGGGGGGAGTGTTGTGGAGAAAGTATGGGGACAGAAATGAGAGGCTTAGTTGCAGAGGGGAATAGAGAAGGGCTGTGGTCTCAACGAAGATTGAGCTCTTTGGAAACCACGAGTTGGTATGGAGCCCACATGTTCCAGTGATCAAGGGGCTAGAAGTTTTCTCATGAGGTCCAAGAACTGGTGTATGTTGAGGGCAAGAGAGCTGGATGGACAGTGTGTTTGCCCGTGGAATAAGGAACTGGGTTTTCCAAGACAGCAGCGTGGGTAATGACGAGGCTCACGGTGGGTCTCCAAAATGGAGCAGGCCTTACAGGCAGGTGAGTTAAGTGGCTCTGGTGCGGCTCGATGTCAAGGATGTTGAAAAACTCTGTCACCTCAAAAATTCACCCCACAACAAATAGGTTTTTATACGAGCCCTAATTTCTGTAGGGGTGCTTTATACCTGCCTTTACAGTGAACTAGAAATAGCACTGAAACTGATAATATTTTAAACTGTAATGATTTCTACCTAAGCATGAATGAAAGAGGAAAGGGACAGCTCTTAGAAGTGTTGATTGGTTGGTGGGTAAGGAACAAGCGGGAAGCTGAGTGGCAGTGCTGACTAGAGAGAAAATTCAGCTGCTGAACTGAATTCAACTCTGTTGAACTTTTCCAATCACAGCTCCATCTGCAAATACAACATAATTAACAAAATCTTCACAGGTGCCAGAAAATGATCTTGCAGATGCCCCACTCAAATTATTGTAAATTGTATAGAGATACAGAACAGCTTTGGGGATTAGAATCAGAAAGAAACAAATATTTGACAATTAACAATACATTGGATTTAAGTATTGAGTTGGCCAAAAAGTTTGTTTAGTTTTTTCCGTGTGATGGTTCCAGTAGTGTTTAGTTGTCTTCAACTTCATTCAAAACAATTTTGTTAGATTGTATTGTGACTGCTGTCTTATCAGCATGCATTTAAAAAAAACTTATTCGAAATCAGTGAATTTTTGTGCAACCATTTTAATATTGAAAATGGAAGAAAATATACAACATTTGTGGCATATTATGCTTTATTATTTCAAGAAAGGTAAAAACACAACTGAAATGCAAAAGAAGATTTGTACAGTACATTGAGAAGGTGCTGTGACTGACGGAATGTGCCAAAAGTGGTTTGTGAAGCTTCCTGGTACTATCGACATTTTTGCCAAATAATTCTTTGCTGTGGGGCTGTCTTATGCATTAGAAGATGTTCAGCAGCACCCCTGGCCTCTACCCACTAGAAGCCAATAGCAGAAGATAGCCAACATACTCAAAATATCCAAATCAATAAAGTTATTGGTGAAAATGAAAAATGGGTCATGTATTTTACGGAAAAAACCATACAGACGTTTTGGTCAACCCGTTGACCAAATTACCATTGGAGTTGGTTTTATAGTACATCTCAGCGACCCAGATTACATATTCCGTACTTTTTACAATCCTCATTTTTTACTTAAGGAAAAAAATATGGGACATCTTAAATGCTGGATGAAAGTTAAGAGTGGAGGTGAAGGATGTGCAAGTCTGGCAAAAGAAAGCAAGGCTTTAATAGCAAATTTTAAATGATCTTGGTTAAGAAAAATGATGTGAAACAGGCTCTTTTATAAGCAAGGAAGAGAAAACACAGAAAGGAATAATGCAAGATCAAACTAGAATTAGGGTTTGTGAAGGTATAACCAGAATATAGCCACACGGATTTTGTATTTTGATCTAAGTATCTTGAAGTTAAACCAGACTTTCTCTTAGAAGTAGAGTAGGATCTAGTGAACTGTGGTTGGTTAGGACTTTCCAGTTCTGAGGCATCAGGAGTACGAAAATTGAAGGAAGAGGCAGATAAGAAGATTCACACAGCGAGAGGCAGGCATTTCACAGCGGCTGTTGCCATTCAGTGACATCATGGAAATTCTTAGTTGAAAGGTTCTTGTTGCCTCAGACCAAGATATGGTTGTCTACCCTAATGGAACAAATTCTGCATTAGAGGTTATATAGATAAGGGAAATCTCTAAGTAACTTTAGCCGGTATGAGACTTCCAAATCTTCCCCAAACAAATGTTTGACAATTGATCTCTCCTACCAAAAAGATGGCTTTGACTTTCCCTATCGCATCCCCTCTTTCCACACCAGAGGTGATACCAACAAACAGTGAATTGGTCAGACTACAGAAGGCAAGAGAGAAATAGTCCGTGTCTAATTGGCTTGGCTGTAACTGGAGAAGGCCCATGGCTGAGAACGTCAACAGCATCAACAATCGATTTAAAGAATCATGTTTTTAAAATATACTACTCGTTCTCTTTTTCTGGGTTCAGCTACACCATACCATCATTGCATGAACATAGACATCAAAAGTATATGAAGGGGAAAATAAAATAAAACCATGCATAACAGTCCACTCAGGGACTCTGAGTGTTCTGGGATATAGCTTTCTAGTTTTTCCCTTTGTATCTGTATATGTACACCAATGACATGGTTGAGACTATACTCCACATCGGTTTCCTAACTTTCATTTTCCCTTGTCCTTGATCATGCTGATGTCTCTGTGTTGTTAAGTGTTCTTAGAAAATGCCATTTTGATGACTGTATAATATTTTCCCCGCATGGACATACAATAAACTATTTAAATACACTCCTTTTGTGGGCATATGGGTTATCGCCTTTTTTAAGCTATTAAAAATAAATGTGATGAACAGTAGTGTACATAAATCTTTTTTTCTGACCATGGTTAAAGAACCAGTTCCCACAGTAAAATTGCTAGATCAAAGAAAACCCACATTTTTAAAGTTTTTGAGACACATTGTCAAGTAATAAACCCTTTTCATGTATAAAATATTATGAATGCCCGAGGCAGGATACTTGACTATAAAAGCTAATAGCTATTAGGTCATTAGCTGTTTTAAAAGAACTATTTTAAAAATTTTGAGTCTTGGACCTTTGCTATAAGCTACCATCTATAATATAGTTAAGAAGATAAATCTCTCATATACCATCTGTGAGAGAATTTGTGACAAATTATCCAAACAGACCCCTTTTTATAAAGCAAACCTAAAGAGGCAGAAATGTCCAAGAATTTCATTGACCTATCTTTATTCCTTTAGTACAGATCTTAAGTACAGTATCAGGTGGGATCTGGCAGGGGTCATTGAGTTATAATTTTTTCTTATTCTCACCCGAGGATATGCTTACTGATTTTAGAGAGAGGAGAAGGGAGGGAGAGAGAGGGAGAGAAATGTCAGTGTGAGAAAGAAAAATAAATTAGTTGACCCTTATACATGCCCCAGTCGGGCAATGAATCCATAATCCAGGCATGTGCCCTGACCGGGAATAGAACCTGTGACCTCTTGGTTTATGGGACGATGTTCCAAGCAACTGAGCCACACCAACCAGGGCGAGTGACAATTTTTAAACAGTGAAATGTGTTTAGGGTATGTGGGAGGATCCTCTTGGATTTCACTAGTGTCTATGAGGGTCTTTCTTTATGTTATAGGATCCAGATCCATTCCTGGGAGAGTAGTACAGGCCACAAAGCTGTCCGCTTAACCATCCTACTCTGGTTTCAATTTGTTGAATTTAAGCTATCAAGACTTCAGTTGGCTTGAGTTTGTTTTGGGCTTTATGGGAAGACATCTATGAAACTATGTAAAAAGTGTGGAATGGGCCAGGCATTTGGGATTAGGTTTGAACCCCAGCCCTACCACTTGCTGACTGAATGGCCATGGGGAAATCATTTTATCACTCTGAGCCTTAGATATAATTTCCTTGTCTGAACCCACCTTGTAGGGGCTGTTGTGGGAATGAGAAGAATGTCTTTGAAATACTTAGCACAATTTTACTTCTAAGTTTTTTTATCCTATAGATATATTTCCAGTTTTGTGAAGCCACACACTACTTATTACAGCATATTTTGAAGTAGCAAGTTTGGAAACAGCCTAAATGTCCTTCAGTAGAAGACTAATGCACTTATGTCAGGGCTAGTAGCTATTACTATTTTAGGTGTGAGGACACTGATTTTTAAAGGCATTGCAACTGGGAATGTGCAGTTTTGCCTGTTAGCGCTGTATTACATCATCAGGTGTGGTTTTAATAGGTGTCTGTCTGTCTCACCCCAAATTCAATCATTCAGGCAATATTTATTATGTGTGAGCATTATGCTATTGTTTCACATACTCATTACAAGCTCAAAACGTGAAAGTTGTGTTCATTTTGGTGTGTAGTCTCTTGGAAATAATTTTCAAACACTGTTTCATCATGTGGATATGAAATTCTTACAGAAGAGCTCATGGAAATCCTCCCTCATACATTTGAGAATACTCTGTACTTGGTCTTGTAAGTTCTTGGCATGAGAATTTATATGATAAATATAAAGCTCATATTAGGAATGTAGTGTGACCAGTAGGAAGATGTTTAAGGTTAAGGCCTGAATATATGAGATTATTAAAACATATTTTGGCAAGTGTGGGTTTCATTTTATAGGTGAAAAAAATCTGTGGCTTTTCTCCCAGAGTTTATACCCATGAAGCAAAAATAAGTCTGTCTTGGAGGTAGAGGATATTAGTGTCTTGCAGTGTGGAGAGGACAGTCCCAGCCTGTTGGCCCTCACAAGAGATTTCCCTTCTACTTGGGCTTCAGGTCTGGCAGCTGTAACGGATACCGTTGGTACTACAATAGCTGCCCTTACGTAGTAAAACTGCATTTTTGGAACTGTACCTTCTCTGGGAAGAAAAAAGGCAGGCTTCTTCTGTCAGCCATTTGTTGTCACTTACTGACTTCAAATGAAAGCGAACTTGCCTCGTTGGACAAAATGAAAATGTGTAAGATCCAACATCAAAGGAGGGCGAGGGATGCACAGTGACATTAATAAGCGTTATATTTACACAGAGCTTGTGAGCTCATCCTCCGACTGCACAATCTGTTCATTTGCAACCATTCTTGTGGGGTTTATGTTTGTTTTTGAAACTTTCCTATAGTCTAAATACCCTTGACTTTAATTATTTCCAGTCTTCTGTTTCTATATGTGTTTATGATTAAGAATGCTTTAAGCTTTCTAAATCTACATTTTTCACATTTTAAAAATGTGAAAAGTAACATTGTTTTATCTTATTATGAAAACAATACTTGCTTATTTCAGAGAAAAATGAAAATGCAACCTTTTGGAGTGACAGCCTGGAAATACCTATCAAATAAAAACAATGCAGATACCTTTTGACTACGCAATTTCACTCCTAAGGATTATATCCTACAGATGCACCCCCGCGTTCGTGAAACGACATATACATAAAGATTTCCATTGTGGCACTTGTTTTGCTCTAGGAAATGATTAAAACAAGAGAAGCTCCATCAAAGGGGGGCTGGTTAATAAGGTTCAGCCATTTATGGTTAGGACAACCACTAAGGCCAGGTTTGACTGAGACGGTCCTGGCTTATGCCTGGCGCTCCACTGTAATTAGTAAGAGCATCCCTTCCCCTTTCAAAGTGTCTTTGTTTGGACAATAAATTGTATGTATATCCTAATTTTGGCCTACTCATCCCATGGAGTAACATGTAGTCATAAAAAAGGGAATGATGACACTATCTATTGAGTGATAATAATTTTTAAAAAGTTGCCTTGGCTGGTGTGGCTCAGTGGATTGAGTGCTGACCGGCAAACAAAGGGTTGCCAGTTCAGTTCCCATACAGGGCACATGCCTGGGTTGTGGGCCAGGTCCCCACTTGGGGGCGTGTGGGAGGGAGCCACACATTGATGTTTCCATCCTTCTCTCTCTCCCTCCCATCCCCTCTGTCTAAAAATAAATAAATAAATAAATAAATATAATAAAGTAAGGTGTGCCTACTTTACATTAAAAAAGGGCGGGAGAGGATGCAGAATATATGTTCATAGACTTGTATTCACATGTAATACTTCTGGGAAAATATACCAGACACTGGAACTAATAGTTGCCTTGGGAATCTGGGAGACTGGAGGACAGAAGTAGGAGGGAAATGTCACAGAATAACTTTTTGTGTATTTTGTAATCACATGAGTAAACCACCTACCTGAAACACTCAAAAGAATTTTAGAAAGGGAGGAAAAATTGTATATCTATGTAGAAAAGTCACTTAAAAACTATACATCCTAATGCTAACAGTGTTTATTCTGAGTAGTTCAATCGCAGGTAATTTTTTGTAGTCATCTTTTAAAATATCCGCATCATTCAGACTTCAGGATTAAACTGCATAGATTCTTGAAATCATTTTAATGCATAACATAAGTATGTACTAATAGGAGTACAGACAATAGTTTATAACAAGTATACACCACAGTTCTATTTAAGCAGTCCCCTCTTGTTGAATATATATGTTGTTTCCAGTGTTTCATGTTAAACACTATTGCAGTGAACATTCTTTTACAAAAATCTTTGTAGTGATTCAAGCTTATATGTTTAGAACATGTTCATGAAAGGTGAGTAGCTGAATCTGAGAAATGCAAAACCTAAAGACCTTTGTCTCTGGCTTCTAAAACACCCCCTGAAAGGTAACGTAGAACCGATTTACACTCTTGTGAGCTGCATGTGAGACTGCCAACTTCTTTATGACTTCCCAACACTGGATCTTATTATTTGTATTCATGTTGGCCCATGTGATGGTAGAGCTGTTTGTATGCTGTTGTCTTAATTTGAATTTTTTAAAAAATTTGTAGGTTAAACTTTCCCCCACATATTTATTGGCCACTGTATTTCTTGTGAATAAAAGTTAACAAAAGAAAAATAATTCTTCATTGTGGGTAAAAAGCCTTGAAAGAATGTTCTGGGAGGATGGGCTTGTGCTTATTATTATTATTTTTATTTTCTGCTTGTCAAGGTTGATTAAAAGCTGCTTTTAGAAAGAGCAAATCTAAAATGATTATGTCAGCCTCCAGGCCAGCTGCTGTGTTACATCGCTCAGCGTCAGGGCTGTTCACGTCCTATTGCCTGTCCTGAAAGAGCCTCGCCCCGTCACAGAAATTGATCAGACAGAACCCTGTCACCACTTCTGATTCTTACACAGGGGCATGGGCACAGGCAGGTCTTAAAAGCTAATTGTTATTTACTGAATTATTTTCATTAACAATAGAATGCTGCATCCTTAAACGTGTGGTGGGGAGATCGTTTGTGCTAGGATGGTTTTACCTTGACCTGCTTTTCCAGGGGCTCTGAGGCAGATGTCCCAACAGAGCCGCACAGTGCATCTGGCGCACAGACGGCCACCCTTAATCTGGCAGTCACCCGCACCGTGTCTAGAGGTCCAGACATCAAACAAATCAAGCTCTTTTGATGTCCTTCTCAATCCGTCTTTAGTTTCAGAAATATTCTCTCCGGTGCTGAGCATAACAGCAAAATTGCTTTAAGACCTCCTTCTCCTCCCCCCCACTGCACACTCACACCGGTGGTTTAAGGGAATTAAAACACTTGACTGCTTCAGGGGACACTTGGTCTGGGAGACTGCCTTTCTCTAGGATCCTCTCGGGCATGTGTGACATACAAGAGTGTGTGTAACGTCCATGCACTGGTGTGTCCTTTTCTCCACACTGTGTGGTCTAAGGTGCCCCACGAGACTGCAGTCTCTGTTTGATGGCATTTCTGTTGCCTACCAGGCCTGCAGAGAGCTACTTCTCAAGGACTGTGCAGTATTTCGGCAGCTACCTGGAACTTTCGGGAAGGCACTGTGTAGAAAGGAAGAGCACTCCAGGCTCAAATAATTTTCTCACTAGTAACATTGTGAGGCAGGTAAACATGATCCGCATTTTATAGATCAGGTAACTGAAACCCAGGCCTATGAAGGAAGGAGACAAGATTTTTCAATTCCAAATCTCATGCTTATCCTCACCATATCATACTTGGTGTCCTGTAAAATAATTGTTAAGTGAATGCATTTCATGTCAATTTTCAAAGACTATAGTCCTTGGATAAAAACAAACAGGTAAATGTTCATGGAACACTTAAGGCCATCCCCCTTCCCTCAAACCATGTACTTGACCATAAACAAAGCCTTCAAAAGCTCAGAGAGAGGGAAGAGATTTAACAGGGCACACTCTGCAATGAGAACAGAAAGGAAAAGCAGGAAGGCAATTTAAAAACCTTACCCACTTGCAAATTATGAAACACACTCACTGATAATCCTGGAATATAAGAATGAAACCAAAGAGAAAAGTAAAATTATTTGGAAAGAAATAGAAAAAAGAACATTCTGTTATCAAAACTTCTAGGCACAGTAAAAGTTGTACTCTGAAGAAATGTTTTATTCTTTATTAGGTAATAAAGAAGAAATAGGGCAACTTATTACTCAGTTTAAGAAAAGGAACAAAATTAACCTGAAAAAATAGCAAGAGGGGATTAATAAAGATAAAAGCCAAAATTAAAGGGATAGAAGAATGGATAAATAAATCCAAAAACTCATTCTTTGGAATAACCAGTAAAATAAACAATCCCCCCTACAAGCCCAATTAATTAAAAAATCAAGATTGCAAAAGAATATAAAACAAAGAAAAAAGAACTGGCAAAACAAAAACTACAAAATAAATTGAAATCATTTTGAGACTTGTGTAAATAAACCAGTGGTAAGAGGCTTGAAAACCAATAGAAAAATGATTTCTTAGCAAAATATAAATTATCAGAATCAACCCCAGAAGCAGTGGAAACCCCGAAGGTACCATTTACTGTAGAATAGACTAAAAAGGTCATTAAAGAGACTGAAACGGTAATTGAAGAGCCACCCATGAAAAGGACTTCAGGACCAGACAGTTCAAGAGTAAAGCTTAAAAGAACAGGTAATAACAGTATGATTCGAACTCTTCCAGTGAGTTAAGAAAAAGTTACAGACAGCATGTGGTGTACTAGCTAATCCTAAAAGAGGGAGTGCACGCAGGAATACGAATTCCTGCCTGAACACTCTGGGCGTAATGGGGAAGTCAAGTTGCAGACCCTAACTGTAGTACAGAGTGGAGTGGGGAACTAACTGCCCCGCGGTTCAGGCAGTGCAAGGGAACATGGCCCAGCGATGCACTAAAGACTTAATGGAAGGTGATATTAAGCTATCGTTGGAATAGCCTCAGAGGCCAGGTGTGAACTAGCATTTATTAACTCACCCAAACATTATGTATAACCTATGGAGATTTTCTGTCTGTGCATCACGTTGCAACTAATGAGGTTATATGCTCTGTACATGAATGTACACACACGGAGGCAAAGCCGAGAGGTAGGAAAGAACAAGAGCTCTGGGACCCAACTGCCTGGATTTGATTTGTGTGCCCATGAGGAAGCTACATGGCCCCTCGGTGCTTGACTTCCTTGTCTGAAAATAGGGACTCTAAAAGTACCTCCCTAATTGGATTGTTGTGAGGATTAAGTGTATATGTACACGTAAACTACTGAGAACAGACTCTGGCACAAAGTAAATGCTGATGATGATGGTATTTATAATTTTCACCATCATCTTTATCATTATTTTTGAGAGAGTCAAGAAAGACTGTGGACTTTGAGTCAGACAGACATACACGTTAGCTTTGTCATGGACACACTGTGTAACCTCGGAGAGTTACTGAACGTATTTTTTATTGTGGTAAGATATACATGACAATATTTACCACTTTCACCATATTTAGGTATACAATTCAGTAGCATTAAGTTAGGTTTTCTTCAGACATGGTGCAACCATCACCACCATCCATCTCCAGAACTTTGTCATCATCCCAAACTAAAACTCTGTACCCATTAAACAATAATTTGATTGAACTTAGTTTAAATATCATTTTTCTCCACATCCGTTAGGGTAAGCATACTTAGAGTAGGTTGCTAGAATTAATGTGTTAGAAATTGCGAAGCCCTAAACACCGTATAAGGTCTCAGTATCTTTTGTCCATTGGTTCCACCCCCATGGATACACCTTCAAAGCCCTGTGTGCTCATGAAAGGGACCTTTGCAGCCACACTGGTGGCCCCATACATTCCTATGCTCACCCCCTTCTCTGATGATTTTTTTCCCTTGGATATCTTGTTTTGTGAACATGAGCAGCATATGCAATGTGTTAACTCTTTTCAGATGCCAAGAATGTGCTAGGTGTTATTTGTGAGAGATAACTTACCCATTAGATTTATTGTATAAATGAGGCCAAACACTAGCTCGGAAAGAGGAAGCCAATATCCATGGAAAATTTATTGTTTGAATATACTTTAAAAAAAAATGTTCCTTGAAGATGAAATGTGGTTTCCACTTATACATGATTATAAAGTAGAGATTTCTAGAGTTATCTGAAGACAGTCTTTTCTCCACACCTTTTCTGCGTTACAGAGAAAACATTTGGACTAGTGACGGCGGCCTCAACTTGGGTTAAGAACCTGGCCAACTTGAAAGAATGGGAGGAGTGGCTGCGATATCTCTTTTTTTGCTTCGAATTCCTCTTCTGCATACCACTTCTTCCGTTTCACATACGTTTTAATATCAGCAGAACATTCTCAGTGAACTTCAGCCTAAAAATCTAAATACTATAATTATTTCAGGCCATGGTATATGTCGATGAGGGTAAAGGTGACTTTTGGTTTTCTCCTTTGTGGTATTTCCTTTCTTTCTGGCTTTTCCCCCTTCTCTGTAGAGAGGCTGTGACCTCTCAGTATGATCGGGGTAATGGTATTTAGACCTATCGATATGGCTCCTGCTTTGCACATTCATTTGCCCTCGAAAAGCCTGTTTCTTTTTCTAAGGTCATCCACATGTCTGACCTAGACTATGAAGTGCTTTGTTCCCGGGGTTACCACTAATGAGTAAATCGTTGTCTTAACTTGCTGCGCTGTAAAGCCAAGTGTGAAATGTATTCTTATTGTGAAGCTGGAAGGATGCAGAGATGAACTAGACCCTAGCTGTTTGACTCCAATTAGCCTCGCTTGCCTTGGGGTTGGCATTGCCAGCGCAGGAACTGATTGGCAGGTCTCACCAGAGGTTGGCAGTGTTAAGTTTTGGGCCACAACCTACATGTGACAACTGTTTCACTCTTATTGGTGAATGATGTGAAATTATAAAGCGTGTTTTAGTAGTTCACCTGGCTCAGGCTTTCTTAAATTATGTTTTGTGAGATATTAGAAGGTATATGATGAAAAAAGGTCCTGAAGTCCAATAAGTTTAGGAAGTGCTGAATTGAAAGACTTTCTTAGTAAGGAATTTCTCAGAACTGTTAGGCTTAGCATTATGAACTCCAAGTGGGGGGTATTTTATGTAGCATTTTCCAAATTCCATTTGATCCCGAACTCCCTAGGATGTATACTCTAAACTATTGTAATAAAGAATAAGTGTTATTGTTGTGGTAAAATATATATAACATAAAATTTTCTGTTTTAACCATTTTTAGATGTATAATTCAGTGACATTAAGGACATTAAATACATTAACAATGTTGTTGCAGTTGTAAGTACCATCCATTTTCAGAATGTTTTTATTATCCCAATTTAAATTGCCATTCTACCGGGTATAAAATACCTGGTGTTTTGAGTTTGCATATTGCTGTTGTTGTTGTTTGTTTAATTTCTAATATAGTTAGGACTAGTATGTGATCCTATTGCCATTAACTACACAGTTCAAGCAATATGCAGTGGACAGCATCCAAAGTGGTATCTACCCTTTTCAATGAGATGTGCCCATTGATCACACATTTGGATGTGGGTTAGAATGCCAAATTGGAGAACTTTTGGTCAAGATGGCAGTATAGGTAAACATGGCCTGCCTCCTCACACAACCACATCAAAATTACAACTAAAATATAGAACAACTATCACTCAAAACTGTCAGAAATTGAGTTGAATGGAAGTCTAACAACTACAGGATTAAAGAAACCACATCCATATAGGCTGTAGGAGGGATGGAGATGCGGAACGGGCTGGTCCCACATCCACATGTGATGGATAAAAATTTGGGAGGGCTATCTCGAGTGCAAGGAGTGAGGAGTCCAAGCCCCACACAAGGCTGCCCAGCCCAGGCTTCTAGTGCCAGGAATACAAGTCCCCATAACTTCTGGCTGGAAAAACCAATGGGGACTGAGTCAGTGGAGGAGGTTTCTGGAGTCCCAAGCAGTTTTTCTTGGAGAACCCACACAAGGACTTGCTCAGACTTACTCCCTCTGAGCTCCAGTACTAGGGTAGCAGCTAGAAGGGCACTTGAGTCATACAGGGAGAGAACAGCATATCTAGCATTGGGACGGGAGCTGGGGGATGGCTTTCTCCTAGACAGAAAGGTGGGCAGAGGCCATTGTCCCTTTTATGAACCCTCTCTCTACAGGGCCGCAGAGCCTGCAGGCTGGTACCATGCCTGAGACTCCATAAACCTGGCTAACACTGTTTGCTCTACCCTGGAGATCCCCAGAGGAGACTCTGTCCCACCAAACTTACAGGCTCACCCAAGCTGCTTTTCCATATGAATGGCTGGTCTTGGCTCATGCTTCACAACTTCTTAAATTGTCTCAAAGAAGCAACAGCTGGTCTCAGTGAGCCCCCAGCTCCCATAACTCTTGCTAAGTGGCCCCAGGCCCAGCACTAGCAGCAGTCAGACTAGATTCACAGTTTGACTTCACCTGGGAATCTCCAAGCCCAGCACAAGTAGCAGCCATTTCAGATTCCTTTATAGCTCATGCAGGGTGGCCCCAGGCAAAACACAGATGGGGGCTGACCTTGGCCTGTACTCCCTGGGGAACCCCAAAGCCAGTGCACCCAGTGGACAGCCACAGACCATTTAGGAACACCACCACCCTACCCCAACATAGCTGATCCTCCATGGAGAGCAGAGGTTGGTGGTCAGTGATCATAGCCAGTCCTTGCAGTCGACTGACCTGGGTAAATGCCTCCCATTAACCTGCCAACAGAAACCAAGGCTCAACTACAATAGGAGGGTATACTCAGTCCACATGAAGGGTATACCACTAGTACACATCTTGGGTGATAGAGGAGGCTGTGCCTCTGTACCCTATAGGACACCCACGACATTAGGCCACACTCCCAAAACAGGGAGTCATAGCAACTCTACCTAACACATGGAAACAAACACAGGGAGGCTGCCGAAATGAGGAGACAAAGAAACATGGCCCAAATGAAAGAACAGATCAAAACTCCAGAAAAAGAACTCAACAAAATGGAGATAAGCAATCTATCAGATGCAGAGTTCAAAACACTGGTTATAAGGATGCTCAAGGAACTTAGTGAGGACTTCAACAGCATAAAAAATATCCAGTCAGAAACAAAGGACACACTAATTGAAATAAAAAGCAATTTACATGGAAACAATAGTAGAGTGGATGAAGCCAAGAATCAAATCAATGATTTGGAGCATAAGGAAGCAAAACACAACCAATCAGGACAAAAAGAAGAAAAAAGAATCCAAAAAAGTGATGATAGTATAAGCAGCCTTTGGGATAACTTCAAGCATTCCAACCTTTGCATCATAGGGATACCAGAAGGAGAAGAGAAAGAGCAAGAAATTGGAAATTATTTTTTAAAAATAATGAAATAAAGCTTCCCTAATTTGGTGAAGGAAATAGACATGCAAGTCCAGGAAGCACAGATAATCCCAAACAAGAAGGATACAAAGAGGCCCACTCTAAGACACATCATAATTAAAATACCAAATGTTAAAGATAAAGAATGAATCTTAAAAACAGCAAGAGAAAAGCAGTTTGTTACCTACAGGGGAATTCCCATAAGACTGTCAGCTGATTTCTCAAAAGAAACCTTGCAGACTAGAAGGGATTGGCAAGAAATATTCAAAGTCATGAGAAGCAGGGACCTACAACCAAAATTGCTCTGCCCAGCAAAGCTATCATTTAGAACCAAAGGGCAGATAAAGAGTTTCCCAGACAAGAAAAAAACTAAAGGACTTCATTATCACCCAACCATTATTATACGAAATGTTAAAGAGACTTATTTAAGAAAAATAAGATCAAAACTATGAACAATAAAATGGCAATAAATACATATCTATCAGTAATGGAACCTAAAAAACAAACTAAGCAAACAAGAAGAACAGAGACAGAATCATGAATATAGAGAGTGTTTTGATGGTTGCCCAACAGGAGAGGGGTGTGGGGGAATGGGTGAAGAGGTGAGGGGATTAAGAAGTACAAATAGGTAGTTACAGAATAGCCATGGGGATGTGAAGTACAATGATAGGAAATGGAGTAGCCAAAAAATGTATATTCATGACCCATGAACATAAACAATGGTGTGGGGATTGCCTGAGGGAGTGGGGGTTGCTGAGTGCAGGGGGGGTAAAGAGGGAAAAATTGGGACAACTGTAATAAGATAATTGAGAAAATATAATTTCAAAAAAGAATGCCAAATTGTTATAAAAGTTTCTAAATACTCATTTTCAATTCTGCATTTATCTTATCGTGAACCAATAGCAGACCCACAGCACTCCACAGACCACAGTTTGATTATCCAGCTGCGAGAAACGCTGAAGTCATACTCTACATGTTAAATATATGAGTATTGTGTGATGAGGTATGATAGATGATTTAAGCAGTTTTATTCTAACATAACGGAAAGCTTTGTGTCATTCAATTCCCAAAATGCAATTAGCAAATTATGCTGGAAAACAATCTGGGAATATAATATAATATAATATAATATAATATAATGCTTTAGGGTTAGTCTGAGTAATTGGGGGAATAATTCAGTAATTTTTTGGAGGGATAGAGGCTTTGGAATCAATGCAGTTTTTCTGATAGGCTCGAATCCCAGTTCTTCAGAGTCAATAACACAATGTGTTATTGACTGTCACGTGGGCTTGAATGTCAGGTCTGTGAGAGGAGAAGCAGCTCCTGCATGGATGTTCATGAGTCTGGAATCCAGAAAGAGAGAAAATCAAGATGCTGGAGACTTTAGGTTGGACACTATTGCCCTGAGTGTCCTGAGGGAGGAAGAGCCCCAACTGCCGTGCGGGTATGGGATTGTGCTTGAAAAAGCTCCCCCGGGAGAGTTAGTTAAGTAACTCTTTTGCCGCTTCTTTCTGTGGTTGATCCTTTTGACATCCAGCCTGTTAACGTCAAGAAATTGAGGCAGTGTCAAAGCCAAGTGCACAGACTTTCAGAAGAACCCCTTTTAGAGGAAAACTAAATGTGACCAGCCGTGTTTAGAATGCTAACAACGGTGGTAGTAATCCTGTATCTACTCTATAAGAAGTTTGAAAGGAAAGTCCACACCCGGTCCACTTTTGTGAAGGTAGCCAGCGTTGTTGGTTTCATCAGCCCGGGGCCCCCCTTCTTAGGGAATCGCATTCTTATTCTTTTGGAAACTGCTCCACACCCCTCTTCCTCCCTCTCCATTGATTAAAGTGATTCATGGTCTTTTTTTCACCCCATCCCATTAGTCACTGTGGGACAGAACCTGTCCCTAGGCGGGCTAGTAAGGGTGCTTCCTTCCCCTGGGATTTTTTCCGCACTGCAAATGAAAAAGAGAATTAACCCTCTCAGAGGTGACAACCATGGGTCTCAACTGTGGAAAGTGGGTGATCCATGTGGAGGAAACCTGTGTGCAGTGAAACCAATAAGCCAAACGCAGAGTGAGCAGACAAAAGATGAAGCAATAGCAGGTTCCAACTGCAAAGACCCTGCCTCCCAGTTGTTTCAAAGGGTCAGCTGCATCCCCACCCTCTCTGTGGCTGGGACTGACGGAGCTCTGTAATCCAATATAGGCCTGTTTCCATCTGGGCTTCTCTCACTTGCAAATAAGAGTCCCAACTCTTACCCTGACCCCTTCCTGTCCAAAGCACTTAGCACATTGCCTTTCATACAATAAGTATGCAATAAATATCTTGGAGAAAAATTTGAAAAAGTTAAACCAAAGTTAATAGAGCGGAGCTGCCGGCCGTTTGATCTCCACTGTAACACAGAGTCACATTTTGCTCCCATTGCTGAAAAAATGTTAACAGATTGTTTTCAAAGGCCTTCAAATATCCAACTTCAAATCTTTTTTTTTAAAGATTTAAAAAGTTATTAGATACAGAACTTGGGATGGGTGAAGTGAACAGATTTACCTCTTGGGGGCTAATGACATCTGTCTGTTGACGGAGAAGAAGGTGAAGGCCTGGTAGAGAGGTTGAAGAAAGCAGAGGAGGCTTGTGAAAACCTAGGCGAGGACAGGAGAAGGCTGACCAGGATGCCCAGAAGGGTCCCGAGTGAATCCAAGGGGCCCACTGAGGTGGCAGCTCATACATATGTAGCCCCCATAGCATCACCATTATCTCCAGCAGTGCCAGGAACAGAGCATGAGGGATTTAGGGTGTTCAGTAAATAATATTCCTCTCTTCCCCTCCCATGTGAGACATAAACACAGGAGTCAAACAGAGATCAAAATATCAGCTTTACTTCTCATGAAACAAATAGGACGGCTTGGATATAGAGCTGCAGCCGAGTGGGTTTGCCGATCCTTACTCCTGAATTAAACGGATTTATCCACCCATTCCTCACACGGCTGGTCAGCCACAGGCCTCCCCCACAGAGAGAGGCCTCTGACCACACGGCAGAGGCAGGACACATGTGTCCTGCACACAGGCTGTCTTCCATGGAGAGGAAACCCATAATGGCTGAGCTGAGCATGCCCCGTTCCTTCTCCCAGACCAGCCTTGAGGAGAAACAGCGGGGACCTGGAGTGTCTCCCTCCACGTAGAAATGTGAGGAGTGGGCCTACCTGATTAGCTGGGCAAGCCACCAGCATCCTTTCCAAGGCTGCTTCCACCTGCGCAACTTCCTTTTCCGAGTCCTTGCTCCCTAATAGAAAGACAGAGAAGTGGGGATGTTGAAGGCACGGGCAGTGAGTAGCCGAAGAGTCCCACTGGCGTGGACTGAGTCATGAAGGAAATTAAGCAACAAGGGGAGAAGAGCGAGGTCTGAGGGAAAAGGGCAAAGTCTGGAATGAACGAGCAGGTCTTATGGGGGAGAAGTAACAACAACCCTGGAAGGAATGGGGCTAAGTCTGAAGCGTAGGATGTTGGAGTTCAAGGTTCCACAGGGTAGGCCTGGGTGATGATGAGGATCCTGAAAAGGAGTGCGTACGTTAAAACTGTTGGAATTGAGGAAGGTAAAGAACTGTGAAGTTGTCGAACAGGTTGCCCAGGGAGAATTTAAAGTCACCGAGAATGCTGACTACGTTAAGTGGTTGGTGGCCCTGGTGCCAGAGGCCTCTGTGATTGTGACAGAAACAATGAATAAGATAGAATGCTAGTAGGGTGAGGAGCCGGTGGCTCAAACCTCAAATGAAATGGGGATTGCTTGTGAGGGTAAGGAAGGGGCAAGGGAGTCCTAGGACAAGCAGGGTGTCATGTTTCCCCTTAGCTGCAGCTTTCCTGAAAGCAACCATCCGCCAGCCCCTCTCTGACCTGCCATTGCTCATCTCGAAATCTCTTCTCTGCGAAACATCCCCAAGGTGTCTCTTTGTGTTTTCTCCATCGGTTTTATTCTACCTACACTGACTTCTTAGTTTCCTGCAGTCTGATTTATCTGATTTTCACCCTGTCATTCCACTGAAATTCTCCCAAAAGTCAGGAATATCCTTTAAATTAGAAAGTCTATTCATTGACGACTTAAGTGTCACAATGGAGAACATTTATTGTGCCACTGTTCTATTTTAAGCACTTTACATATATTTTCATACATAACTCAGCACAACAGCCCTATGACATTAGGAGTAGCCCTGTTTTTAAAATCATTCATTAATTTATGCTATACGTATTTATCGAATGTTTACTTATTATACCAGAGATGGTTCTAGATAAAATTTAGGTAAAAAAGAGAGAGAGCGTGCTGTGCAGAGGCCCTGGCGGGTACCTCCTGTCCTGGCCGAGGCCCCGCAGGACTTGTGCATGGCTGTGGGGAGATAGGGTGTGGTGGAGATGGGTCAGAGAGGGACTGGGCAGCCCTAGCAGCGTTTGGAAGAGAGAGCTGAAGCAGAGACCAGGTAGGCAACTTGCCCGAGGTTATTCAGCCAGTCAGGGAAGGAGCTGGGGTCCCAGATGTGATGCTGCATTACTTGGCACTGCACATAAGGCAGTGCCTACACAGTGCTCCCGCTTGGCTTCCCTGGCAATCCTGCCTGCTTCTCCTGTACTCACTTGCCTCTCCTCAGGCACGAGGGGCTCCCCGTCCTCTAACTGTCCTTAGTTGGCAGTATTCTGGTTGGCCCTACTTTAGTCTCTGTTGTTCTGTCTGAACTCTCCTGGCAATACCACGTTCTTCCCTGCATTCACTGTGTGCATCTCCTGGTAAATTCTGAACGTGCGTATTTTATTGGGGCATCATTCCTGAGCTCCAGACCAGAGCTTCCCATAAACTATGGCTCTTTGAAATATTCAGTGTTCCAAACTTATCATTTCCATTTCTCGAAAATCCCCCTTTCCTCCAGATGGATCTCACTGGCTAAAAACCTCAGCCTGACCCCAAGACCCCTCCTCATCCTCTACTCCCAAATCCAGTGAAGTGCCAAGCCAACGAGGGATGCACACGTCCTCTCCTTTGCTCTGCTCTCACTGCTTCCGAGTAAACGCAGGCTTTCCACGTCTCTCCCCGAGCTCTTGTAATAATCTCTCGAACAGACCCTCTCCGCCTTTTGGATCTCGCTCGCTGACAACACCCAACATATTCTCCTGAAATAACAGTCAGATCCTGGGACTCCGTTCCTCCTCACCCACCGGTCCGGATTCTCCACTGCCTAGAGGACAACCGCATCCCTGGCAGGGCTCTCCCAGCCCCCTGTAGCTAACCTCTCAGGACTTTCTTCACCTCTCCAGCCTTTCATTCCCCCTGCAGCTTCTGTGCTTCTGCTCGTTTCCCACCCATAAAAGTTCTCCTTCTTCTTTTCAAGCAGCCATCCAGCTGCCGCCCTCTGAGTTAAACCTCCCCAGAATTCCTCCAGCCAGAACTGGCCACTCTTGCCTCTTGCCTTGCGGCCTGGTATCCTCGTTAATGGCTCCCAGCAAATACAGATGCACTGCAAGTCTGGCCGGCGAGCCCTGACTGTTGCTGGGTATCAGCCAAGCTTGGCTGGAACCCGTACAGGCTGGGAGAGCAGCCGTGAACATACCGGCAGGTACAGGAAATCCCCAAATTCTATTAATTGTGGGGGAAGTTCCTGGAGATATTTTGGTAATATTTTCCTTCAGTTCTGAATTTCATAATTGCATTTCTGTTAAAGGGGGTTTGTTTGCTTCAAATGTAAGAAACCTAACAAAAACTATGTTTACAAAAAGCCTTATAAGTCAAACAGAAAAGGAACATTGGAGCTAGTTACCTATTTTCTAAAAAGATCTGGGTCTTCTCTCATATACTTGCAAATCTTTCTGAGAGATCCTAATTCTTATTAAGATTTTAACACAAATATTTATTTATTATAGACAATGTATTAAACTAATAAATTCACCAGCTGTAATTAATCCCAGTTTACATTTTGATATTTCCACCTAGTCTTTTCATTTATAGAAATTATATGGATGTTTTATATATATTGCATTTTAAATACCTGGCAGTACAGGCATCAGGATTCATTTGAAACTGAGATGAGCACTGCATTCATTTTCTGTGAACTCCACATCCACCATTGCGCTGACCTTTCCCTACTGGCTGCACAGGAAATAAAGCCAAAGAGACTGGGCAGAGAAGGGGGCTTCCCGCTTCCCGTCCGGTTTCCCTAGAGAACCACCGAGTGCCGGAGCCTCTGAGCCAGAAAGCTCTGTGCTGCTCTACAGAGGATCCAGGAAAGAGGATCCTTTCCATTGGAAATGGCAGCTGGAGAAAGGGAAAGGTCGCGAGCAGGCCCTTGCTGGCCTTCAGAAGACAAGAGGGAGAAAGGCCTGAAGGAGGCAGTGATGTGTCTCGGGGGGCTGCACTGGGGTGACTCGCTGGCCCACCCTTCTCCGCTCGCCTTCTTGCCCCTTCCTCCGGTGGTGCTGTGTTGGGCCAAGAAAACCTTTTCTCTGCAGCTACAGCCGAGAGGGGCATGTGGCTGGCATTTCTGAATACAGCTTCCCAGTGAAATGTTGGTCTGCCCGGCAGTTAGTTTCCATAATGTAATTGTTACCCCACGTCAGGGACACTTTGGATTAAGTGGGCTTTTCTGGTCTAAACTGGGAACCGCTGCATGAAGATTATTTCTCTGGGATAATTATAAAGAATGACTTATAAGCAGCTACCTTACAAATGGACTTTGGTACGTAGCCTGCGCCTGAGTTTGAGGCCGCGTGTGTGAAGGGACCGAGCTGGCAGTCAGTAACAGTAACTAAACAACAATAACAGCAACATGTCACTGGCAAAGGCTATAAATACACACGGTGTCTGTTTTTCTCGAGCGGATAAACTGTTCTTCATCTCACCTGCCATGGTCTTTTCCTGACCTGAGTTGACAATAATATCATAGTAATAACTTCTATATAATGAGTGCCCCAGAAGGCACCAGACATGGGCTGTGTTTTTAATATATATTTTCAGTAATTCTCACAGCCTATCAGGCTCTGCATCCCCCACCCTTCAGAACAGAGCTTCAGGGATCAGAAAGGCGAGGAACTGTGCTCAGGGTCACGTAGCTAATACACGGATGAGGCTGGGATTCTAACTGGGGTCCTTCTGACCCCAGGGCTGTTGTGCCCTGCTCCTTGACATACTTGTTGTTCTCTTTTTCCCGTTGCCTAATTTGAAGTCAGAACTCTGTTTATATGTATCTTGAACAATTCCAGCTATTTGATGGATCATGAAAATTAATCTTGAAGAAAAGAGACTTTTTTATGAGCTCTTATTATTTTATAACCAAGAGTGTCAGCTCCATGAGGATAAGGAATTTTGTTGTTCTTGTTTCATTCTTGTGAGTACCTAGAACTTAGCACTTACTTTATTTTAAATATTTAGTGAGTCCCTGCCATGCGCTAGGGACCCTGCTGCACTCTGGGGGCAGAGACCATCCTGCACCTTCCTTCATCTTGTCTTTGGCGTGAGAAGGGAGGGGAGCAAAGTACAAGGACTTATTCAGAGAATAGGTCCTGCGAGGGTGGAGAGCTCAGGCCTCAGCCCGGGCCCCTCGGGAATGTTTTCATACACACAGCAGGCCCACACATTAATGAAATGGGAAACCACAGGACCAAGAACAAGGAGGAATGAATGCATGGTAGTTACGTGAACAGCAGTATAAATCCGTATATTCATATTAGTCCAGCACAAAATGGACTCTGTTAGGAACTTCATGTTACGTATCTGTGTTGGACAGAGCCTCGTGTTACAGTGCTTTCCAGTTAGCCAGTAATGGTAACTTTCCCTCAGTAGTCCTTCAACATTTACCTCAGTGACTTGGCAATAGTTGTCTCTGAGGTGAGTGAGATTTTTCCTTGAATTTTATGAAATTGGTTTTGCCAGTGAAGTCATCACCCTATGTAGTTGAATATATTTCCACAAATTTAAAAACCTTTTTTTCAAAAATTTTTTTTGAAAATTTTCAAATGTACAGGAAAGTTAAAAGAATGGCAGGGTGAACTGTCTGCATGACCATTTACTACAACAGGGCCTGTGAGCTACAGCTCTGGGCCCAACCCAGCCCTATGCCTGCTTTTGTAAATAAAGTGTATGGGGATATGGGCACGCCCATTTCTTATGTGTTGTCTAGCCGCAAAACAGTGGTGAGTCATCTCGACGGAGACCACCACAGGCCCACACAGCCACATTTACTCTCGGGCTCTTGACAGCAGTTTGCCAGTCCCTGATCTAGACCCACCAGTTGTTGACATTTTGCTGTATTTGCTGTTTCTCTTTCTCCATGACAGGCTGACACATTCGTAGTCTCTCTCTGTCTGTCTCTCTCCTTCTCTCATGTGCCTGCACACAAGTGCATTTTTCCCCTAAACCATTTGAAATTGTGTTACAGACATTATGATAACTCATCCCTAATAATTCACATATTTGCTTAAAAATAAAGGCACTCTTTCTTATAACCACGATCTCAGGGTCAACATGTCTAGGAAAATTAACATTCATTCAATAATGTCATCTAACATATAGTCCATATTTAAATTAGACTTTTATAGCCTTATTTCCTTTTCCTTTTGGCATCAAATAATAAATCATGCCTGGTCATCGTGTCTCTTTAATCTCCAGTTTCGCTTTTTCATGACATTGACTTTTTTGAAGAGTCCTAAAGAACTGATTTTGAAGCCCTACAAAATCATAATAGGTTTGTAATGCTGTATTAGTAAGAGCTAAATATAGTGCTCATTGTCGTAAATCAGCATCTTCCACTTCTCCCTTGGAATTGGGATGCTGTTGTACTGCTTGGCTTCTGAAGCTAAAACACTCATATGTGAGTTTTGCTTGGAATTATAAATGTGGAAAAATCTCAGTGTGAAGAGCAAGGCAGATGGGAATTTGCAAGTTGCGTTTTATGTAATTAAAGGCATAACCCTTCCTGCCCGCTCTGGTGGCTGCCCCTGTTAGCTCTTGGCTGGAGGGTTCTTCCTTCTGGCTTTTCTCCTGACTGGGGTCTGGCTCCCCTCCAGCGTCATTAGGTTGTAGCAAGGAGCTGGAAGGAGACCTGCAGTCATTTAAATCTTCCAGCCCAAATTGTTCATCCTGGCCGGTAACACAGCGCTTTTGTGTTTGCAGCCTTTGCTGAATTCAGCACAGAGCTCAGACATGCATCTGGGCTTCTGGGCATCTGGGTGTGCATACGAAAGCGTGCCTCCTTGTCCTTCTTGAGAATCTGAGGTACCCCACTCATGTGCTTCTTATGGGACTACAGGGTAGTTACAGGTCCGGTCCTCTTATTGTGGTCCCAAATGATTCCTAGAGAGTACGAGGACACATCCTTTGTTTTCCTCCGGGCAGGAAGCGCTCAGCGCTCACAGGCCAACCAGAAATATAGTTGCATACCCTAGAAAAAACTTATCTGGACATCTATAAGTCTCTGGAGATGGGAGGGAACATAGAAAAACTCCAAGGAGAAATTTGATAATTTTAAAACATGCAAAGTAATCGAAGGAGAGACTGACCAGGGTGTGCATGACTTAAGACTATGACCAGCGCATTGTCAGTTTACAAGAGGCCTTGTGAATGACACAGGTCTTGTGAATAATGGCACTTCTTGCCTGCCGGAAAAATCCAGGAACACAGGAAAGAACACATTCCAAGAAGGCCTACAGGGGTAAAGAGAGATTGTAGTATCTCACTGGTCTCCCAGTCCCCTATCTTGTTCCTCTTATGCCCTTCCTTCACCCTGTCTACCACCCCATAGGCCTTCCGCTGCTGCAGATCTGGGCATTCATTTTCAAATCACAGCCCCTCTGTGACTTTCACAGCCCGCCTTCCATGCCCTTCAAGGCCCTCTGCAAGCAGCCCCAGACTCCACAGCATCATCTTCCTTCAGTGTTAACCTTAGATTTGATGCTCGAGCTCCTCATCTATGCCATGTTGTTTTGCATCCTCGTCCTTTGCTGGCTGTGTGACCTTGGACAAGTTGCTTAATTGTTCTGTGCCTCAGCCTGCTCATCTGTAAAGGAGGATGAAAGTAGTACCTACCTCACTATGTTGTGCAGGGGTTAAATAGTTAATAGGTGTAGAGCTCTTGGAAGAATG
Source organism: Mormoops blainvillei (assembly GCA_004026545.1). Lineage (NCBI taxonomy): Eukaryota > Metazoa > Chordata > Mammalia > Chiroptera > Mormoopidae > Mormoops > Mormoops blainvillei. Next base: position 61,698 of record PVJD01002816.1, on the reverse strand, counting down.
ATTAGCATATTAAAAGGGCTAAATAAATGTTAAATGTTAGTTTAGTGCTATTCATGTTGTTTTGAGCCTGGGATTTTTTTTTTTTATTGCTGTATAGAAAATTACTATAAACATAACACCCATTTAAATGAACACCCATTTATTGTCTTGGTTTCTGCAGTCAGAAGTACGGACATGCTTCTTTGCTCAGGATCTCACAGGGCTGTAATCATGGCAGGGGCTGAGGTCCTATTCGAGTTTCATCCAAGCCTCTTCCAAGCCCATGTGGCTGTTGACAGAATGCATCTCCTTACAACTTTAGAAACTCATGACCACCAGGAACTCTGACTTTACCTTGTTTAAAAGCTCCCTGGTTAGGTCACACCCAATCAGATAATCTTTCTTTTGATTAACTGAAAGCCAACTGGTTAGTAACATGATCAGAGAGTGATATCCCCTCACACGTTCATGGTTCTACTGGCCCTGAAGGGGAGAGGATTATACAGGGTGTGTACCCCAGGGGGTGGGATTCTTGGGGGTCATCTTAGAATCCTGCCTACACACTGGATAACTGGGAAGAACTCTGCTTGCCGTTCGTTTTGTTGCACTCAGGTGAACACGTGATTCAGTAACCACCACCATCATTTCAGATTTTTGCAGCATCTTTCTTACAGTATTCTGATGGGTTCACGTTGACATGGCTTCTGGGGCCAACTTTTATCAGCCCTCTCCTGTAACTTTCACCAACTGGTGGGTCCAGCAAGCTTGTCGGAAGTCTTTTAGGAAGAGGACAGAAACTTGTAACTGCCGAACCTGCTGCTAATACCCTGGAGGTCCAAAAGGGTGGCCCTCAACTGCAGTCCTCTCCAGAGCCTTTGTTTATTTTTAATGACTTCCAGCAGATGAGGACAAGAATCCTCCTTAACTGTCCATTGTGCCTGCGACTCTGCCAGTCCAAAGTGTATTTACGCCTGCTAGAGAAAATTTGCACTGTGACGAGAGTCTTTTGCATTATTTTTAAAAGCTTTCCTTGGCCCTCTTTCCCTTCCCAATTAAATCTAGATTTTTTTCCCCATTTAATTCAGTTTATTGTCCACAAAAATGTATTATCAGTGAAAACCCACTGCTAATGAATGTATTTTAGATGATCAATTACAAAAACTTATTGAAGATGAACCCTCGGGTGGTGAAAACCAATTTTTGATATAAATTTTGAACCTGATTCTAGGCAATAAGACATGGACAGAAGTTTTACAATCGGGAATATCTGGTTTGGGAGTATTGTTCCCCCAAAAGATGTTAAGTCCTTCTTTTCATGATATTTTACTTGCAATTTTACAACAGTGTGTTAATGTAAAGGGAAAAAATGAAGTCGGCATGGCTGTGGGTTTAGAAGTTTGAAGCGTCTCTTTACTCAGCATGTCCTAACAAAGTATGGCTTTTTTATTCAACAAACCGCAATTTAGGCCTGACTCTCACTGCCTTAATAAGGGACATCCTTCCAGTAATTTGGACGATTAAAGAGAAGGGGCTGGTTCATAAACGTAATATAAAATAATACAGACTTGGATTTCTTTTCTTCCTTCCAGGACAATATCATCTTATTCTTGAGAGGTTGTAAAGAGCTCGGCCTTAAAGAATCTCAACTTTTTGACCCTAGTGACCTACAGGATACATCCAACAGAGTAACAGTCAAGTAAGTGATGCATGATTTATGTTTAAGGGAAACCCATTTGTGGTTTGATTTGCAGTTTTGTGATGATGTTTTAAGGTATAAGAGGCAGACAATTGGGCATGCCTAATAAAATAAAAACGTGAAGGTAAAAAAAAAATCAAGCTTTCAAAACAAGGTACATTGACCTTCATTCTGTATATAGCTTTCATTCTGATCAAATACAATTTTTTGAAATGTAAACATCACTCCTATAGAGTTAGAATGTTAAAGAGAAGAAGAAAAATGTTAGGTGAAACTTAAAGGAAGGAGAGGCAAGAGAGAAATATGCACAGAATCTGTGTGTGTTAGACAAAAAGCTTTTATTGGCTTCATTTGGGCATTTGAATAGGCTCTTGGAAGACTGCAAACTTGGTAAACAGAGCTGAACTCTGTTTATTATGCAGAGAGAGCAATAGATTATGGAGGAATCTTTTCTTCATTTACATTTGTAACTGTTTTCTCATATGTGCTAATGATCGAGTTCTTTGAAGATGGATCACTGGCCAATTGGCTATTGTTGACTGTATCTACTCAATGAGCCATGTTTGGGGCCAAAGAATTCTAGGGAAAGAATGTCAAAGTAAAAGAAAAGGCAATGTGCTTTTCTGTGAAGAAACAGATCATGACTGGAGTAATGAGAAAAAAGGTCCTTATAAGATGGTGGAGATAACTTTCCTGTGGTTTAGAAGTCCTTTGGACTCTACAAATTTCATATTAAAACATTCTCACTTTAGTCAAACAATATTTGACACGAATATACCTTAATAATAAGCTTAATTACATGGACAGAGTCTGGGGATTGGCTATACTTCTTCTGATTACTTTTGGGTTATTTTAATCAGAGAAAAACAGAAAAGGGAGAGAAGCCAAAAAGCAGAGCTGTTAATTTTATATTATTTGACAATATTAATTTTTTAAATGATGGGGAAAAATGGAAACTACTGAATGAAATCAACTTAGGGGTTTATATTGGATTTTATGATTTGTGACTGGAAATGAGAGAACCGGCCATGATTGATTACATAAAATTATTTCTCTGTTGTTAATGTTCCATTCTTTAATATTTCTCATTGAAAAATGTTGGTTAAGGGCAAAAATAACAGAATAAAAATTATGATATTTGAATATGGAAACCACCAGAAACCTCATTTTAGTCATCACATGCTCCATTTATTATTGTACCCAGCCTCCATAACCTTTGTTTATTTTAGGAAATTGTTTCAGGTTCTGCCTCATCTCACATTTGTAGTTTCACCTGGTGGCAAGTGACCAGAAACAATAGTAACTGGTAACTATGCAACATCATAATAATTAGTCATATATACATTGCTTGGAAGGTGGGGGAAAGTTCACTTTGACATATTTATTCACTTTTTAGAGCTACTTTAAATCAAAATGGTATTTAAATACCAATACTAAACCTGGAGAAATCTGAAATTTGTTTTAGACATTCAGAACTCTTAGTGCCTTTCTTGCTTATCTACGAAAAAACTGGGTGTCAGGAAAGTGGGGGTCTAGCCTTCTGTCTGTATCTTCCTAGGTCTGCCATCCAAATTCTAGCTAAAATTTGGTCAGTGCAGGTCTGAGATGATTCTCAACCAGTTCCTGAAAAAAGAGACTTTAATTCAATGGCACAGAAAGCACCCTAAAGAGGAAAACGTCACTTAGACCAGTGGCATACAGACACAGTCACTTCTCAGTCACTGTCCCATCTTCCCCCTCTCCTATTCTTTTCCGTTCTTTATCTTTCTCTTCTGCTTCTTTTTCTCATCTCCTTCTCTTCCCTATGCCCCTCTTCCCTTTTTTATCTTTCTCTTCCCTTTTGCATTTATTTCTTCTCCTCATTTTCTTCCCTTTTAAATTTTTCCTTCACTTCGGCAATAATATTTTCTTTAGGCAATACTTTTCCCTCGTCTTTCTCTATGACAATATCATTTTTCATTCATTCATTCAACAAATATTTGCTGAGGAGCTCTGTGTCAGACACTTCAGGCCCAGGGAACAGAACAGTCAGGGTAGCCAATGCCTCCTGCTCACTTGGAATTCACACCCAGGGTCAACAACGTAGTTATGAGAAATAACTAAGTAAATAAAAACAAAATTGTAGGAAGTGGCAATTGCTGAGAAGTAAACATAGATGATGTGAAAGATAGTGACTGTCACACTAATGGATATATCAAATCATTATGCTGTAAACCTTAAACGTATACAATGTTATATGTCAATTGTATCTCAATAAAATTGAGCAAGAAGAAGAGAGTGACCAGTCCAGAGGTGGTCAAGAGTAGCCTCTCGGAAGAGGTGGCATTTCAGCTGAGGGCTGAGACACGAATGGAAAGCAATAGCCAGCCATTCATATGGCATGGAGTGCAGAGAAAGAGCGTATGGAACACCTGGGGAAGAGAAACTAACTTGATATTTAAAAAGAAAAGTAGCCAGTGTAGTAGAAGGATAAGGAGCGGGGACAAATGTCATGGGAGGGGCAGTCCACCACATACGTAGGTATGGGAGGATGTCGAACTTGGAATAATTATGGAGAAAAAATTTTATTTCACTGTAGGAATATTTAAAACATAAATAATTTTATATTAAAATTATGCCATAACTTTATTACAGTACTTAGAAAATTATTTCTAGTTTTAGTGAGAGCGGAGCACAGATGAGCTTTCTGCTTATAATAGTTCTGTAAATGGTGCTGGTTAATTTGGCACTGTACGCGAGACATTTGTACCATACGTAGGTTTTATAGCTCTTGTAGATTAAAGTAGAACTGCTGTACGTCTCTGCTTTTTCCCCTGAGAGTTGAGTAGAACATTAGTAGAATTGGAGAACACCCCACTGACACCAATTAATACCATAAGCAATAAGCGATAGGGGCAGATCCCATAGAGAAAGTTTTGATGCTTTTCTGAAATTGTTTTTTAAAAAACACCCATTAGTTTAGCTTTCATTGTAGGTAATTTTTCTTACATTTTTTTGAGAAGTAACTTGAGCAGACTAAAAAGAAAAAAAAAAAAGGAAAAGCCTGCAAATGATTACTGCATGTGTAATTTAGTGAGCTCTACCTGTAATGGAGACCAGACAACCTCGATGGGGAATGAAAGCAGAGTCCAGAGGGCAGGCAGCAAGTATCATTCCAGGGGATCAAAACAGTCGGATGAAATGGGCACAGGCTTTGCGTTGCTCCTGAGTGTTTCTCTGAAAAACTGGGAAGTGTTTTCACAGAACTGATTGCTGTGTGTAAGTCATTCAACAGATATTTCGTGAGCTCCTACTGTGTGCCAAACATGATTTTTTAGAACTGGCTTATAGTTTTAATCAATGAACTTTTATTGTCAATGCAGAAAAAGTTTTGCATGCCCTATTCTTAACTTGTTTTTCATAAAAATTTTGAGTCTTTTACAGATTTTTTTTTTTTGTTTTATGTTTTTAAAAAATTTTTTTAAAATCCTAGCAAATATCTAAGGACATATCATTTTTTTTTCTGTTAAAAGGAGGAAACATGAAAACATTCTCTAAGTCAAATCCAAATTGGACCAATGGGTTTATCTTAGTATGTACTACATTATTTTCTATTTCTTTAAACTTTAGTTGACTTATAGTTGTGCACCACCTATTCATTGATACGTACTTAGGATCAGATTCGCAACAATGAAGTATTTGGAGTCTAAAAACTTGAAGGAATTCTTCCTGACTGGCTTATACAGTAGTTTACATTCTCCCTCCTGTCTCCCCACCTGAAGCACTGTGAAGGAAAACACACTCACAATATCTGTTTTTCCTAGCATCTATTGACATGTTAAAGGAACCTTGAAATAATTTTGGAGAAATTTTTATATTTCACTGTATGAACATTTAGAAAGTATCACCAATTAGCTTATTTGTTTATAGTTTGAGAATAAATATTTATGTATATTTAAGAATGCACATGCGTATATTTAAACATAACACGCATAGTTTCTTGCTTGTAGCTGATTCCAAACACAAATTTATGTCCATAGCAGAGAAGGACAAATATTTGGATAGTATTTCCTCTTATACATATCCTTTCAGGTCTATTTAATTAAGGCTTTAGATCTTTGTTAAAAGTGCAGCATGAAGTCCTGGCTGGTGTGGGTCAGTTGGTTGGAGCATAGTCCCATAGCTGAAGTTTTGCAGTTTCGATTCCCTGTCAGGGCACATGCCCAGGTTGCAGGTTTGGTCCCAGGTCAGGGCATGTATGAGAAGGCAACCAATCAATGTTACTCTCATGTTGAAGTCCCTCTCTCTCTCTCTCTCTCTCTCTCTCTCCCTTTCTCCCTTTCTGCTTCTCTCTCTCTCTAAAGCAATGAAAAAAATGTCCTCAGGTGAAGACATTTTATATATATTTATGTATATATGTATCTATGTGTATATATATGTATATATATAGTACTTGTATGAAAAATATTTGTGCAATTAGATTTTCACTTGATGGTGGTTTATAATTAAGGCAAAATTTTACTTTAACAGCTAAACTTTGAAAATACAAATATAAACAGTCTTGGTTTTAAATGGAATTCTTCACTTTCCAGAAGTTACGAAGCATTCATCTTTTCATGGTGCACTGTAGACTTTTAAGTCCACCTTGTGTTGTCTAAATAATTTTACTTAGTACTTGAAATAATAATCATAAGCCTTAAAATATTCTATTTTACTGGTTTCATTATATTAGTTAACTTCAAGTATATCTTAGAAGTGTTTAAAGGAAGATCAAAGTGAAGAAACTGCTGTTCTGATCATATTTTCTTTTCCTTAATTAGGAGCATTGATTATAGTAGGAAGCTGAAAAATGTAAGTGTTTTAATTTTACTTTCCAAACTTATTCCTTCTGACTTTGATGGTTCAACTGTAAAATTCAGTCCATATATTCAATGTCTCTTGTATGTCTTACTAGAAGCCACTCTAGAAAACTAGTATATGTGTCTCTGGTAGAATAATTAATGACTATAATCAAAATAAAACTGGTAGATTGGGGGGGGTCTCTTTAATTAAATAAATTTTCAATCCAGAAATAAACAAACAAAAGCCTGTGCCCTGTTTTTGATTTGTTTCCTAAATACAAAGTGATTTCTCAGCACTGCTGTTAGTTCCTTTCTGCTGGTAGGCACGTTCGGGATTATTAAATTAAGCAGCTGGGCAAATTGTTCTAGGGAAAGATCAGTACAATATGAATAGTGTTGACAGTCATGGGCCTGTACTTTTTTTTCCTATTAGTCTTTTGAGTTTTTATTAGTACCTCCCAAAATCACCTTTCTGGAGTTAGATCTTATTTTCAAAAGGCAAGCAGATTACTGCTCTTTTATTTAAAGGTTAAACAGAGGAATGTAAGGGATGACCTTCTACATATAAAATAGAAAAAATAGCTGTGACACCCCCCCTTTTTTTAATGTCTAGGGTGCTATTATATTTCATTGCCAGTCTCGTTCTTATCTTCTTTTTCTACCTCTGTAAAACTAGGGCTGTATGCCATTTTTCATCATACAATTTTAAGCAAATCAGAGGACCTGTCATTAAAACAGAACACAATTGTGTTTTCCTTCCTCCCATTACACCTTACAGGATAGCCTTGTACTCCCTTACAGACATCAGCCATTTTATGGTCCTAGTTAATGTCCTCACATTTGCAGCTGTCTGCTCTCCAGAAATTTATTTGTAAGTAATCGGTTAAAGAATAAAAAATAAAAACCTTCTGGAAGTTTTGAAGGCTTTCTGAAGTAAAATTTTCCCACAGAGGTAGAAAACCAAATCACATCAAGCACTGATGGCACGTAACCATATTTTGGGCCTGTTGTCATCTGAACCCAAGTCCACATAACATTTTCCAAAGCGCTGCCTGGCCTAGCAAGCGAAGAGAGGTGCAGTAAGTACTTCCCAACCTGGCTGAAGCAATAAAACCGTATGTGAAAATAAAATAATAGTCTTAGCGTTTCCATAAGCTTCAGATCCCAATAATTCAGTGTTAGGGACTCATCTTCAGCCAACCCCTGCTGGGTTTTATGGGAACATTGGTGTAAAGAGCATTTGCTTTTGTGAACAGCTTCCTTGAAAAGACAGAGCAAAATATCTTAGGTCTGCAGCTTCAGACCACTGAATATTCATAGACATTCTTAAACATGTTAAATGTCTATGACTAATAAGATAGTTTAATTGGCAGTAATCTTGTCCAGGACCAATAATTCTCTTCTCAGATCAATGGGGGTCCACCGGTACCTCCACACTAGGCAGCTGCACATCCTATTCTTCATTACATTGTTTTCTTCTGACTTTAGTTAGGTATGTTGTGTTGATCTTGTGCTGGAAGCCACTAATTAACTTTTATCACTGCATTGGGGTTCTTGCCATTGGTCTTAGCAGAACCTCTGTACCCACAAGTAGCAAGTGTAGGCCTTTGAAAGCACCTGTCTCAACAGGAATTGCCAACCTGTTCATTATTTAACTAGGTAAAGACTCCGGAGTTTCTGAAAAATTTTGCTTCCTAATTTTGAATATTTGACTATTTTTTTATACAAAAATAATTGCAGAGGATTTATTTCTCCTTCTTACTGTCTTATAGATGAACTCTTCCTAACACTGGGGTCTCAGTTTAACTACTGAATCATGATTGTGTTGACTGATACAACATTGGGTTCTTATTAAAATGATTTTACGTGTAATGGATACCTCATGGGTGATGGTTTTCGTAAATCAGTATTGCACGTTTTCACCTTCCTGCTTCCCTGTTAGGGGAACATTATTGATTCCTTAGTTTAAAAGTAATTCTTGAGGGAAAATTCTCCCACTCTTGTGCGTGGTTTTGTTTCACAGGTATTAGTTACCATTTACTGGCTGGGAAAGGCAGCGAACAGCTGTGCGTCCTATAGCGGAACGACGCTGAACTTGAAGGAGTTCGAGGGCTTGCTGGCTCAGATGAGAAAGGTAACTTGGCTTTCTTCTTTATCCCGTGAGGTTTAGACAAGGTGGGCAAGCAACCCATTGGCTTGTTTTTAAGATCATTCCAGTTCTGTGTGGTAGAATCCGTCAGGCCAAAGATATCATGTACTTAAGGACACGACCACTTGTCTTACCAATGATGTCTTTACCAATGACATCTTTGCCTCATGCTTTCCGTGCTTACCTGAACTTTTATACCCTTTGGAAAATGGGAGATCTGAGCTCATCCAACTGTAATTCCAAAGGAGCAAATTCAATCCATCAGTATATGGCTTTGTGTGCCAAAGAGCTCAGTGCTTGTTTTCTTGGGGGAATAATGCCTAAATTAAACAATACGGCATTATACAAAAATGAAGACTTGTTCTGCACTTTTGTCCTAAAGGTCATTTTGCTTACCCGTCAGGGCCTTGGTGTGGGTGAGGTAACGTCAGCCAACTTCTTGCCTGGGCATCCGTCCTGGACAGGCTCTGATAATTAGACACATTCTCTTCTGTGATGTGCCTTTCATGGCTATTGTATTTGAATGAGCTGGAAATAAAAAAAATAAAAATTTTACAATATATTTTTTACGAAGTTTTGTTTATTTGATTATGGGAAAGACCTACGGTAGGGATTTGTCAAGGAAACAGTGGGACGTTTTATGTATGCCTTCCTGTGTGTTCCTTTTTAAAGTTCAGAAGTATAGATTAAGTCATTCAAAGTACTGGGATACAGCATTACTCGAGAGAGGCCCCACCCAGCCAGCCCCAGTGAGTAGGTGAGGCTCATTTGGAATCAAGAGCGCTCCCGGGTTTGGGAGAAGGCCCACATTGTGGCACAAGCCAATGAAAGCCTTGCTCTTCTTTTTTCTCTAACATGCAAACTAAATGCACTAATGAGATCTCATCGAGAGACATTCCTTGCTTTAAAATTTTTCTTTCAGTCCTAAAAGCAAGAATTTGCTCCAACTGTCTAATAATTTAGTCTTTTTTTCCTTGAATTAAAGCTAATAGCCCTCACCGTTCTCATTTGCCTTGAGATGGCCTGACTCACGTTTTTATAAATGGACAAAGCTTTGGTCGTACTACATGTACACAAAGTTTTAAACCTAAATTCTTTTTAAAAAATAAGGCAAACATACCCACTCCCTTAAGCACAATACATTGTTTCTTATTGTCTCTTAACTCTTATTTATCCTTTAATTTTTCATCTAACTCTGTAGTTAGAGAAAATATGAATCCGGTACAGCTCCAGTCTGGATTTGTGAAATCTAAACTTGTCGTATGTATTAAATTTGGACTTGAATAATGATAGGTGGGTCATCTCTTTTAAACTACATATTTGAAAGCTCTGCCTCACAGTTCCCATGCGGGGCTCTCCTGGAACCTGATTTATTCTTGTTATTGGCATTTCTTACCACCGTTACAGCTCCTCTACAATCTGAACAGTCAGTGGTTTCTTCAGCTCTCTAAGCTTTGCTTTCTACTGAGACAATTGGTTATTTCAGCTGCCTTGAAATGGCCTGCTATTGTGAACAGCTGTTGCCTTTTTTAATGACAATAGATAATGTCACAGGACATGGGAGAGCAGTTATCCCCGGACAAAATATGACAACGAAAATGGCTGGCTGTGGTAGTCCCATATTTCAGTAGAGAGAGTAATTCACCTGAACGTCACAGGTCTAGCCAATACCTGGACATAGTAGTTAATCTGGAATACATATTATTTCATTTTCTCGTTTAGGATTGGGTTCAGCTGGGAAATGCAGAAAAGTCTAACAGTGGCTTCAATGAGAAGGAATTTTATTCCAAGGTCACATATTGTAAATGTGGTCTGGACATGAGCAGTCCAGGGCCGACCCCGGCTGGTGATCATCAAGGACCAGACTCTTCTGTCCTTTTGCTCCGTCCCCCTCACCGCACAGCTCACCTGTTGGTTCAGGATGACTGCATGTGCTTTAGCCCCCATGTCCACACTGAGTCAGGAGAAAGGAGGGATGAGGAGAAGAATGGCCGACGTTCTCCCTTATAACACATGTCTTCTGGGACATCATATACTACACCCCTGCTCACATTCTGTCGACCTGATAGACTTGGTCACACATCCATAGCTAGCTGTAAGAAAAGACCCAGGAAAAGTAGACTTTATTTCAGCTAAACTCTGTGGGTATTTTCACTGGAAAAGGAATTAAGAACAGATCCGGAGGGACCACAGTCATCTCTTCTTGCACATATACAGACTGAAATAAATTTGAAATTAACATTCTTTTCTTTTATAAAACAGACTAGCCAGAAATATTTTATATTCATTTTTCTATTGGGAGAAATGTGCATAAAAATCATCGACTATGGTGCAATGTGTTAAGTTCTGTGATACAAGTAGCACATGTAGAGTTCTTAGCATAAGTGCCTGGCACATAGTAGGTACTCCATAGTAGGCTGCTATTGCTATATCCAAAAAAGGCCTCTGAAGGCATAGTGACAGTGGCCTTTCACTGATCCTTGGTATGTCAGAGGAAGTCTTCTAAAGGAGGGAACACCTAAACTGAACAAAGGGGAATTACTATGAGAATACAAATTGAAGGGAGAACTGGGAGGACAGGATGGCCTTTGGGGTCTCAGAGACTGGAATTAGAAAGTCAGCAGTCTAGGTTCTCTCTGTCATTCCCTCATCTCTTCCTGTCGTTCCTTGAATTCATTCTCTCCTCCAACAGGCAAACATTCCCTCACATCAGGGAACATTGCCAGCAGCATCCCCAGGATTATCTGCTTCTAGCTACCTGCCCAGAAAGGTAGGGCATTCTTTCCCCTAGTCCCAGCTATAAAATCCCCAGGGCTGTACTCTGGCCCAATGTGGGTCCTTTTTCTGAACTAGCCACTGTGACCAGGGGCACAGGGTACCATGATGAGCCTAAGCCTCTACTGTTTCAGGAAGTGAGGGTTGTTAACCAGAACAAAGGGATAAAGAGAGGGAGTGTGGTGGAGAAGCCCAGACCTCGGCCCAGCAGAGCAACCATCATCAACTTCTCTTCCCTTAACCCGCCTTATTTTTCAGTGATACTTACCACCCAAATTTGTTATTCATTTATCTTTTTATCTGTTTATGTTGTATCTTCCTAACTTGAACATAAGGTCCATGAGGATGAGGTATTTATCAATTTTATAGAATGTTGTGTTCCCAGCACTAGGTCAGTGCCCGGCACATATCCGATGCTCAGTAAATACTCATGGAATATATAGCTTCCCCATCCAGAGTGTGGTGGGTGGAGATGGGTCATCAGGCTGGAAAAGTAGAACCTGGAAACCTTCCAGAACAGTACTGAGCCACCTTATAAATCACAAAGGAACAGAAAATGTTGGGTGGTAAAGCAGAGGCATCTGGAATTTCTCAGATACCAAAAGTCATCCACCAACACTCACTGGTTCTCATTATCTCCGACAAAAGGGAATGAGAAGAGGACAGATGAGAGAAATAATTCAAAAATGTCATGGAAGCTGGTTGTTCTCACCCCATTCGTTTACACACTTTTACTGGAACAACTAGCAATTAGCGCAGTGGACAGATTGGAGTCTTTTTTATTAAATTTATTGAGGTGACATTGATTAATAAAATTTTATGGGTTTCAGGTATAAAATTCTATAATATATCATCTGTATATTGTATTGTGTGTTCACCACCCTAATCAGACCTTCTTCCATCACCATTTATCCCTCTTTACCTCTTCTACCTTCCCCCAGCCCCCTTTTCCTCTTGTAATCACTATACTGTTGTCTGTGTCTGTGAGTTTTTTCCTTTGATTAATCCCTTTACCTTTTTCACCCAGCCCCCAGCCCCCTTCCTCTCTGACAGCTGTCAGCCTGTTCTCTTATATCTACACGTCTATTTCTATTTTTTTCATTAGATTTCACATGTAAGTGAAATCATATGGTACTTGTCTTACTCTGACTGGCTTAGTTTACTTAGCATAATAATCTCCAGGATCATCTGTGCTATCACAAAAGATAAGATTTCCTTCTTTTTTTATGACCGAGTAGTATTCCACTGTGTAAATGTGCCACAGCTTTTTTAAGTGCAATTACCTACTGGCAGATGCTTGGGCTGCTTCCAAATATTGGTTATTGTAAATAGCGTTGCAGTGAACATAGAGGTGCATATAGTCTTTCAAATTAGGGTTTTGGGGTTTTTGTAATCCATTTCCAGAAATGGAATTGCTGGGTAATAAGGCAGTTCCATTTTTAATTTTTTGAGGAACCTCTATACTGCTTTCCACAGTGTCTACCCCAGTCTGCTTTCTCACCAACAGCACATGAGGGTTCCCCTTTCTCCACATCCTTGCCAATACTTGTTTGTTGATTTATTTATCATAGCCATTCTGACAGGTGTGAGATGATATCTCATTGTAGTTTTAATTTGCATTTCTCTAATGATTAACAATGTTGAGCATCTTTACGTATGTCTACTGGCCATCTGTATGTCCTTTTTGGAGAAATGTTTATTCAGGTCCTTCGCCCATTTCTAATTTAGATTGTTTGGAGCATTTTGGTGTTGAATTTTGTAAGTTTTTAATAAATTTTGGATGTCAAGCCCTTATCAGATGTATTAGTGAATATGTTCTCCCATTCTGTGGGTTGTCTTTTCATTTTGTTGATTGTTTCCTTTGCTGTTCAAAACTTTTGAGAAAGAATAAAGTTAGGGAAATCATGCTACCTGGTATCAAACTATACTGCAAGTCCATTAGAATTAAAACAACATGGTACAGGCATAAAAACAGGCATACAGATCAACGGAACAGAATAGAGAGCACAGAAATAAACACGTGCCCCTGCAGTCAGTGCTGACAGAGGAGGCCAAAACATACAATGTGGGGAAGGTAGTCTATTTGATAAATGGTGTTGGGAAAATTGGACAGATATGTGCAAAAAAATGAAACTAGACCACCTCCTGACACTATAAACAAGAATAAACTCAAAATGGATTAAAGACTTAAATGTTAGACGTAAAAACCATAAAAACCCTAGAAGAAAACATAGGCAGTAAAATCTTGGAAATTTCTCGTAGCAATATTTTTTTCCGATATATCACCTTCGTGATAAAAATAAACAAACAAATGGGACTTACAACAGATTGGAGTCTTATCTTTCTTCCCTGGAGTGCTCTCTCTGGAAGACAGAGTGTTGCTGGACTTCTAGGTGAAAACATAAATGACATAACTAGTCCCCAGTAAAGAAGAGTTTAACCTATATATTTGCCTTCGTGTTGCTTCGTATCTTCTACTCTCTCCACAAAGCTTAACTCTAGGTGGCAATAGAAGCCAGCACAATTGTCCATCTAGCTGAATCTACATCTTTATTTCTGGCTGAAGAACCAGCTTCTTGCTTCACCCCGAGGTTCCACGGGACCAGCGTGGTCCAGGATGGCCATGGGTGGCCTGGTTTTCGCTTTTCGAACTGGCCATACCAGTCAGCTTTCAGCTCTCATTTGGTCCAAGGTTTTATTCTTGGCTTTCTACACAGTCATGAACAGAACAACTTTCTGTTTTTCTTTCCCATAACTAGCTGTGAGAAAGAACTAAAGTTCCAAGAACCATGTTGACTTTTTCTTCCTTTCTCTTCTCCTATGGTTGGTAGAGTAGGAATGGGGGGAAACATTTGGGCCTTTGGGAGAGCCTTTTTGATATTATTTTCTTCACAATCCAGTTTTGGACTGTTGCCCCAAGCGGTTTGTAAAATTTTGTCATTTCTAGATGTAACTAGTGGCTCAGCCACCTGAGTGCCTGCCCTCTCTGTTGGGGAATTGGGCCAAAGCATCCAGATTCAGAGGTATAAATGAAGATGAAGATAGGAACGTTTTGATGTGTATATAACTACACATTGTATACATATATAAAACACATGGTTGTGTTTTTAACTACATAAATTTTGTGTGATTTATATATTGCTATTTACATACACAGATGAATGCATAGCAGTAATTATAACCATAGCCCACACGTTTTGAGCACTCACCATAGGTCAGGCATTTTTCTGAGTGCTTTCCATATAGTAACAGTTAACCCTCCAAGCAATTCTGTGACATAGATGTTCGTATTAGCTCCATCTTACAGATGAGAAAACTGATGGTGGGCAGGGTAGCATCACTTGGCTAAAGTCATACAGCTGACAAGGGGTGGAGCCAGGATTTAAACCCAGCCAGCTGGGCTTCCAAGACGTGCTATTAACCTACTCTAACCGCCCCAAATTGCCTCTTGTTAGCCACATTTACAGTTTGGTGATCTGGGCGTAAACAGCGTTTAGTGATGGGACGCTATCCAGGCTGGCATCATCCACGGTAAGCAGGCAGCGTCACGTAATTGGATGGTGCTGACGGAGGCAGCTGTACCGACACCAGAGCTGATCACGTGTGTTCGGTTTCACCTTGGGGTTTAAAGGCAGGGGCCTGTGTTGGGATCACAGCGTTGGTGCTTACTGTGTGACCTTACTCAGCTCACTACTTCTCTCTGATTCTTACTTTTCTCTTCTGTAAAATGGGGACCCTGCTAACCATACCACTGGGGTGGGAGGGCATGAGGATTAAATAATAAAACATAGAAAAAGCATCAAGCATAGCCCCAGGCATGTAGTAGGTGTTCAATAAAAATAATACTCATTTTTAAGCATTTGGCTTATCATCTGTGGATAAATAATCCAAGATAATTAATTTGCCTTTCTGGAGACATTAAATACGAAACCATATCCAATTTAGATCTGTACTGAAAAAGTTAGTCCCGAGTACTTCCTTTTCCAGGCTCAGCTTTTGTTCAAGTCCTGGTTCACTTTTGACCTACAAGTAAACTACCTTAATTTCCATAACTGGAATTTCGGCCTTCCCCTGGAGAGTCGTGTGGGCTGTCCTCAGCCCAGACCATTTAACAACCCATTCTTAAGGGGCACAGAGCAGGTCCTTGGTGCGGGGACTTCAAGGTGCTCCTCTCCACCCTGCCCTTCTGCTCTCTCCCATTCCCTTCTCTCCATGCAAAATCTGCGTGTGCCTTGTGAATTACAGCCACTCTGTCCCCTCCAAGTGCCTCCCACTGGGAACTGTGTCACAGGATCTGGATATAATTGGTAGAAGCAGCCAGCAAGGGCACTTCCTACAAAGGCACTGCCTCCCTTGGGCTTATTAGCCAGTACAGATAGACAGGTTCCAAAATCTTGACTACGGAGAATTTCTTTTTTTCTTTCCATTGGGAATGTGAAAGGGACTTTCCTGAGCATCCCAGGAAATCCACAGTGTGACATTCCAGTCTCTGCAGATGAGAACAACGTCATCCACAGCCCCAATTTCAAACAACCATCAGGGGGAGATTAAATTGAGGTTTATCTTTGAGTGACCAGTTATTTTTGTTTTTGTAAGCCTGGACTATTGTAATTAATGCTAAGACACTGGCGGGAACAAGGCTTTTATTATAATACGAGGGTGAGGATGGCTTTGACTGACCTTTCTCCTGCTGGAATTTCAGTGTTTTAGTATGTGCTGCTTGCGCTGAAAAGAATTTATAATCACAGGCTGTCAAAGACAGCCATTGTTCTCACTGCTCTGAACATGTGGGTCAGCCACAAGTGCTTTCAGCTCCCCCAGCGCCAGGAGCTGGCTGAGAGCGAGAGCATGCCTGGATTCTTCTGAGGCATCAGGAAAAGCTTTTTGCATATTTTTCATGCTTTTTTTTTTTTTAACTTTTTGCCTCAGAAAGACAGCTCCCTTTCAGAGCAGGAATTTCCCTTCAAGGTAGCAGGAGATGGAAGCCCGCTGCTCCAGGATTTTACAGATCTGATTCTGTTGCAACAACAAATGCCGGGTGCATTTGCCAGATCGCATAAACAGGAGCAGTTTCACCGCTAAAGTCGGGGCTCTGTCCCAGAACAGACATGCAGCTATGGATTCCGAAAGGCGGGTCAAGGTTAAGGTTTTAGTTTTCTTTTTCTTTTTTTTTTTTTTTTTCATCTATCATTGTATTCTTGTGAATCCACACTAGGTGATCTTTTATTCTTCCTTCCTTTTTTCTGTTTTTAAACACTGTGGAGTAGGAGTTCCTGGGGATTTTTTTTTTTCCTTAAAGTGTGTGATTTTCTGATTGGGAAAGTTGCAGCAGGAAAGGGTTGGGGAATGAAACGTTGGCTTGTAGCTGATAATCCATTCACTAACTGGTTGCCGTAACCTGTCCATACTGGTGCTTAGACGCAGGATTTTTTGGAGACCACGGGAGACTGATTTTCCTGAGATTGAAGGCTCATCGTCTGTTTATGTAATGTCTGTAATTTTATTTTACTTTTGGACAGGAGACTGATGACATTGAGAGTCCTAAGCGTAGTATCCGAGACAGTGGTTACATCGACTGCTGGGACTCTGAGCGCAGCGACTCCCTGTCTCCCCCTCGACACGGCAGAGATGATTCCTTCGACAGCCTGGATTCCTTCGGCTCCCGTTCCCGGCAGACGCCTTCGCCAGATGTGGTCCTCAGGGGAAGCAGCGATGGTAGGTTGGAGCCTTCATAAACTGCACGTCTTAGAATTAAACACGAACAAGGGCTGCCTTGTGACCAGCAGAGGGCCTGGCACTGCGAAGGCGGAACCTGGTAACTCTAAACTGTTGGAAGCAAAGTCTTTTAATGTTGTTTTTCACCGTCCTTAGAATTTTGGTTGGCTTTGCTGGCAGTTCGTTTGAACATTGCCTCAGTGAGCATATCTTCTGTTGGAAAATGTGTGACATCATTTCTCCCTGGGTCTCAGTGAATCAAGACGCTGTGCAGACCATTAGCTCATAAAGTGTGCCGAAGGTTTATATCCTCCGGGTATGAGGAAGGGAAATGCTTGAGTGAATACCACACTGTATGAGTGAAAATGGATTGACTTACAGCAAACTGGAAATGCACTGCACACACTGGGGAGAGTTTTGAATGGGACCGTGAAACTTTAATTGTCACAACTTGGGCAGTGTTTGATAGGTATGATGCCCAACCTTTCACGAAAGCGATGCAGGTAGCCTTTAATGGACAGGACACAGCCCGGACTGCCTGTTCTGAGGCTGGGTTTGATTTAAGCCCTGTGGATTTTATATTACCTGTAAGAAATGATCATTTTTCTTTATAAAATTCTATGGCCATGCAACCCAATATCAATTTGCTGTATATTATCCAGAAGCTGTTTACGTTAGTATCTTGCACCTTTGTGCTTTTTAGAAGGGGCCATGGCTTGGTTTTGCATGTATAAACTTGCAGAAAGACAGAAAGGCTGGTGGAGAATTTTTTGTTTGTATTTTTAAATGTATTTCTTAATGCTAATATTTCTAGAGCCTTAAGCCTACTCTCCAAGCTATAAATTATCTTTTATAGCTGAAAGATGTCTTTCAGCTATAAAATTCTGTTACTAAAATATATGGGTATTTAATGTGTCTAGGTCCTGAGTTAATTACCTGACTGCTAGCATCTCCTTTAGTCCTCAGCACAGATTATGAGTTACTCACATAGTATCTCACTCAGCCCCCCAAAGGGGCTGTAAGATACTCCTTCTAATCCACATTTTCCGTATGAACCTTAGAGAGGTTAAGTAATCATCCTAGCATTGGAAAGTGACAAAAATTACTGTCAGCAAGTAGTGTAACAGCCTCTAGAGCTACTAGTCCAAATCTTATACTCTTAAGCTTAATTTACCCACACTTCTTTGTTTTCCTAATAGATATTTTACACTCTAGAATGTATGAACCAATGCTTTTGTTTAGTACTTAAACTTCCCAACAAATACATTAGCCTCAGGGCCACATAGTATGTGACTCCTAAGGAATTCTATGGTGCATTGTGAGGTGCTTGAGAGACATTTCTAAAATTTCATATGACCTCAAGTACCACCCACAGTTTTAGAAGTTACAGCGCCAAGTGCAAGATCTAATTGAGCTTTAACATAACTAACAGGTAGATTTACTTTGATAAAACCTACCTCAGCTAAACTCTTTTATCCATATTATTATGATTGTTTTAAAAATTATTATTTTTCCTCATCTTGGTTCTTTATAATTGGTAATGTACCTCCTTTATTTATTCTGTCACCAGCTTCCAGGGATTCAGAGTTTACAATGAGCCACATCTTGAAGGGATTTGAGATGGTAGTTACTAATATTGTAGTTGTGCAGAGGCACAATTTAGTTTGCAACGATTAAGATTGATAAGCTAGAGTCTTTTTATGAATGTTTTTTCCATATAAAGATACATGAAATTGAGCTTCACAAAACACCATTCATAAAAGAGCATCTTACACACAAATTTCACCAATCAGCCTGATACCTTCAGGCTCATGTTCTTGTAAACTAATCAAGACCTAATGAGGTTTTTAAAGAAAAGCAACACATTTTTATGTGCCTAAAAAAGTTAGTATAATTTTATCCAAGTAGATGTTATATTTCCTTAGAGTTTATGGTATTTTTTAAGGGATGCTAATCAAGAAGATTGCTAGTCCTAATAAACTTTCAGATTTAGAATAAATTTTTTTAAGTCTTGTAAATTTATTTCCTCCAATTCATAATCAGTTAGGGAAAGCCTAAGTATAAAATTCCC
Organism: Mormoops blainvillei; assembly: GCA_004026545.1. NCBI lineage: Eukaryota > Metazoa > Chordata > Mammalia > Chiroptera > Mormoopidae > Mormoops > Mormoops blainvillei. The sequence goes on along the minus strand of PVJD01002816.1, from coordinate 42,493 downwards.
CAACTCCATATTAAGTCAATATGGAGAGCTTTAGTTTCATTATTATTGAGGCCCACTGACCCATTAGTAGGGACAGTCAAGAGCCACACTCAGCAAAGGTGCCATGATTCTGTGGGTTGGACACAAGAGCTACCTGGCAGGGATGCTATGGGTCCCCAGGGGCAATTTGGTCAATCTGGTCCTGCCTGAGAGGTGCCAATGCCTCCCTTACCTTTGCTAGCACTTCTCCTGAGGCTACTTAATGGGCTTCATTGAGGAGGAAATACAAAAACTTCCACTCAGTTACCTTTAAAATTAAGAACATATTTTATAAATACGATGCATTTTATTAAGTGAATACTCTTATCTTTTGTATAACAAATGAGTTAAGGGAGAGAAATGAGGAATGAGAGAAACTAAAGTGCTAGAAGAAGATTAAAAAGCAGAGGGTTGGAGGTATGTATGGCAAAGATATACAAAAGAAAGGAAGACTCTCCTATTTGCTGTAAGGGAGAGAAATGTAGCCCCGTGGAAAAGAAGGATCAGCCTTTGATAAAATTTTTTTACATTTAATAAACAAAAAGATGATCTGTTTATGTGTTAAACAACCTATTTTGAGACTCACTCGGTATATTATAGATAATATGTATCTTTTAGTTATTGTATATAAGGTTCATAGATTATAGGATTTTAGAATTAGGACAATTCTAATCTATTACTAAACCACTAAGTTGATTGAAGAACCATATTCTTTCATTCATCTATTGAACAAAGCTCAGTGCTTCCCCTAGTCCTCTGCTTTAAGCAGAGGACATTTTTCCAAGAGAAGTATATCCCAGTGGATAAAACTTTGGGCTGGGAGTCTAAAAAACAGACATCGGAGTCCCTACCTGTTACTAACCAGCATTAGAAAGGGGACACTCTTGTCCTCTCTGAGCCCCCGTTTCCACCTTTATAAAACAGGGATAATATTAAATAGGGAAACAAATCTAACAGCTTGGCAAGATATTTCTTTATAAAGCAATTCACAGGGCTGTAAACATTTTATTATGACACTGAGACAGATATACAGCATTTGATGAAAGACAGGATGGGAAGGGAGCTAAGTTACAAATTAAAAGCTAACAAGTAATGAACCAGTCGAAGGTTCAGAAGGAAGACTGAAAGCAAGCGGCATGAATAATTCATAAACTGAATATTTTATCTGCAACAATGAACAACTTGTTTATGGTCAATGCTTTTAACTTTTACAGTCTTTTTTAAAAGATTTTTTAATTTATTTTTTAGAGAGAAGGGAAGGAAGGGAAAAAGAGGGAGAGAAACATCGATGTGTGAGAGAAACATCCATCTGTTGCTTCTTGCACACCGCCAGCTGGGGACCTGGCCCACAAACCAGGCATGTGCCCTGACCTGGGATCATACTGGAGACCTTCCAGTTCACAGGCCAGCGCCCAACCCACTGAGCCACACCAGCCAGGGCTAACTTCTATAGTCTTTTTAAAAGCCATTAAATTATTTTATCTCCAGGGCAAATCATTTCATGCTCATTTTATAGAAAAGGATAGTCAGGCGTATTAGAGATGAGCCTAGGAGCCCACAGCTCATTATTGACAGATCCAGAACTATTAGGACGTAATGAGTAGTCAGCATTTAATAAGCCCTTGCTGTGTGCCAAACACTGTACCAATAATTTTACATGTATCTCATCCTCCCAACAGCCCTATGAAGTAGATGGTACTGTTATATTCACTTTAGCATTTGGGAAAAGGAGGCCCAGAATGATGTAACAACAAAACCAAGTCTCACAGCTCCTGAGGGGCTGAGCACAACCTGAAGTGGCTCTGACTGACACCCTGTACACACTACCCACCCTGCTGGGCCATCACATCTCTTTGACTCTTAGTTTAAGGTTCTCTTCATAAGTGTAAACAGGTAATTTTCTATTTGCATTGAATAGCATCTTAATTAAGAGTTTTCAACTGGTGTGACAATGGCAATTACCTATAAATAGTAGTGTTTGTTTTAATGACAGCTTCACTCTATGGATGTTAGAAATCTAGTGATGTGAGACTCAGGAAACAGGATACACAATATAATTAATTATGGGGGCTATTTCCTAACAAAAGACTGGTGTTAGCAATATTAAATTCCTTCACCTTGTCTAAAACACTCTTTATGCCAAACCAATTCATTTACTTATCAGACAATTTGAGGACACCCAGTGTGTGCAAAGACACTGTAATAAGTACTGTGAATAATATAAAACCCTATTTGCAAAATACAAGATAGAAAGTAAAATGTGCAAAAGAAAAGAATAGATCATCAGGCCATAGGGTTCACAGGAAGGGCTCTGATAAAGGAATATGCAGTTATCATAACTCAAACCATTTCCTGGAAGGCAAACCCTTGGTTATAATCCAAATCGACCACTTTTCTGAATTCTTATTTTTCCTACATCGTAACTAATATTCTCCAGGTGTTTCATGGGTTGGTTAAAGGTACCTCAAAGACCAGTGCTTTATAATTTTTATTTGTCAGAATATCTAGCACAGTGTAAGATGTGGAACAACAGGTGCTCAATAAAAATTCCATTGGTCAATTTATTTTTTTTTCTTTTGAGAGTTGCAGAATCTGGGCAGGCATATTGTGCTATTGTACATGTGTTGCTAGTTGCAAGTCTCAGGTACAGCTGGGCTTACCTCTATTTTTTTATTTTCAATAATTATTTAAATTCAATAATTTATTGGGATGGCATTGGTTAATAAAATTACATAGGTTTCAAGTGTGTAATTCTATAATACATCATCTGTGTATTATATTGTGTATTCACTACCCAAAAACAAGTCTCCTTCCATCACTATTTATCCCCACTTCACCCTCTTCTACCTCCTCCACCCCCCTTTCCCTCCGGTCATCACCATACTGTTGTCTGTGTGTATGAGGTTTTGGGGGGTTTTTTTGTTTGATAACGTCACCTTTTTCACACAGCCCCCCAACCCCCTGCCCTGAACAGCTGTCAGTCTGCTCTCTCTGCCTATGAGTTTGTTTCTTTACTTCTGTTTTTTTTTTTAATTTGAAGGGTTTCTTTGTTCCTGATTAAAGTTGAGAACTTTTCCTAGAGTAGGCTAATTTAGGCTGATACTTTAGATTTGTTAAGTGAATAATTGAAGGAAGGAATCCCCAGAGCCCGCAGATTTAACCACATCCCTAAGCCTGCACACTTACTTGCCTTCGGGAACTTTTCTGCTAACCCAGCACACTGCTCAGCACCTGGCCTCTCTTCCCCAGGGAGAGGAAGTGACTCTGAATCTGACTTGCCACACCGGAAGCTGCCCGATGTGAAGAAGGATGACATGTCTGCCAGGCGGACTTCTCATGGTGAGCCGAAATCAGCAGTGCCTTTTAACCAGTACCTCCCGAACAAAAGCAATCAGACGGCCTATGTACCCGCTCCTCTGAGAAAGAAGAAAGCAGAGCGAGAGGAATATCGGAAGAGCTGGAGCACCGTCACCTCCCCCCTGGGCGGGGAGAGACCCTTCAGGTAAGGCCCGGCCTGTGCTGCTCCTGTCCTGGCGTGAACACGAGTGGTGGAGGATCTACGGCTCCTGGGCACAAATTAGCTCAAGGGACTGTTTCAGGACTTGGGTGTAAGGTCACAAGTGGAGAGGGAGGGGCAGATCTTTGGAGAGAGATTGTGTTGATAGACTAGAAGCTTCATGAAGGCACCTAGAACAGCACCTGGCACACAGTAGGTATTCAACAAACACTTGTCCAACAAGCAGATTTTTAAGAAACTGGTCCTATTGACAGAATGCTGAGAACAGATTTGTTATCCGCATCCTTCTGTGGCGACTACCTGACTCCCACTCCTGTTAGATTAGGTGCAGAAAGACTTGCCTTTCTGCAAAAAGACATTGTTTATTGAGATGCATGCTTATCTAGGTACAAGCTCAAGCATATAAGGGATGCATGGAACATGCTTCAGAATCACTTGTAGAAACTCCTACTCAAAGGAAGATAAATTAGACTACTCCTCTCCTTAAAGAAACAGTGTTTCTCCTAATCTCTGACGAAGTTTTTCTTATTTCACATATTCAGCGAGTATTTATTGAGCATCAACTACATACTAGGTGCTGTCTTTTAGGACTTGGGGACCCAATAGTAAGTAAAATAGAGTCCTTGCCTTCAAGAATCTTATAGTCCGATAAAAGAAACTTACAGTCCAGTCTAATACTTTCAGCAAAACCACCCCAATCATCGCATGGTTATTTCTAATAGTCTACCTTTACTATCTATGATTTTCCATTGAACAAGCATTTTTGTTAAAAGTTTTAATTATTGAACAAAACATAAAGTTTACCTTCCAGCAGAACGGGCTTTTGCCTTTCAATATCAATTTTGAAATAGCTCTTAATCAGTGTCGAGATTATGATGCATTGTATTAATTAACAAATGGCCACATTTAATTTTTGTCACATTGCCAGGATCATATTGCACGCTATGACTTTTTTTTAAGTGGCAAATAGTGCCAGAATGACCAGAAGATGACATGTGGGCTGCTCCCCGGGCCAGTCTGTTAGTTTGGTAAACCATATTGTCCAACTCACTAGCTATCCCGAAACAATAGAGGAAGAGGGAAGCGAAGCGGGGTCTCCTTATGAAGAGGAGGAGCCAGCTGGCCAGATGGATCCTGATGGGAAGCCTTCTGACGGTGGCTTAGAATTGCCCACTGGCAGTGGTAAGGAGCAGCCTCCTCCAGAGGGGGCTGCAGTAGCACCAGCTCCCAAGTCTGAAGAAAAAGATGCTGCCGAAATCCGAAAACGCAGGAGGCTAGAGCAAGCTGGGATCAAGGTCATGCCAGCAGCGCGGCGCTTTGCCAGGTTAGCTCTGCAGGCCGAGGGCTGGCCTGGCTGGCTTTGTGCATGCCGGGGGGTCGGAACCTGTCTGGCTGGTGTGCCGGAGTTTCCATCTCCTAGCACTCCTTCCTGCTTTTTGTTTCATCCTTGTGCCGTACCTGGAGCAACTGGAAATGGCTCATAGTCTCTGCCCTCGGGCATGTCTCTGCTTCAGTAGTTGGTTATTTTAAATGAAGGTGATGAGTAAGCTTCCTGCTGCTTGATTAGACCTTGTCCTAGTCAAGAATGGTGGTCAGTCATTTGGGGGCTGCAGGATTTACCTCGCAATAACATCTTATTTTTCAATGCTTTCTGGCCTGTGGATTTTCACACTATTCCTAAATGGCTCTTATCTTACTTTAAACATCACTAGAAAATAGCTCCTTTGAAATAGGGAGCACTCGCTGTAGAAAGCGTAGCTGACTTACAAAAATCCACTTAATTCCTTTGTCCCAAGGGAGTAATAAAAAAGACCGGGTTTATCTGACTCCTTTTCTAAAGCATGTTGATTCAAAGACAAAGAATGGAGTAATTACTTCTCTTAATTGTAACAAAGGCACTAGTATACAGTCCCAATGGCTTCATATTACATGTGAGATGGAGACTCTCAGCAGTCAAAGGCACAGAAACTGTAGTTCCACAGTTTTATGTGGTGTTTGGAGAAGCTGGCTAATCTTCTCATATAATAACCACAAAAAATCCTAATAAATAATAGCGAGGACAAAATTTATTTGACAAGTTGAAATTCATAACAGTCTGACAATTGAAATCCCTTTGCTACTTGTCGTCCCATTCGACCCTAAGAGATAGTCGACATACCCATTTTAAAGCAAAGTAAACTGAGGATCAGTGATAGTAAGTGACTTCCACAGTCTCAGAGCTGGTCACTGCTGGCCTGGTGGCCAGAATCAAAGGTTGTCATCACAGTACCCCATCTGTCTCCCACACGTTTAATGGAACAGTTTCCATTTCTCTGTATAATTCCGTATGTGGTTCCTGCTGTGGTCCAAGTCTTAATTGAAAGTTCCAGCACTGACTTCTATGGATTTCATTCTAGAGTAACTTTGTATTGATTGGAAAAAAAAAAAAGGATATATTTCTTCCCTGTCTGTGGTATTCCACAGCTAACTGTGTCTACCCTAAATGTGTATGTGCTTCTAGAAAACTCTAACGTAAAATTGTGCTTGTGTTAACAGCAACCCTCTGAGCTTCTGAAATAAGGAAGAGTAATGTGGTAAAATCTTAAAAGCAAAAACAAATTTTGGCTCAGAGACCTTGTCAGACACACATTTTTTTAACATAATTTGAGCACCTACTTGTATGAAAAAGCAGGCTAGGTGCTGAGAATACAAAAATGAATAATATCTCTGTACTGTGCACCATTTTTCAGACTGTTCTGTTTCTGTCTTCAAATCTAGGGCCCAGTAAAAGTAGGTAATAAGTGATGCAGATGAGAGTATGATATAAAAAAAAAATTAACCTTAATATCCTTGACACATACCTTCATTTAATAACATCTATGAAGTCTTTAAGCTAAAATTTAATGAAGGCACCATCATTTTTATATTTTTCTGTTTTATCCTTTTTAAAAATTGCCAGTTTCTTGTAGCAAAAAAAAACAACAACTCATCTTTGAAAATTGACTGTTCCGTGATTGCTAATGTGGTTGACTGTATTACTTGTATTGGCCACTCAGGTTTATTTCCATTAATTGTCTCATATCCTTTGCCACTTTTATCCCTTTTAAAAAAATATATTTTTATTATGATAAGAACACTCAGCATAAGAATTCCCATCTGAACAAAATTTTCACTGTACAATTTAGTATTGTTAACTATAGATACAATACTATACACCAGCTCTCTAGAATTTATTCTTCCCACTTAACTAAAACTGTGCTCACTGATTAGCAACTACCCATTTTCCCCTTCCCCAGCCTCGGGCAACTACTACTTCACCCTCTGATTCTAGGTATTTGATCTCTTAAGAACTTCTTATAAATAGAATTATGTAATAGTTTTTCTTCTGTGACTAGCTTATTTAATTTAGCATAATGTCCTCAAAGTTTGTCTGTGTTGTCACATGTTGCAGAATTTCCTTTTTCTTAAAGGCTGAATAATAGTCCACGTTTTCTTCATTCGCTCATCTGTCGTCAGCGGACCTTTAGGCTGTTTCCACGTCGTGGCCGTTGTGACTGGCGCTGCCGTGAACATACGAGTGCTAATATCTTTTCGGGATCCCGATTTAAATTCTTTTGGATAAGTACTCAGAATTGGGATTGCTGGAACCCATAGTAGTTCTATTTTTAATTTTTTTGAGAAACCTCCATATCATCTTTAGAGTATTCAAAAGAGTCAGAAAAGATTAGTGGGGAGCTGCATTAAGCTAACTCAGCATATGCAGGAATCACGGTGATGTAGGAAAAGAAGAGTTAGGGCAAAGGCTGGAAATTCCACTTCAGCAACTGGGAGCTTTATTTTCTAATAAATCATTGAAATATTTTATTACAACATGCCTCTGTGTACAAACGTAGAATCATGGTTAATTTGCAAATGTAATTCTGATTGCTAAATATTATATTTATGTGGTCATTTTTACTCCTGTCCACATTTCCTGTTATCTGGCTTAATTTTTACATATTTTGCCCAACTTAGCTCTATTAGGTAGAAATTTACAGGTCAGTTAATGTCATCGTACCTTAGATCTTCTGCTTTAACATTTAAAATGGGGTTCAGGAAAATTATGCATATTCCCAGAGAATGTCTCCAACTGTAGCGCGACAGAGCTGCACCGAACACCCAGAATTCATTGCTTAGACCGATTTTCAGCTGCCAATGCTCCCAGAAAGGTTTTGTACATACCTTGCCACTAGCCTGACATATGTGTCTTTGTCACTCACTTTTTACAGCCCACGACAGAGCTGAGAGTCATTCTAAGTTTATCCACATTTGGAATCCTACTTTTAATGAGGCAGAAAGTAACTTGAATGAAATGCGTGTCATGAAGAAGGAAAGTATTTTTGGTGTCTAGAAAATATGAATATAAAATATTTAAATATGAGTTAATATTTGAACTCCGTATGAGGTCTAAGATATTTCTTTCTCCCATTTCTCAGCTGGGAAAATCTGTGTTTGCAGAGCTGGATGAGAGCACAGAGGCGTGACTTGACTTTTTAGGCTGTTTTCCCTGTTGACGTCATTCTTTCCCAAGTATTTTCAAACCACTCCTTGTAGTATTTTTAACTCCGTATGTAAAAAGGAGGAAAGGTGCATGGTATTCCATTTTCACGTGAGTTCAGAAGCCTAGGAGTCCCAAACTTCCTGTCAAACAATGTAGTAGGACGTATCGTAGCATCGAGAGGCAGAAAGTAGACCTTCTTAATAAATGTGTGAAGTTTAATCTTTATTAGAGTTGCCATTGAAGTAAAAAGCATATAAGCCATTTTTCTTCTCTTCTAGTTTATGATTAAGTTAGCTTAATTACTCTTTCCCACCCCCAAATATGAGACTCTGCTAAAGAAGCCAAGATTTCTGTTTTTAAGAGGACAGAGTAAGAACTAAGATTCACTTCCCCTGAATTAAAATACTACGGAGCTTAGAGTTCTCTGACTTGGTGTTTCCCATTGGAGAAGTAAACTTTTTCTGAACTGAATTATAGGTTTCACGTGATTGTACTTCTTTTCTAATTGTTTTCATATGTTTCAGCACTCAGTATTTTCTGCTAGTCTGTGGATCTTCTCAACCACATAGTAATTAATTACAGAGGAGGGAAAAAAAACCTCGGAGGAACAATAGACATTTTAGAAGTTTTTAGAGGAAGAGCAGACGCAGCTAGGGGCCAGACACATGTTCCTCTCCATCCCTTCTTACCAGATGCCCGTGTCACTGACCTGCTGAACAGACCCTTGGGGATCAGGGACCAGGCAGACACATAACTTGCATGAACTTTTGTGACTCTGGATGAAGCTGCCCTGTTTGGACTCTGGGTGAAGCAGGGGTGTTTTTGGTGTTGCCCATGGCATCCCCGGGGGCCCAACAGGCTTTTCTGGAGAGCCCAGTTTCTGTGAATAGAACAAACTGACTGCCAGCCTGAGCTGGTTGCTTGTGTGTTGCCAAGTCAAAGGGAGTGAAAGAAAAGGCCGACTCTTCCTTAGTTTAAAGCATTATCTCATTCACTTTGAAATATGTAAGCCTCAGAAACTTGGAGACAAGAGCTTTTTCTTCCCCCTCACCTGCCTCAAGCCCATGATCTCTGCTACCAAGATAGCCTTTCTTGTTTTGGACGAAGCCGGACGGGGCTGCCAGGTTGGAGGCAGGACTTGGAGTTTCTCATTTCACGGCGGTCTGTTTTCTCTCTAAGGGAAACAGTGAGCTGTGCCCACAGGGCCACCCCTTCTTCCCAAAACAACTCATCTGTGAATGACTTAGAAAAAAATAAAAGTGCCAGAACTTCCCATGAATATCAAGCCAGACAGCCTGGGTCTGCCCCTTAAATTTACATAATTTACCAAAGTTCAGATACCTGGAGCCAGAAATCTCAATGTTCTCCTCTGCGCAGTGGGCATCAGAATTCCCATCTTGCATTTCGTTATGATGAAAGTTAGTGGATCTGGCAGGTACTAGCTGTTCAGAGAGCTGTAATGACTGAAAAATACGGTAGATTGAAGTGAAGCTTTACGATAGACTGCTCTTAAGGTCCTTCAAGGGAAAAAAGAAAAGCACCTTATAAAAAGTCGCTTCAATATTTTGGTAACTAGACACCTGTGAACACAATCGGGCATATCTACCTGATGCCTGTGATTTATTGCTTCATCGCCAACAGTGCTAGCCCAGAATTTGCATTATTATTGTGTTTTTCTTTCCCTGAGTCTGCCTTGAAGCTCTGAATTTACAGGATTCAGCAATTAGCAGAAAATCAGTCTTTGTGACCCGTGGGCAGGGAGTGGCTTTAAGTGGCCAATGATACGGAAAACTTTCTTCACCCCCTTTTTTGAAGTGCACATATCTAAATTGAGATCACTTGAAGGGAGTCCTGCCACGCTGGGCATTTAGCCTAAAAAGAAACACCCCAGGGAATTTGTAGCCTGGCTGGGCTCACATGATGCAAAAGGTACCAGATTCTCTCTGCTTAAATTAGCATCACAAATTGTCATGGTCATTTGCATAAATGCTTATGTTTTATTCCAAAGAATTCTGCCTGAGCTGGGGGAGATTGAAACCCAGGACCCCTGACCATAAAATAGAAAGAATGCTAGTCTTTGACTTAAAGAGGTTTAAGCTAGAGGCCTGCTCCAATACTGGAACTGGAGTTGGATCAGCAGAGATGAGATAATGAGTGTGAAAGCATTTTGTACACTGTAAAGTGCTGTGCAAGCATTGTAAGGCATGAGCAGTTAGCTTTCTACTTTCATTAATCCTGGCTGAACATTGCTCTCTGTAACCAGCAATGCAAATCACAACTCCATTCTAAGCACAACTCACAGGACCCTTTTATTTAGTAACCAAAATACTTCTCTTTCTTCTATTCGCATAGTAATGATAATGCCTTAATTTTTGTATGATGCTCCACTTTCAATACTGTTTTTCTGCCCTGGTCCTTTGTTTAGTGAATAGTACAGTGGTTGAAAAACAGGACCTCTGGAGCCGGCCTGCTTGGGTTTGAATTTTAACTTAAGCACTGACACTTGGACCTTGGGCAAATTTCTTAACCTAATCTGCGTTGTCACCCTATAAAACGGGGATGCTAGTAACGCTAACATTGCAGGGTTAGTATTAGGGTTTAATGAATTAACACTTAGAAAAAATTCTAGTGCGTAGGGCTCCCTCAGTAACTGTTAGTCACCTCCTTTGTCTTCATCAATATGCTTTTTAAGTAACGCCTAAAAAAAATTTTTTATTGTACTTTTTCCATTACCATTTTCCCCCTTCTGCCCCCTCCCCTTGGCGATCACCACACTGTTGTTGCCATGTCCATGAGTCCATTTTCCTTTTTGCTCCATCTCTCCACCCCTCCCCTCTCCACCCCCTTAGCTGTCATCTGCTCTCCATCTATGACTGTCTCTGTTTTGCTTGTTAGTTCAGTTTGTTTGTTAGATTCCACATATAAGAGAGAGCATATGGTATTTGTCTTTCTCTGACTGGCTTATTTCACTCAGCATAACATTCTCCAAGTCCATCCATGCTGTCACAAAGGGTATAACGTCCTTCTTTTTTACGACCAAATAGTATTCCATTGTGTAAATGTCCCATAGTATTTTATCCACTCATCTTCTGATAGACACTTGGGCTGCTTCCGTATCTTGGTGATTGTAAATAATGCGGCAATGAACATAAAGTGCTTATGTTCTTTCGAATTAGTGTTGTGGGTTCCTCCCGATATATCCCCAGAAGTGGGATCACTGGGTCAAAAGGCAGATCCATTTTTAATTTTTTGAGATATCTCCATGCTGCTTTCCACAACAGCCAACACCTGCTGGGACTTGACGGACACGTTGGCAAAGGAGGCAGGAAGGAGTGTGAACACAGTGGAGGAGTGGGCAGGCAGAACACTGAGAGTCGGCGTGCAACACAAACGGCTTCATATTTTAGGAAATTTATTTAGGGAGTGAAGTACCACCAACCACCTCCCAATAATATGTTTTAAAATTGTATTGAGAATGATAGAGGTGAGATGGAATTAATAATGGTTTGATTTCCCAAAAGTCAGATGGAGCGAGGGCCTGCTCTGGTCCTAAGATGACCCGCTCTGGAGCAGTGTGGGCCAGAGCAACTGACGGCGGCCCAGCCAGCCAGCTGACCAGAGAACATGGCATCCCATTGCTCATTTTACTCTTAGCCAGGCCATTTCCTCCTGTCTTCATTTCTGAGATGAATTGTCCTTCGAGGATAAAGAACTTACTCTTAATCCTCTCTCAGAAAGCGGATACGAAGTAGGTAAACTTTCTTTAGAAATCAAAACATTTCATTTATTTATTTTTATGAACTAAGATGATAATAAAGGATTTTTTTAAGTTTTAGCAAGGATTAATACTTAGAAACAAGATGATCTTATGAGTAAGAGGAGAGTAGTTTACACGAATATCAGAGAAGCACAGTCAACTGTGTTCCCACCCCACCCACCTACCTCCAACAAAAACAAAAAACAAGAGAGAGTGAAATAGTCCTGATATTCTCCCCGTAAGCCACATTCCTCTAGGAATTTAAAGTTTGGAGCCCTCAAGAGCTTTTTGAAAATGGAAGTAGCCCAAAGTAATGATGGTTAAGCCAGTCTGTCAAAACGTCTTCCTTGGCACCTGGCATATGACAAAGGGCTGGTGGTGGAGAGTCATGGGGGTAGAAATTGGACGAAAGGGTTGCTGATGGGAGGATGCAGGGCAGGGGAGCCCCTTATGCCTTTGGTCTGTCCTGTGAATGGTCATAAGCACTTCCAGATGTTTCAGGTTAGCTCAGCTCTGCGGAAAGACCTCCCTTACACTTTGTAATCTGGTGCACACCCTAGATGTTCTGTCACATAGCTGCCTTCATTAGCTTTCCCCCAGATCAGTGTCTTGGTGGCTCAAGTTTTTGCCCAGTCAGTCAAAATCAAATTGAGTACCTACTGGGTCCATTACTAAGGTGCTAAAGAAAAGTGAACAACAGCAGAAAGCTTCCTACTCTTCTGAACTTAATGAAAAGAATTGGGACTGTCACTTTGAGAGCCATTTAGGATCGTGCTTTTCTGATGCTGATGGGCCCTGTAAATTAAAGGAAATTTTTAGTGTTGTTAGTAGCTGGCTAAATTCAAGGTTTTAAAACCTACACTAACTATGATGCAACGCTGGACTAAAATAGTAAACAGATGTCATCTGAACTAACGATATTGAGAAGACCTTTCACTAACAACACAGTTGTGTGTTTGGAGATGGGGATTAAAAAAAGTTTTGGGGGGTCTGATCACTTGTGGAGTTCCATTTAATTTTACTCTATCAGTCAAAAGCAATTAAGTGATGAGAAAGAAGCTGTTCGTGATATTATCCTTCGGAAAGAAAACCCTTTCCTGACCCACCAACATGGCAAAAATTCAGAGCCAGAGGGGGAAGTTGCATGTCGACTGCCTGACCTTGAGAAAGACGACTTTGCTGCGAGGAGAGCCAGGATGAACCAGACCAAGCCAATGGTGCCACTGCATCAACTCCTCTACGGGCCTTACCGGAAAAAAGAGGCAGAGAAATCAGAGAGCAGCAAACAACTTTCAAAGGGAATCTCAGAAAAGAAAAGTCTAGAATATAAAAGGTGTGCACTGTGTATGTGATATATAAGACAGAGAGAACGTAACTGAGTAAAAGGGATTTGTATCAGAGCCCTCCCCACTTATTCCTCTCTTTCCTGACCCAATTATGTATAATTGGCAATGGTGGTTTATTTTGAAGAGGAACTCCAAATATCCAATCTCCCTGGATGCAATGGCAGAGAGTGAAGAGACCATGTCCAAAATAGGGTTGCATTTGCCAGTAAACTTTGTTGTCCTGGACATGGGCCCATCACCACATATGGGTACTGGTGTCACAAACTGACATTATTGGCACAAATAGGCATGCGCCATCACTACTAGGGAAGAGCCACCTCTCGAGGCTGCTTTAGTCCATTCACAGGAGGCAGAAAACATAGATATTCCTCAGCTATGACCTCTCCTCTCCTGTTAACTCCTTCAGATATTGGAAGGGAGAATAAATGAGGCTTGCTCTTTCTTCCCTCATACCAGCAAGATCGCCTACACAGTGGGTGATAGACATTTCTCCCTTTAAAAAGTTCTCAAACATATCGTATACCTCTATTGTTCATAGAAATTGTTTTTAAATGAGTTTCCTTCTCCTAACTTTTCTCCCATCTTCTCAGTTTGGGAAAGGAGGCGTAGTAAAACTGGATTTGACCAGTGATTTTTATTCTTAGAGGGATATAGTTTCATTTAAGGTGTCAGGTTGCTAAATTTCATAGCATAAAGTTGATTGGTCTGGATTTTTTGCATATCTCAAAATCAGTTAGAGTTTGTATCTTCAATATTCCATTGCCATCTGTTTGCATGTCACTTAAGAGGTTTGCAAATGTATCAAACTAGGATTATAAATATTTCAACTGTGTATTATTACACAATGAAAATGCTTGTTTGGGCAGAGTCATTGAGTAGTTAGTGGTTTTGGGGTTTGTTTTTGTTTTTGTTTTAGGAAGTACCAGACACAAAACACCCGAAAGATCCCCAGATGTAGAACAGGTATTAGAGTATAGAAGACCTGGCACGATTTTTTTATAGGACACATTATAGCTTCAGGAGCCTCAGTCTTTGCCGCACTTGTTGGCACGCCTTGTAACAAACCATTCGAGGAGGGCCTTGTGGGAGGGATCAGTTGTTGCCAGTGAAACAAAGACTTCTGGATAACTGACTAGCATCAAGGCATATTGATGGGGATCAGCAACTTGAGTGAGGAAAAGGAGTAGCTTTTGTATCTCCCTTTTTTCCTTTCTCCTGCATGCAATTTTAATTCCTGATATTTCCAGCTTCGTTTGTCTGTTGTCATCTGACTCTATGAGCAGGGACACAGTTCTGGGTCTGAGATAGCCCATGACCTCTCCGGAGAGCGTCAGAGAACTGACGGGGAAGAGAAGGCTCCTCGGTGGCCCTTTGCTAGGCCCTCCCTTGCTCTCTTTCCCCAAGCTACAAGGAAACGGAAAATTCTGTCACCTTCCTATTTGCGTAGACTCTGTGAGTACACAAAGTCGCCCTGGTGACAAAAGAAGGCCTCTTGGTTTTCTGGCTTGGATGATATATTTTGAGAAAATAAATAGCCCTATTTATGTATAATTTTTGGATTTTCTGTCCCAGTTAGCATATTTAGTTGGGAATCAGCTTTTAATGTTTATGCAGATCAATGCCACAGCTTTGGTTTAAATTACAGCATAGTCAACATGAGACATCAAGTGTTCACTTCTTAGGAGAATAACTGAAAGAATCAGTTTTAGCATCAATAAAAGCTAACAGTTATTAACAGAAGGAAGAAATGGGTATCGACTCTAGATCAAGGAAAAGAGGATATACTCTATTTGTTCAAGTTTCCATCAGCCAAACCTAACTAATGCTGTCAGGGAACAGGTACTGAGTCTGAACATCGAAACTCTCTGGTTGGAATCAACTTAGACATACTTTCTGGCAGTTGTGGGTTTATGGTTGAGATGTTTTAGCATGTGAACAACATTCCAGCTATCTCCCAGCTAATCCTAGAATTTGGATCATGCAGAGCTCATTACTAGCACTTTACTGGGGCAGTAAAAGACATTCCAAGAGGGCTCAGGGATTCAATTAGAAAACTTGAATTCATTATAGTAACTTGAATAGTGTGGGAATTGGGCATCATTACTGACAAACCAAAATCTCATTACCATTCTTAATAGTCTTTCAGTGAACCCTGGCTTCTTTTCCTAAACTTAACTAGAGACTGTCGTCTGGTGGAAAAACTTCCTCCTCATTACAGTGTCAAAAGGTAACATAGATGAAAGTGATCAAGGCTCCAAGTGACTCCCTGTTTTTTTGAGAAAGGGAAAGGTACTTCCATCATTTCGTTCAGCCTCTGAATTTCTATGCCTGACAACCTGTTTGTCTGCTCCCCTTCCTTGAACTTTATTTTTCCGATGATGTCGGGGCCTGGATCAAACTGACAGAAACCAGGGCCAAACAGAAGAGGGGAAGTCAGTGATGACCTATATTATGCGGGCTCGGGAGAGTGAACCTACGGAAGAGGGACTCAGGAAGGTGCCGGATATTTACAAGGATGACCTGGCACAGCGGAGAATTCAGGGCAGCCTTGCCCCTCACCGCGAGGCTCCGAGCTTTGTCAGCATCTCCAACATAACAGAAGCTGACTTGGAGACGTGGGAGAGACTGAAAGTGTCAGGAAAGACGAGGTGTGTCATGTTTTCCCCTGGCAGTGGTGTTATTTAACTCTGAAGGGATTAAATGCTTATCCTTTGATCATTTTTTTTGTTTTCAGGGCTGGAAATAATTAATGCCTCTCAAAACCCAGAGTATATTCTGCATGAGTTGAAACTTCTTAATACAAAAGTTACGGGCCACAAGAGTAGAAAACTTCCTCTTTAATTCAACCAACTAATTGTGAATGGTTATTTTGATAGGCTTGTTTGCTGTAAGGAATTTAAACTTAAGTTTTAAATAACTTTACCATCTCATCATACCTAAGATTTTCTTATGCCATCATGTATGATGTTGGAAGTGATGTTTTGAAAGCAATAGACACCTACAGCCCTATCACCCATTTGATTGATTAACAGAGAAGCAATTCTGCTCTAACCGTAGAAGTATGTTTCGTATATATCTAGTACTTAAACAGCAACAATAAAAAAAACCTCTGATTGACTTCTACTTGCCTTAGAAACCTTTGGAACTCATTTCTGGTTATAACTAGGGATGGAGATGTTGAGCACATCTATGCCCCTGAGCCTTCACCAGAAATTAAAGCAGAAACTGCCATCCGGGATGACTTCGCCAGCCGCAAAGCAAGGGCCTATAAGAAAGCTTCCGGCCCCAGGCAAAAGTTTGTGCACTTTGGACCAGTGACAGAGATAGATCAGCAGAAGTGGAAGCGGCTCAGTATTGGCAAGGCTGGGCCTAGGGAGGACGTAGAAGAAGTCATCAGTCATAGCAGCAAGATTCAAACATACTCTGTGTCCTCTGCCTCAGCGGCCACGTCCACCTTAGAGGAGAACCGAATGCTTAAGCCACAAAATGACGGCAGGTATTTTTTGCCAAACACGTGCAAGGAGATCTGCATGGGAGTCACTGCTGCTTGTAAAGAGTTTGCTGAAGCTCGTTAAAGAAACCTCCAGAGAGGGCATAGTTTCGACAAGCTCTTTTGCTGGTTAGCAGAAAAGTAATGCTAGCGTGTCACCCCGAGGGGAAGCATGTGTGTGCAGTTAAATGGCAGGCATCCATTTTGTTTCTGTTGTCACCAGAATCACGGCCTGGGAATGCCAATAATCTTGGCAAATGACCCTTTCCCTTCAGCTGCATTAAGCACTATTTTATTAGTTGGAAATACTGAATGAACTCGATGGAATGTTTTAATGCTATCCCTAGTGTTTCTTCTAAAGATATAGTGATAAAAATCAGGCTTACCCATCACTTCCCTCTTTGCTGTCCCACAGGGGGAGTTAAAGATAGTTATCCGCACCGTAAGTTCAAAATTCGAACATCTAAGTAGACATACAAAAAAGTAAATGTCTCTTCCCTCCCCTACTTAAAAAAATTATGTGATAAATCTTGAGTGAAAAGAGACTCCTTTCTCAGGGGTTCCTGTGGGTCATCCAAGTTCCCTTGGATGAATCACCGCCTCAACTTGTGAGGGCCGCCTGGGAAGACCCCTTCTAGGCCTGTGACTGGCTCTCATCTCCACTGGAGGCCTTTCAGCTTTAAATTCCCAAACACTCTTTTGCCGATTCAGTTCTGTGAGCTGGCCTCTCTTCCATTAAGCAGGTAGTGAGCATTTATAAGGCTCTGGGTCTCCTGGGAACCCCCCTTCCTCCTGCATGGTGAGATCAAAGTGAAGCTCTCTGTGGCAGGAGGAAGTGCTCAACTCATCCTCCTTGGTCCTTGAAATCCAAAGGAAAGAGTTAGATGCTTTATGACATACAGGGGGTTTCTTTGGTTCCATACTGTGGGTGACACCATAGAGGAGAGCAGGCTTTAGGTAGAAGTAACCCTAGTACACCAGAAATACACAGCTGGGGTTTCCGAAACTGATGGGGACCTGGGATGGAAGAGTGGGAGTAAGTAATTAATGAGAAATGCATCTCTTGAGACCTTGATTACTGAGGGGGCCATCACTCAACCCCATGGGGGCAGTCATGCCAGCCATCCTCAACTTTTCTCAGGCCCTTGCCAGGGTTCACGTGGCATTAGCTCAATTGGCATATGCCATCCTTACTAACTGGCTTCTGGAATGAAAGCAACTGAACTCTCTTAATCTTTCAAGTCTCCACTGTCTTCCTTCATAATTCTTTTTCCTCTTCTCTCTTGACACCAATGCTCCTTGATTATCAACAGCGTAGTGGATTCTGGCATAGATGACGACTGCAGAAGGGTCTCACAGCGGGCTCCTGTGCTGGAGTCCCAGGAGGAGCCCGTCGGCAGTTTGGGCACATGCCCGACAGGGACAGAGGAAGGTGAGGAACAACGTTTCCTCCCTCCCCCGGAGGTGAAGGATGACAGGTGGGGTCGAGGCCTCTGGTGTGAATTCTTCCCTAGTAGTAAAGCTGTCCTCTTTGGCTTTAGTTACACCCAAACAGCTGCCACAGGATGGCAAAGAAGAGAAAGAAGGAGGTGCTCAAAGAGCTTCTGAGATGCCGCCAAAGGCTGAAAGATCCGAGGAGAGCGGCCAGCCACTGTGAGCGCCTTGCCTGCATTCCAGAGTGTGCTGCCTCTGCTGTGTGTGGCTTTTGTGTTCCCGAAGCGCAGCTTAGAGCCACAGTATGCACTTGGTGACTGATGTGATGTGGAGTTAAGTCATTTAAAGGAATGCGCCCGTCCTAGGGTCAGAGTTCTGCTTTCAGTGCCGCCTCTGGGTAGAGATTTTAGCCTTTGCATGTGGTTGGGCGCTGGCCAGATTTTCTTCTTAGATATTATGAAAACCAGAAAGGGAAACCTCTTCCCACGTGAGTACCAGTTGCATGATGGAGGCCCACGGTATTAATCCTCAGTTGCTGTGCGTGCTGCTGCCCCTGTGGACATTGGCTCCTTCTGTCTTGAGTTAACGCCAAGTGAGTGACGCTACTGCAAATATCTTTAGCAATAAGTGGACTTTGATTGGCTGGACTGAATGTTGCCCTAGTTCGTGTCCTCTGGCCTCTGAATGGGAGGCTTCGGGGAAAGAAGAGATCTCAGAGAAGATGACCGCTCCTGCCTGGGGTGGCAGCAGACTGAAAAGCCAAAGAAAGTTGTATGATTCACAAAAAGATGACATGATGGCCAGGAGAACTGGGATGTCTCTTAAACACATTGGATCCAACCCAAACCAGTTCCTTCCGGTTCCATTTGCAAAGCAACAGGATGCGGAGGAATCTGCAAAGGGCCCACCAATGAAAGATAAGAGGTCAGGAGAGTATCTGTGGCCTGTGTCTTTTGACTTTGTTTCTCCATTCTGAGCCTTGATATATGCTTTGAATATGTTATAGATACATTAGGGTACCTCAGTGCCACTTACCCGCTATTGCTTACAGAGGTAGAGTGTTAAAAATTGGCCCGGTCTGCCAAGAATTTGTTTTTCTTTTTTTGCATGTAAGCAGGTGTGGAAGGAATAGTTCAGTTGTGAATTTTTCTGTTAAACATTCTTTTTTGACTCTCATCTCGGGGCCCCCTAAATGAGAAGCACTTGGATTCCTTTCTAGCCAACATAGCAGCCTCTGGGTAAAGGCATTGAACTTCTTTTTGTCATACTTGATTTCACTCTGATTCTAGGAGCTCCTTCCAGTCCAAAGAAAATGTAGACCACTAATAAGATTTGTAGTTTAATTTAATTTCAACATTAGGAAATACTTAGTATTTTCTAAGATGTGGGGGTTGTGTTGTGTGCTGCAACTTGATTTAAAATGAAGAGCAGGGAGCCCTGGCAGGTGTGGCTCTGTGGGTTGGGTGTCATCCCACAAACCGAAAGGTCACAGGTTCAGTTCCCAGTTGGGAGCACAAACCTGGGTTGCAGGTTAAGTCCTCGGTAAGGCTGTGTATGAGGCAGCCAGCCCCTGTTTCTCTCTCTCTTGACCTTTCTTTCCCCTCTCTTTCTCCCTCCCTTCCACTCTCTCAAAAAAAATTTAAAATAAATAAATAAAATACGGTTTAAAATGAAGAGTAGTGAAATAATAAATCTTCTATTGCTATTTAATAAGAGTGATATATTTGTGGACTGCCTGATCGATGTAGGGCAAAGGGGTATGGAGTGTTTAGCATGATTATAAGTTCCACTCTCAAGCAAGAAGTGATGGAGTTCTGCTTCACGAAGGGCCTTGATGGGAATGGGACAGAGGGTGGAGTGGGGAGCAGGAAGACCCTTAAGTAATCCTAAAATTTTAAAATTAACATCGTACTCAACTTTATCTTCTGGGTTTAACCTGTTTTATATTCTTCTGAATGATAACAATAGTAATTGAGTACAGCCTTACTATAACACTGGCTTTGGGAGCATGGGTAATATTTGTGCTCTATAGCTGGAGAATGCTTCGTAGCCTTTTCAAGGTGTGTCTGCTCCTGGTAGCTCACCTGAGAATTCATGGGTAGTTGAATCGAAGTCAGCTCCATTTCACAAATGGGATACCTGATGCAGGAGGAGTGAGGGGACCTCACTTGGATATCGAATGGTTAGGGCTGGTTAGGATGGATGCACCACAGATGCTCTTGACATAGCTTGGTTACAACTGTATCCATGGCTATTGTAAAGCAAGTGAGAGTGAAGGCAAGGAAGGGAGGCCCACGGCTGCCTACGTGCTAGGGGCTTTCCCCTTTACTTACTATTCACACAACCTCTGAAAGTAAGAGTTTTCATCTGCATTCTGCATTTAGGAACTGGAGGCCCATGTCTGCAGTGGCTAATTGCAGATCCAAGACTCAAACCTAGCTCTGTCTGGGTGAAAGCCACAGTCCCACCGTGGCGCATTGCCGACAGAGATTACTAGGGGAAACTGTGGAAGTCTGATGAATTCCCTGTCACTTCTATATGTCCCTCTGTTTGTGATTCAGAAGGAGTCCTCTTTATATTCAAATAGAAGGGGAGGGCTCATTTGAGCATAAGGAGATGTAGCCAGAGTCACTGTGTGACACACATTCATTGTGTGATTGAGCAAGCACACGCCGTGGGAATTCATTTTCCTTTCAACAAGTTTTTACTGAGTTACTGCTGTCTGTAAAACTCACTGTGCTGGGAGCTGGGGATAATCTTAAATGAGCAGGAAACCCATTTTCCCCTCTCACTTCAAATGAAACTTGTGTTAGTTCACAACATGGAAATATATAACCAGTTAATTATTACTTCTGAAGTTCAATCAATAGGTGCATAGTATATTTCATTTATCTTTCTGAATACCCCTACCCTCACAACAAAACTTCATTAACTGCCTTTTTTTTAGGATGCTTATACCAACTGTGATTTATCTGGCTGATTTTGTGCCTTATAGCCCACTGACTCACCTACTTTGCATTAGAAAATCTCTTTATTGTTTTTTAACTTAGCTCCACGTTTCTATTTTCCATGGGACATCTGGGAAACCGATCTGAAGCCCGAGTTCTAATTAATCTCCTGCTTAACAGTAAAGGCAGTCCTGCTTAGACTGATGCCCTCCTAAAGCTGATAAATTAGTCTGAGAGGAAACTCCTTAAATCCACGAGTAAAGGAATAAAATAAGTTTATCTTCAGAGACTACTACTCTTTTCTTTTCAATTTCTAGACCATCCAATAAGTACTCACTTACCAAGGGCCCAGTCTGGTCACTCTTCAGGGAACCCCAAAAGAAAAACCCCTGCATTTATCGGCAGAGGTGTTCGTGGAACGTTGTATTTTGTGTAGAAGCAATTTAAATTCAAATATATTCTACAGCAACAACATAACTGAGTCTCAAGCAAAATATGCTAAAGGAGCCAGACTCAAAAAAGAGTACATACTGCATGGGTCATTCACATAGTACAAAACACTCAACACTGATCTACGAGAGTGTTCGGTTTGTGAAAAATCATTGAAGTGGGTGTGTGGTTCATGCACTCTCTGTATGTATGTTGTATTTCAATCAAACATTAACAGAAATATTCAAATAGAGACACAAAAATACATAACCAACCATTAACTGGTTAATAGATTAACCACCCATTAGGAATAAGTTCTCAACTCTCCTCCATAGATCATTTACAACACACAATATTTGAATAGCCTATACCATAGGCCTGTTAATTAACTGGGAAACATTTGTCCAGCCTTCAGATTAACGCTGTTTATTCATTCTCTCGATGTGCAGGAATCCACTGATCATCTGCTTCAATGTGGTGGTATTTTCGGAAAGTTGGGTGTATTAGGTTAAATTTTACCACCTTCTGAAACTACCCCCTGGAGAAACAAAAACAGAGTCTCACCACCAGAAGAGACACACCCGCAAACGCTCCCCTCGCCTTGGTTTGGGCCGCGTCAACATGCACCTTGGGTTTTGCTCTGGTTGCCTTCACTGTGAATGAAAACAGTTTTCCATGAATGCAGACTGTTCTAGAATGGTGAAAGCACAGGAGAGAGGGGTGTATGTGTGTGTACAGTCATGTATTCTGAGGTGTTTTCTCTAAGATTATAAGAAGAAATTTTTAGGGAATTATTCTTTTCTCTATAGTAAACTGTTATGAAACTAAACATGGGATCAGGTAATATTTGCTGATAACCCCATGATTTAATTTATTGGGAACTGAAAGCAGGATTTTTTTTCTTTACTCAAATAATTCTTTATCCACCATCAGAGTGCATAAATGAACAGCCTTACAGGGCATAAGAAGGAAGAGCCTTCTCCTAAGACTCCTCTTTGCAGAGGAGAGGGATCTGCATTTTTAACACATGCTTAAAATATGCCCTTCAAAAGTTCTAATTTCATTTTCCAACTTGACCTTTTCCTTTGCTTTATCAGACACATTAATACTTAAAGTACCTATATCGCGGAGGGTACAGCTTTGTAGATCAAAATAATCAGAAGACTATAAAAGATTGTAAAAAAAAAAAACTTTGGTGTTTCATGTGATGGAATATCAAACAAGTCTGGTTTGGATTAAGGCTGCCAGTTTTCTGGGAATTGTGGTTTTTGTCAAATGCATGCAGAAGGCACTGATTGGGGTTCTGGTTGGAGTCCTGGTTTGCTGTCAGAAAACTGCAGAAACGCTCTTTGATGTCATAAATGCATTAACACGTCAGGGGAAGAGCCAGTAAGCACATGCCTCGATGGCGGGTGTCCGTTACAGCCCATTACCGCCGAATGTAAGGCATGAACAGTTTAACTGTTTGTGAACAACCGTAATGCAGGTTTGGGGTTTTTAAAGCTGCCTTCTCTAAACATTGTGGATTGCACCTAAGCCTTTTTTGTGTTTATATCGGACAGATTCTTTTTTGTGTGTGTAGTATGGGGATTATTGTCATTTTTCCTCTGCATTTTAATACACATTTTGCATTCTTTAGAGCTGTCAAGAAGTTTCTTTCATTTTCAGCAGTTAATGAATATTGTTAATTGTATAATGACACTTCTCTTCCAGTATGATCAGCAAAAAAAGGTGTGGCACACACACATTTCACCAGCAGATTTTCTTTTCAGCTTGGTTACAGCATTAACCTTGTCTTACAAAACCTCTAATTTTGTATTTGGTCTTATAGATACGGTCCGAGAACTCCTGTGTCTGATGACGCAGAGTAAGTTGTCTTGTATTCAGAGGAATACATTAATTACTAGCCTAAACTGCATGCCTTCAGTACTTACCACTAATGGAAATGCAATTGGTGCAACAGCGAACTGAGTAGCTAACTGACTCATGCAGCTTCAAAAAAGCACTTGAAGTTGGAATGCAGAACATATGTTCTGTGCAGGAGAGATGAATGAAAAAGCAACTGAAGCATGATTCTAATATGCAGCTGCTGCCTAAAACTTAACATTTGCTTTTCATAGACAGGGCATGTTAACGTTCTTGTTACCATTTGGCTGTTGGTACCCCTTCTGAACCATGGAATTATGAAAGCGGGATTCTGTATTTGCATTTAATTCTTGATATGTTAGGTCTTGTAGTTAACAAAGAAGCAGTCATTGTCATGGCCACATTTTTTTTTAAACTAAGAAAAATAAATCCTAAACCACTAATTATGGATTCAGAAGCCCAAGTTCCTCCCAGGTTGGAGTAATATAAACAGTGGGATGCTTGGCACCAAAATGTTGGGATCCCAGGCAGGTTCCATGGCAGAGCAAGGCGTCATGATGTAAAACAGGACTTGGGCATTCTCTCCCTGCCACTTGGTTTCCACTCCCCTCCGAGATTCACTGCCCATGCCTGCCTCACCTCCAAATTTGAGAAGAATTCACACTCTCCCCTTTATGACTACATTAATTCCATTTAAAAAAAATGGATTTTCTAGGCACAGAACATTCTGAAATGATTATCTAAGGCAAAAATTTTCTTAGCAGAATACTAGCGCCCTCAGATTGGAGTAATTGGCGTGTTAAGAGACATGATTAAGACCTAATTCCGCCCGCTGAGCCTGTTGTCTTTCCTCTGCGAGAGGCGTTCTGTGGCCTCATGGAGCCTGGCCCCTCAGGAGAGCGAGCGCCACCATTCTTCACCCCCCCCTTCCTCCTGCTCTGAGCCATAGTTCCAAGTCATATCGTGAGGAGCCCAAATAACAGTGTAGAACACATGACGGCCATCTCCACCGGTGACAATGAGAGTTAGCCAAAATTTATTGTTTTCAGATTGTGCTTTTTCCATGTTCGTGCTCAAGATGTCAGCTTGGTTTGTACTATTAAGCTCCAAGCAGTCTGCCTCGAGTACCGAGGGTATCGGTTTCCGGTGCACGGGCTCTCCTTGCTTCGTGGCCTGACACACGGAGCATTCATGTCTCCAAACCAAAAGCAAAGTCAGTCTGAGCCTGACTCGCTGCACGGAGTTAAGTAGTCTATAAAACTGAGCCCTAGTTATTGCTTTTAAAATCTGCAGTGGCAGTGTTTAACAGTCACTGAAAGGAGGATTACATAAGATTGATAGGCAAAAACACGACTTTCATTTGGTTAAAAAAATATTTTGATAGAATGGATTTATTCCTCATCAGTACAATGACACCATGCAATTTGCCTGAGATAAAAGAGCTCTATTAAAGAGCTTTTGGGTTTTGCCTGTACCTGCATATGAAAGCTCACCCACAGGAGAAGTTAATGGTTTTTTTAAAAGGGAGTGGGGTTGGGGACTCCCTTCGCTCCTTCTCTAATTTACAAAAAGCAGCCTTATGGAGTAAGAAGGGTAGAAGGAGCTTCTTTTCCAGACGTCTTATCTAGGAACATCAAAAGTACCACGCTTCCTTCTCGGAGTAGACACAATTTACATGAAACCACGTGAGGAACAAAATGAAAAGTTTATATCGGGAGTTTATTTTTTAAATAGAATGTCATACTATGTTTAGTTTATTGCCTCATTATCCCCCTTTTTCAAAATCTTTAAGGGCAATTATTGGCACGGACTCTATTTGTTCATAATTGACACATTCTTAAAATACAGCTCAATCAAAAAAAGATGTGCCCTTTCAGGAAAATGCAGGTCAGGGGCAGACCTACCACACAGGCAAACAGAAATTTCCGCCTCCTGGCAAGCCAAGAATGTTTTCCGTAGATTTAGTTTCACCTTCGTGCCCTTTTCCTCACTTGTCCACTCCTCTCCCAACACTCTCCCCACCAATGGAGCCCATACGCTGTGAGAGCCAAAGGCCATCTTATTCTTAACTCCCTTACCTTGGACTTGGCCCAGAAACAATTTCCAGGCTCCCCTTGAAGTAATTTAATCCTGGCCCTCAAAAATGCCAACCCACCACCAAGAGAGATTCCCAGGCTCTGCAGCTAGGGTCCCTGGCCCAACTGAGCCCAAGGGCACAGTTCATTGTGTTGGGAAGTACAGGTTTAGTGCAAGTCATATCAATATTCTGGAAGCTGGGTTTCTTCAGGATTCCCCACCCCATCCCTAGGCACACACTTCTTCATTTTGGACTCTGAGTCCAACCTCTGAACTAGAGAATATTTTCCAAATGGTGACTCAGCCTATTTTCTGTCTAGTGCTTTCAATTCTTAACTTGCTTAGTTCCGTTTTTTTTAATGGCCTAAAGATATTGTTCATAGGATTTTTTTTTTTTTGGTTTGGGTTTTTGCCAGTCTGCTGGTATTTCCTTAAAAAAAAAAAAAAAGCCCTCTGGGGAAAAATAGTACTTCCTGGTATGTGAGAGGGCAAACAAAAATTTCTCTTTTTATTTCACTAACCAGCTTTTGGCCACATTTGGGCTGAGGCAGATAGAACTTGATAATGGGATGGATCTAGAACTCAGGACAGAAGTCAGATCCGAAGGCCTTGCTCTTGTCCTCCCCATACCTGTCAAGCGAGATAGCCAATTCCCAATTTTGGAGAAGGCCGCCATTTTCTTCCTGGGGTCCCATAAGAAGACCTAGTTGTATGACCACCCACTGTGGCCTAAACCAAAATTCTGCCCTTTAGAAATTATGTAGATGGAAAAGTTGAAGGAAGGGACCTTCTTTCTCTCTCACAATTTGCCAACTACTGAATAGATTATAAGAGAGCCCAACTGAGAGATTTCTATCTGCTAAGATCTTCGGAAACACTGAATTACCTTAAAAGATGAACTGACTGAATTGAATATATTTAAAGGTAAGATTTTTTTTTTAAAACTCTGAGAGGAAGAATGAGATGAATTTCAGTCTCTTCCTGGAAAACCTACTTAACTGAATTTTGATCCATAAAGTTCAAAAAACATGGGTTAGACTTTCCTACCTAACTCTGCAAAGTCCTAACTCTTTCCTAAACATTAATAAATAGTGCAAAATAAGTGAAAAATCACAGTCCCTCCTACCTCACGAGGACTCCAATGGGTCTGGAAGGCACAGCACCCACAACTAACACTATCCACCGACATGCAGAGGCGGCTTTACACAGTGGTTTGTCATACCTGAGCTAAGAGAAGCCTCAGATGAAAGTTCTTCCGTGCAGTCAGATTATTAGAGTACCCTTGGGGAAGAGATTACAAGTGCAGTCTTCAGTTTTAGCTCTCTCAGGTCAGACTTAAATTGTCCAACATCTAGAGAAGGGAGAGACACCTGCACACGCTTGCAGAGTCACTTTGAGTGGGCTGAGGTGACGCTGGGCAGCCACTGCCTTGGGGGTCATTTTCCCCTCCAGAGAGCTGCCCGCTGAGGGACCCATTAGCATCCAGTGATGCTGCCGCTGTTCACTGTCCAGTCTTGGCAATAACTATTTCGGACATCACTGACGGTGTCTGGAATTAGTTGGTGTTGAAGTGCATGGCTTTTCTTTTTCTTTGTGTTAAGCTGGCTTCAAAAATGGACTATCACAGTCTTCTGTTCTTAGAATGAACTTTAAAGGACACTCCATTGATTTGGGGACTACATAACCCACTTTTTCCCAGAACTCATCATTTCTTTGAGAGAGAGAGAGAGAGAGAGAGAGAGGAAAAAAAAAAAAAAAGAGGGGAGGGTTTTGCTTTGGTTTTTTTTATTTCTGCTTGCTGCTTAAGCTTTTGCTGAAACAAAGGCCTGTGTAAGCATCATTAAAAAAAGCCTTATGGTCTTGCCCACCATTTAGTAAGCTCCTATAGAATATATCAATTATATAGAGAACCTGAAGGTTTAAAATTGTTTTCCCTGTATTTTTCTTTTGAAAGAGTAAATTCAGAGGTACCCTGACAAAAATAAAGTAAAAAGATTGTAAGAATATTAGGATACAAAATATATAGTGATTTATATATTTTATTCCTTAATCTTAATATAAAATAGCTTTTTTATTCCAAGATGTCATCAATTGCACTATTGATTTACACTTTTATAGGAAATAGAAATAAACATATCAAACATATACACCACTAATGCATACTTGTTGGATGCATCCAAAATTCAGAAAGTAGTACAATATGAAAAAGTGAGTGTCAGACTTAAGGCCATATGATTTTTTTTTAATGGAGAGATTAACTCAGTTAATGTATAAAACATTTAAGCCAGGTCTTTACACAAAGAAGCATTTACTGTAATAAAGTTTCACTTCATGGAATGCCACCCCCCTTCTCCACAAATCCTCCCCAAGTTAAACCTTTTAATTCTCTTTTTTATTTTCAAATACATTTCCAAATTAGAGGAGCCCAGAGTGTCATATACCTTTTTAGCTCTTCTTTAAACATATTTTGGCACCTACGTGTAAAATTATATTGACCCGATGCAGCCACCACTGAAGACAAAGATTGTCACATTTTGGCTTTGCCGCAGAAGGAGAAAAGGTGGGGGGTGCTGGCGTGCACGCTACTGGCCGAAGGGGGCGGGGTGGGGGGCAGTTTTTCGAACGCGGTAGCGCCCCCACGCGGCACAACGGCCCCGAACGCGCACAGACAACGGGCGCTGATCCTGGTCCATTTTTGTCTGCTCTCTCCGTACTCAGGAGCACGAGTATGTTTGACATGCGATGCGAGGAGGAGGCCGCAGTGCAGCCGCACAGCAGGGCCCGCCAGGAGCAGCTGCAACTGATAAATAACCAGCTGCGGGAAGAGGACGACAAATGGCAAGATGTGAGTGCTAGCCAAGGCCGCGGGCAGCAGGGAGGCTACCCAGCACCGTGGGTTAGAGGCCATTTGGAGCAGAAGATCCGGTGGGGTGGGCAGACCTGGACTTGAAAGACATGCGGGGAAAGGGAGCCCCTAGAGGATTTCAAACAGTGACACAATAAATGTGGGAATTAGAGGAAGGTTAATGGCAGCATAAAGGGTGAGGAGTGAATGACACAGACAAATAATCTGCAAGTATCTGCTAGAAGGTTGGCCACACAACAGGCGAAGGGCCGCGGAGCTGGGGGGAGGAGCAATTAGCATGAGATGTAGAATTGAGGAGGCACTGTACTGAGCTTATACGTGTGAAATTAATGATGATGATGACAATCATAATTGCCAACACTGAAAGCATACCAGTAACATGCACTATTCTAAGTGCTGTGCGTGTAATAATTCTCTTTAATCCTTTTAATAGCTCAGTGAGCTGGCAGCTATCATTGTCCTCAGTTCCACAGACGAGTCCCAGAACAGCTAAGTCCCTTGTCCAAAGTCACACAGCTAGAGAGCTAGGGAAGGAAGGCTCTAGAGCCCGATGAGGGCCTTGAGATTGTCTGAGTGCTGAGAGCAGAGCCAGGGTTCCGGAAGAGCTTGAAGACAGGGATGAGAGGAGGGAGCGTGGCTTAGTTCATTTAATCCTCACAGAGCACTTCGAGGCAGCTATTGGCAACTTGACTCTATCATTAGTCTAAAAAGTTAACTTCTCCAAAGTCGATAAAAATGTTATAATAATTACGTCTGTGGTACATCAAGCACTTCTGTGCCTGGTACCTTGTATGACTATCTCATTTAACCCTCACAAAAGGCTTGTAAGAGTCGGTGTTATTATCATCCCCATTTTAGAGATGAAGAAACTGAGGTACAGAG
This sequence comes from Mormoops blainvillei, assembly GCA_004026545.1. NCBI lineage: Eukaryota > Metazoa > Chordata > Mammalia > Chiroptera > Mormoopidae > Mormoops > Mormoops blainvillei. Next base: position 13,345 of record PVJD01002816.1, on the reverse strand, counting down.
AGGGTGAGAGCTGGGCCTGTGATTCCAAAGCATGTAAGAGACAGAGTTACGGTCATTTCCCAAGGAATCCCACCCATCTGATTCCAGAATCCTAACTCTTCATCCTTATGCTATAACTGACTGTAAGATTTGTGGTGAGATTGTTGTAAGGATCAGAAGAATTAGTAGGTATAGAATCATCGATTCTGCGAGACCTCAAAGCCAGTTTTTTCAGTATGCTTCCTCCCCTGAGGATACTGTGTAGGCCTGTGATTGATTCCTACCCTTCTGTTGTCAACAAGTCCACTCACAGTGCAGAAGTCATAAACAGCAAGAAATGACGTTTCTTACAATCCCCTGTGAGGTGATGCTTTACAGTGTGGCAACTGACAAGGAATATGATTGCAAATTTCACATTGCCCTGTTTAAATAAATGTGCTGCCCTGCCCTGGAAGGTTTCCTGCCTTTGAGGCATTCCTGTTCCCACCACACTTAGATTAGAGCGGGTGGGAATGCCCTAGCATAGTGCCTGACCCATAGTCAGTGCTCGCTAAACTCTGAAGAGTAGAAGTGGAATTACATGCCAGCCTGAAAAAGTATGTTCTGTCTCTGCCAAATCCACCCCCCAGGACCTGGCTCGTTGGAAGAGCCGCAGAAGAAGTGCTTCTCAGGACTTAATCAAGAAGGAGGAAGAAAGGAAAAAAATGGAGAAGTTACTGGCTGGGGAGGATGGAACAAGTGAACGAAGGAAAAGCATCAAAACCTACAGAGAAATTGTTCAAGAAAAGTGGGTTCTTTCTGTTGTTGTTGCTTAATGTACAATGTTATCTAGATGTGCTTCTTTCCTAAACGTTGTTGGTTATCACAAGGGTTCTGACACCAATATTACACACTCCCTGTGCTGTCCCTTCAGTTCCACCTTGGTGCCTACCGAGGTCTCCTTTGCAATTTTTGTGACCGTTGTTGACTGTGGTGTTGCTTCTCTGTCCCATGCCCGTGCTTTAGAGAGCGGAGAGAGAGGGCGTTGCATGAGGCGTATAAGAACGCCCGGTCCCAGGAAGAGGCGGAGCGCATCCTTCAGCAGTACATCGAGAGGTTCACCATCAGCGAGGCTGTTCTTGAGCGCTTGGAGATGCCAAAAATCCTGGAAAGAAGCCATTCAACGGAGCCAAACTTATCCCCCTTCCCAAACGACCCCAACCCCATGAAATACCTGCGGCAACAGTCACTGCCTCCACCCAAATTCACTGCCACTGTGGAAACCACCATTGCTCGTACCAATATTCTGGATACCAGCACATCAGCCGGCAGTGGGTCTCCGAGCAAAACTGTCACTCCCAAAGCAGTGCCTATGCTGACACCCAAGCCTTACTCCCAGCCCAAAAACTCTCAGGAGGTTCTGAAGACATTTAAGGTAGGAAGAGTTCCTTAAGAGTAGAACCAAAACTGAACTCCAGGGAGTTGGTAGAAAGAAGCATTTTGCCTCAAGAAAATGCAGTTATTTTCTTTTGTCTGGAAAAGAAAATGCAAACAAAAGCAAACTGTATTAACTTTTACAATTGTGAAGTTTATGTGTCTCCAATATTTAGTTTATAAGTGGTTAGGGAGAGATGGTTTCCGTCAATTCCTGCTGTTAATGTTGATGGGCTCCAATGATATTGGTGGCTGAGTCATTTCCATGAGCAAAGTCTATTTTCTAATTTAATACAATGGCATGGTCTCTCTATATTTGTGGTCATAAACCCTAATTTAGTAACACCCTAGGTATCTCCAACTATCTGGAGGTATTGCAAGCTCTTCAAAAAAAAATTTTTTTTAATTACCTTTATTCAAATGGATGTGTATACAGCTTTCTCTTTTAGGAAGTAATTGACATTATATCTGAAAATATGGCAACAGTTGAAAAAAATACAGAAAACATATGGAAATACAGGATGTTCGTAGTCCTCAAATGAAACAGATTTTTGAAATATTTTTAAGTAGAAAGAAACCAGGTTGTCTTTTTACCAACAAATGTGTAAAATAATGGTTCAGAACCAACCTGTGACAACTGAACATCTTTTCACTTTCTCAGATTCCAGTATTTTCCCTCGCCTTATGAGGAGGCACTCGTCCTTTGTGTTAAGCTCTGTTGACTGCAGAGAAAAATCAGTTCTCATTGTCCCTGCACACCACATGGGTCTGTAATAGAACACAGAGGTGGAATTCATCCCTGGCAGACATGGACATGTAACTGTAAAGAAAGTTTGCTTAAGCAAACTAATTGCGCATTGTGATGCCTGCTATCTTTCTGTTGAATTTCAGACGGAACCAAACCACACTTCCTGACTTCTGCTTAAATAACTCAGAATATATCTTTAAAATCTGTGCCTCAGGCTTTGATAAAACAAAAGAAAAATGTCAAGCCTGTCTCATCTGGGTTGAATTGAGATGTTTGTCCCTTGAGGGACCGGGGCTGTGTCTTTGTTGTTCACAGCTTCATCCCGAGAGCCTGGCATCGGTGCCCAGGACACAGTAGGCACTCGGCAAGGGCTGATTGAATAAATACGTGAATTTTTCCTGAGAAGATGAGCTATTCATCGCGCTGACTTACACATACACAGACACTCATGAGCCCCTACATGCTCGGCAGCTCACCCAGGTACTGCCTAGCGCTCCTTCACCTGGGACCCATGGCAATGCACTGCCTATAGTATTTCATGAAGGAAGGTTTGATGTTGGGATGACTCCAAAGAGGAGCAGGGAATACATTTATTTAGCTTGGTATCCAAGGCATCCGATCAGATAATCTCAGTGTCCACTTCCCCTCATTTACTTAAACAGTGCTGTATAATCATTTCAAAGAATTAGGATAGATGACTTCATGACAAGACTTAGGCCCTGAGAAAACCCCGTTTCTCACAGTGTGGCAAACACAGTGTAGAGGCCTCAGGAAGAGCATTCGTGGGGAGGCGGGTTAAGCCACTGGAGCAGGGATCCTTTTAATGCTGGGGCGCACTCTTGAGCACCAATGAGCCCTTGGCTCATCATAGGCCTTGATGGCTCTCAGCCTTATTCATAGCCCCACCGCTGAATGGGTGGACCCACTTGTGGTCAAGGGCAGCATGTAAATAAACAGCTGTTACCAGACAATGCCAGGACAGAAGCTAAGGGGTGGGCGTGTGGGTAAGTGGGGGTAAGGGAGTGGGAGTGGGGGTGGAGTTGGGAGGCAGGGAATATGGGCTCAGTTTCCCAGTACAAGAGAATTAAGAATAAAGGAGGATCCAGTGAAATAGTTTAAGTCAGTGTTTTTCAAACTGAGAGTTTTACCAACTGTTTCTAGGTTGTGAAATCACTTTAGTGGTGTAGAATCCACATTTTTTAAAAAATGAAGTAGAACAGAATACAATTTTAAAAATGCCTAGTACATCACACACAATAAAGGTAAATACTTTTATAGGACTCTGGTTTCAGTTATACTTGTGTGTGCGTAACTGTGATTTAAATTTCTTCCTTATGGATTACAGACAATAGAGGTTGCAAGCCACAGACCTAGGTACATAAAGTATAACTAATATCTGGCCTTCCATTTTTAGTAATAATAATAACATATAAGCGCATGCACACACACACACACAAACACACACACTTAAAATGGGTCAGGTACTGTTCTAAACTCTATACATATATTAATCCATAAAATCACTGTAAATGCACTGTCAAGGAGATACCATTATTATAAATTTTGCAGGTGAGGAACTGAGGCTGAAGATTACATGGCTAGTAAGCTGTAGAGCCAGAACTCACCCTGAGGCCATGGAACTGTAGAGCTTCCTCTCGTAATTATTTTATGTACTGTGGCAGACTTCAAGACAGAGATTTCTGGATGCCTTTCAATAAGCCAGACTATTGAAAATCTCTCTGCTCCTCCTTTCTTGCTCTCACTGTCTTCTCTAGACATGGGTACAAAACAAAAATATATTTTTAAAGATTTTATTTATTTACTTTTAGAGAGGGGGAAGGGAGTGAGAAAGAGAGGGAGAGAAACATGTGAGAGATACATCAATAGGTTGCCTCTCACACACCCCCAACTGGGGACCTGGCCCACAACCCGGGCATGTGCCCTGACTGGGAATTGAACCAGCAACCTTTTGATTCACAGGCTGGTGCTCAATCCTCTGAGCCACCCCAGCCAGTGCAAAACAAAAAAATATTTGAATGTGCATGGCCTTTTTCCTTGAAAAAAAAAAAAGGCATTATAAAATTAACTAGAAGTAGGCATTTACTGTAGCACAGCAAGCATTAATCCATGATCGTGTCAAAAAAGAACCCATTTTCCCTACCCCTACAGAATCATCTGTAAAATATTCCTGAGCAGAGGTGGATTCTACCTCATTTATATGTTAACCATTAAAAAAAAACCCCTCAAATTGTGGAATAGTCGGAATATAAACAAAAAATCACTAGAGTCCAAATATGTGGTATGTATTTATACATAAGCTTCCTTGCTTTTCTATATTTTAAAAGTGTACCCTAAGTAAGATGAACATGAAATGTAATTTAATGTGAAATGGCCTGAGAAGGCAGAGTATTTTTTAAAGAAACCCTCAAAGACAACATTTATAGGAGCCCTCATGTCTAGAACAAATCAAAACGTGAGAGATGTTATTCTTTGTTGGACTATGATTATCAAATGATAATGTTTTAAGACGGTTCTGAATGGGTTATTTTGTTATAGTCTTTCTTTGGGGAATAGCGTGTTTTTTGTTCATTCGGGTTTTATAGGTAGATGGGAAAGTCAGCATGAATGGAGAAACAGTTCACGGCGATGAGGAGGAGAAGGAAAGCGAGGGTCCTGTGGATGCACTTGCCCCCTCCTTAACCAAATCCCAGATGTTTGAAGGTGTGGCCAGAGTGCATGAGTCCCCAGTGGAGCTGAAACAAGACAACAGTAGCATCGAGATCAACATAAAGAAGCCAAACTCTGTTCCCCAAGAACTGCCGGTAAGAGCCCAACTATTTTTTCCTCTTTGGCACAATACCATTGTGAAAGAATCCACTCTAAAAAAATGAGTAGGTCTTGATAACAATCATTTCTTTCTACGTGGGTTTATTTGCCAGGGCTGCCCTGGCAGAGCACCACAACCTGACGGGCTTAAACAACAGAAATTGTCTCAGAGCCCTGCTGGCTAGAAGTCCAAAATCAAGGTGTCGGCAGGGTTGGTTCCTTCTCCTGGCTGTGAGGGAGAACCTGCTCCACGCCCCCCCGCTGGCTTCTGGTTGCTGCCAGCAGTCCTTGGCGTTCCTTGGCTTGTGGACGCTTCACCTTGCTCTCGGCCCTCATCTTCACCTGGCGTGCTCCCTGTGTGTGTGTCTGTGTCTGCATTTCCACTTTTGAGAAGGACAGCAGTCATACTGGATTAGGGGCTGCCCTACTCCAGTACACCGCCATCTTAACTAATTACATCTACAACAATCCTGTTTTCAAATACTGTCACATTCCGAAGGACTAGGTAGGGGTTATGACTTCCACATATGAATTGGAGTGGGGGAGACACAATTCAGCTCTAACAGTGGATATACTAGAAGGTGTAATGTGAATTATGAATAAGAAAACCTTTTCTTGTCTTCACAATACTGGTACCTAGTGTTGCAGAAAAATGAATAAATCTCTCTAAACCCTTTTTTTCTCTGTTTGCTCCAGACCCCCATCAGACTTGTTAATACAATTTGAAAATAACTGTTGCTATCAGAACCTGACTTTCCATCCTTGATAATATGTATAAAAAGGCAGCTTGGTTATTAATTTTTTTAAAAAGTCATTGAAAATCAAACTAATTTTTATTAGCTTAACCCCTTAAACTCAGAGTCATTAGAAGCACCTATGAATGGCCAAGCTGAAAAAAGTGTAAGATAATTCAAGAACAGCAGAAAAGAGAACTCAAAAGAACATTCTCTTTGCTCTTTGGAGTATAAACGACCATTGGGAAGGTGACGCACCCTCAGCTTTCGCACCAGAAAGGCCCATGCTGCTCTTGCTGATCAAAACCAAACCACCCCCTCCGGTGCAGCCCACCTTTCGGGGTGCAAGCTGGACTCTGTTCAACCCCATTTGTTCTCACCAGAGGCCGATGTCTGCAGTTTTCATTTATAGCATTTGAGCTGGAATTGTAAAGGATGGGGAAAACTGTCACGAGTTTTCCCCCAGCACCCAGAAAAGTTTGGTCCTAAGGCAAACTTGTCTCCCAGCTCCAGGGCAGAGTTAAATGACTCAGCTAGCTAAGCCCACCCAGCAGATGGGAGATTCTTTTCCTTATCTCTGGGATTTGTCTTTGGAAGAATAAAATATGTTTTCTTAGAGGAGTTGAGAGGATGTAATTCTTCCCCACAGAGCTCAAGCCCTATGAGATTCCAATTGGAATAGACCAAAATAATTTCCTCACCATGGTAACATACTCACCGGTCTCCAGGAGCAAGGGTTTGTGATCCAAGCTTATGCTGAATCTCTCAACCGGGAATTTCATTTGACTTTTCATGTGCATGATAGCCCTCTCTAAAGAGTCTACAGATTATCATGAGCTGAAATACTGAGTTCTGCTAGCAAGCGTGGCAACCTTACTAGTAGAGTCAGCATTAACTTACGCTCTTAAATTTAAAGTAGAAGTTCCCCACGTTAATTAGACGTTACGGCGTTGGAATTGCTTTTCCGGGACAGTCAGTAATTCTCTTCTTATTTCTCTTGTGCCGCACTTACCGATGGGCATATTCTAAGTCTTCTTCATAACCATATTCCCGTTCCCCGATTTGGTTACTCTTTCAGGTTGCAGGCCCGTGGCACCTACTGGTGAGCACAGCTCTTTCTCACTGAGCTTTTGAGAAGCAGCAACGCAGGTGCTCCGCCTGTCCCACGACACTTGCCACGTCACAGAGATAGACGGGGCCTCCTCAGACCCAGCAGGTTACTCGTGAGAACAAGTCCCAAGGCCTCTGCTGGCAGGCAGACTTTCTCTGCTGCTCGCGAGCTCTGCCCTCTGACCATTTTGCTGTTTGAGTTTAGAGGAAGCCCTGCCCCTGGCTGAACATATTTTATTCCTGACAGAAGTTAAAGGAGTAAGCGAAGAGAGATGATGGTATAAGGCCTAAACTTCCTAAAGCCACTGTTTAATCTCTCTTGTTCTACGATTCTAACTGTTTTTGGGGGGTGGGGGAAACTTTACCCATCCTGCTCAGAGACCTATGGTGTTAAGTACAGGGTTCCTAAAACAGAAGAAAGGGGGTTTTATTTGTTAGTTTTTAGACTGGTAAAAGCTGCTTTAAAAATTATGCTCAATAATTACTAATTTTCTTATTTTTACAATGATCAAAATGAAAAAAGCCTACTTTCTTTTAGCGAAAGGCATTTTCCACTTTAATAGTTGTACTGCTAAACTCCTTAAAGGCAAAGAGAAGATGGATTGAAAGATTTCACAGTGACTGCATATCCCCCAAAACATCTTATTTTTCAGAGAAGCAAAATTAGGCGATCTGAAAAAAAAAGTCAGGTGGTTTCAGGAGTTTATACAGTATAATGAGGGAAACCCAAACAAAGGTGGCCTTGTGAACCTTCCTCCTGGAAGCCAGCCCGATCCTGGGCAGACTCGAGATATAGGTCCAAACTAAGGGACCAGCCCAAGCATCACTTCCTCTACGTGCCTCTTCCTTGGAGGAGCTGTCTAGTGTGGAGTAATTTCCAGTTTGATAAACCCTAGTGGTTCTGAATAGGTCATTCATTTACCCCACCTCTAGTGTTTCAGCCTCTTGAATGAACTAATAAGGCAGGACTCTCGCCTCATTTTCTAGGTAAATAACTACCTGTGTATATCTGTGAGACTATAAGCTAAGCTGTTAGCTGTCTCCATGAAATTTTGGCCCCTTACTTAAATGCTCCTCATACTTGCTTACGCTTGACACCAAACGTTTTCCATTCAGAATGTGTTGTCCCAAAAGTCACTCTAAAAGAATCTCTTCTCCAAGAAACCCGCTCCTCATCGCACTTCCTTCTCCACGTTCCACGGGAAGCATTCCTCGGCTGCGTTTCAGCTAGTGCGTTCCCATTGACACGGTAGGATTGGTGATGGCAAAATACGGTGGCAAGCTTCAGACGTGGGGCCGCACCCCAGAGCCTCCCAGGGCCTGACAGCAGCTTGGACCTGATTTGCCCTTTCTAACTCGCTTGCCCCGTTCTGTGGAGCTGTCAAAGGAATAGTGTTCTTCTTTTTAAATAGTGTCTTTCTTCCAAAAACTGCATTCCCAACAGATACACTCTTTACAGAGGAGTAGCCTCACCCACCCCTGAAATGTCACGGTTCCTTCGGGGCGAACTGGAACAAATCAAAGGGCACAAAGCAGTAGGCAGGGGCGTGAATTCAGACTGGCCCGTGGAGCAGCAGAGAAGGTTGGCCCCGCGACTCCAGTGGGACAGGAGGAGGCTGGAGCGTCAGCCTCTTGTGCCCACACGACCACTTTTATGCAACATTGTGTCACTGCATCAGTTTCCCTCTACCTCACCTGTCTCACTGGAAACTCTTGGGATCATGTCTCTCTTATTTTAGAAATAGGTCCGAAATTGCGTTAAGCTTGCTACTTCGATTATTATTATTTTAACACTCTGCTGTATCTGCTGATACGAGCAACTCAAGAACATCCTCCATGGCATCATGTCTAAATAATGAGATGGGGATGGCAATGACTTTGCCCGTGCTTACCTGTTAACTGATCAGCGTGAATTAAGGACCTACTCTGTGCCCCATTTTTGAGATAGAAGAAGAATCTCATAAACTTGCTGGGAAAGCAATTAAGAAAGTATATAAAACGATATTTAATTAAGTGCTAGGTAATAGGGTCAAAATACTAGAAGGGATGTAAGATTTCAAAGAACGGGTGAGACCATTGTAGGTGGGGGGTAGTCAGGAAGGTCTTGTGTGGGACATGGATTTTGACACTTGACCGTAAGTGCAGGGTTTACACTGGAAAGGAGGAGGGTAACACAGGCTCTCCTATGTGCTGGGAATGTTCCCGTCTTCCCACACTCCACATGTCGGACACAGCAGAAACGAACGCATGGACAGTGGTGAGGAGCCCCCAGGAGGACCCCAGCGGGGATCCCAGAGCTAAGAGGTCACGAGGGTGCTAGCTGCTGTGTACTCTAAGCAGAGGGCTAGGTTTCTCCTGTCTCCTCCTAGGGATCTCTGAGATATTTCCCAGTGGAAACCTGATGCTTAAAAAAAAAAAAAATCATGTCATAACACAAATACAGACCCCTAGAATCCAGGACTGGAAGAGAATACAGAAGGTCTTCTAAACTGAGAACTAATTTATCTTGTTCAGTGACCTAAGGAAAGATGTTTTACGTCTCCCTCAAAGCTTTCCCACTGTGTTCGGGATCCACTGTGTTCAGGATCCACTGTATGTTATATTTGTATTTGAACCTCCCCTTTCCTTGATGGCACTAAAAATGACCCTTTCCTAAAATACCTAACATGCTCCATGCACTAGCTCAAAGATCAAACCTCTCCCAAGCAAGTTAAACTGTCTGAGGGTCAGTTTATATTTAAAGTGAAAATAATAATACATGCATCCAGTGGTTACTATGAGCATTCATGTATATAGAGCATGGTATTGAGGCGACTCATAGGCAGCAGGGCCCTTAAGTTATTTTTAATACTGTCCTACAACAAATGAGAGAAGCTTACAATATATTTTTTTCAAAAGCTTGGAAAGGTGATAGGTGTCGAGTTTTTTTACGTTAAAGTAAGATCGTCAAAATTACCATCTTGAACAGATGTGAATTTCATACAGACGAGATGAATTCCATGTTGCCTTCCAACTCTGCTTGTCTGTCGTTCCGGTTGTAATCGTCTAACACACATGCAGATGTGAATGGCTTTTTCCAGAAGATGATCGTCCTTGCAGATGCTTCCATGATTCTTCCTGCAGCTCTTTCTGCATCTCTTATTGTTTGCTTTTCCCCCATTCTAGCTTCCCTCTGGCACCAAGACTCCCAGGACCCCCACCCATTGCTCTCTCGCTCACTCCATTCCATGACCATTGGTCAGCTCCCTCTTGCTGACTCATCCCAGAGGATGCCGCGCGCCTGCCCTGCTGGCCAGGGCTTCCCACGAGGATTTTGACAATTCTCCCTCATTGACCAAGGGCCAAATCCAGTGATTAGATACCTAACCTACTTCATCTGCTCTTCTCAAACTAAGTAACTAGGTCTGTTTTTTCCACCTTGATAAAGATCCAGGCCTTCCTCTTGAAAAGTCAGTACTTTCCTAATGCCTTCTGATCCAGGAAAACGGACAAGCAGATCTTTTTTGCAACATTTCATTTTGCAGTGAGTGCAGCATAAAGGCATTTGAGTAGGTGCTGTTTTCCTTACAGCTGAGACCAACTGCAAATTCCTTCTAGATGTCAAATGTCAACAGACATTTCTTTAGAAACTATTTTTCTCCATCTAGAAGTAGTTGTAAGACTCTTAGATTTAATGCCCTTTAAAAGTCATTAAAAATTTTTAGGAACAGAAGCATTTATAGACTTCAAGAAAGTATACATCGGGGACAATAAAAAATCAAGCCCAGTCCATCTGACCTGGATCGGAGCCTCACATTGTTGGCTTGAAAAGTTTAAGGCAAAAGGACAACATTTAGGGAATGGAGTGGCTGATTGCTCATGCAGATCATCTCTCGTCCAGTGAAAATAGACATATCTTTGGAGGGATAAAAGTGAAGGGCAAACACATGCATGGCGTATGTGGCCAAAACATAAGTAGACTGATTTTTCAGGCTTGTGTCCATATAAGTTATTCAAGACTGAAGCCAGGGAATTGCTGAGTCACCAAAGGGTAGCTCAGCAGAGGGCCTTGGACATCACGTCTTCCGGCCCATACAGGGTAAATGATCGGTCCAAGTTCTCCTAGCTCCTCTGTCCTGGAAACAGGCCCAGCCACGCCCCAGGCCTCAGGACTGTTCTTGCTCTCCCCTCTAATTTCCAATGTGTTCTTCTGTGTTGCCCTCTGGGCCAGTCCACCAAAAAGAGCCTTGTTAAAATAAGCAGTGAGATACCTAGTAGATTTTGTGGCTGGACCTCATCCCTCTCAAGCCAGGAAACTGCCACCTCCCACCCGTGGCCCCAGGGCTAAGTCTGGCATCAGAGCCAGTTTGGATCCTGTTCCCAATCAGGAGGAAGCCAGCTCCTGGCTTAGGCCCCTGTGACTTTTCTGTGCTCTCATTCATTGGTGTCCAGGGATCTGTTTTATTTACTTATTTTCATTCTCGAGAGGGGAAGGCCTCTCCTCCGTTTAGCTGTAACCAAAGGAAAGTGTGGGTCAGAAAGTGAATTTTCCAGCAAGGCTAGTTTGTTTCAGGCAAATCTCTAAGTCTGTCAGGACTGGTTAAAACTGCCAATTCTGAACTCATGGACTTTGAAATGATGATGTGAACGCAAAAGTAACACACCTTCAATATAGAGTATCCAGACACAAGTTTATTGAACCAACTTTGGGGATTTCCCTTGATTACATGTCGTCTATAGATATTGCAGAATACAGAAAATTATAAAGAAAATATAAACTAGCTATTACTCCAGCCACTCGGAAATTAATATTAAGATTTTTTAAAATGTGTATTCTCCTCTTTTTCTCAGTGCATATAAAATATTTTTAAATGGGCTCATGTTATTCAAATTGTAGCTTGCTTTTTCTCTTCATTTATCCTGTGTATTTTGCTAGTAATAGCCTGATTTTAATGACTAGTATGCATTTAAACTGAGCTTGAAAGGACACATTCCATAAATAGTGCATTTAATATTTGCTTACCTAACACAGATTATGTATCTGATTTGAAAGCCCTAAAATGAAGTGATGGCAGGGGGCGCTCTGGTCTCAAGCTGCCCTGGGAAGTAGACACTAAGCTAAATTGCCTTCTGAAAGATTCCAGAGAGTTCTTGTCTTTTGCAGAATAAATGGCTGAGACATAGAACGGATACCAAGGAAAGGAAATAGAAATGGTATTTTGAATCACCTCAGCAGCAAACTCGGGACCCTCAGGTTCTAGATTCCTTCTTACCAATCGAAACCTTGAAATCCCCAGGGACAACTTGGAAGTGGGTGTGACTGTCAGCCCGGATGATGAGGCATTGAGGTTATCAGCCTAGGGCAGGGTTCCCACCGCCCCTACCTGCTAGGGGAGGTGAGCCCCGGTAAGTCACTTAGCCTTCTGGGCCTCAGCTCCCTCAGCTATATAAAGGGAATCATATCGGTACATACCTTATAAGCTTACTTTGACAGTTAAGTGAGATAATCCATGTCAAGTAACCCAACGATGCCGATTGTCACTACAGTAACCACAGCATGTAACCTCAAAAGCAGCGCTTTAAGGGAGGACGGATGAATTGGATCATCTGGGAGTGCAGGATCTGAGGGTCAAGCCACGCAGACGTGCACTCAGAAATGTGAAAATTCTTGAAAGTAGAAGTTCTCCATTTGTCTCGCATAAGTAAAACATTGCTGGAATGTGATGTGCTAGTAAAATAATTTTCAGTGAAGTGGTGCTTGAGGACTTTTGTCCCCTTTGCATTATAAATGATATCTAAAGGACTCGAGTCGTCGCGTGTCGTTGATCCCAGTTGGCACACGTGCCACATTTGAAGATCTCTGAATTGGATGTCTTATAATCGATAGTATGTCATATCTAACAGGCAGTGTGTCCTCTTTCTTAGTAGTGCCTGAAAGAATACAACCTAAAATTGATGGCATCTGATATTTAATAAAGTATGTGCTTTCTTTTTGATGCTGTTCATTTCGGGGCTGGGGAGACTTTGACCTGGTTTGTGTAGTTATTTATTTTACTTCTAGTAATTGGGAACGCCAGAGCTCTTCATATTTAACTGCAGATTTGTTTCCCAACCTCAGATAGTTTTCTATGACCTAATTCATTTTGGGCAGAAACCTACAAATCAATATTTCTGACTGTATTCTCTATATTAACATCATAAAACATAAAATACTATCATATATTAAAATTTCTCTGTTGGGGAAGCAATTTAACTTAATAAAACCCAACTTATTCTTCGGGTTGCTCAACTGAATGATCTTCAGATGACACTATCATATCAATCATTACTGTAAAAATGTAAACACACATATAAAACATATATATATATAAAAACTTACGCATAGTAAAGGAATCTTCAGTTTATTTAACTATTTTCACTCATTAAGTCTCTTAAAGGGATTCAATTAAGGCTTGTTGATATGTTAGAAAATTATAAAATCCTTAAATACTATAAATACAATGCTTATTTCCTGCCTAGGGTTTTAAAAGTACATTTTAGTTTACTGTCATGTTCT